>VXBU01014574.1:2846855-2983070 GCA_013400315.1 Bombycilla garrulus
CCCTCCCTCCCTCAAGTGGTGCTGTTGTGTTTTTTCCCTTATTTTTGGAGATGGAGGATACAACTGGGGAATACTTAAGTTGTGAGGATCAGAATAAAGGATCCTTTACTATGTACTGATGATGCAGCTCCAAAGTGTTCTCTCTATGTCCATCAGTGCTTTTGTTCAAATTGTTTTGCTCTTTGGATCCATGTGGGGCTATAAACAATCATCTTGTTTCTTTTTGCACTGTTTTCTTGTCAGAGACCTGCGTAGAAGTATTTCCTGTGTTTGATTTATATTAGTTTTTGTTCATAGTTTTGTTCTTCCTCCACACAAATACATGTGAATATGAGTGCTGACATCCACACTCATAGTGTCGTGGTGCATGACCATCAGCTTGGAATTAGAGGAAAGGAAATTTTATGTAAAGGTCATCCAGGGACTATTAGAGAGACAGAAGGAAAGAGTACCCTCTAATCATCAGTTCATTAAATAGCAACAGCTTGTGGCAAAATTGTGCTTATGAGACTGCTGAACACTTAAATATCCTTAATTGCTTAAAGTTGGAATGCTAAAATTTATTAGGATCTTGGATAACTGCTGCTGTATTATCCAAGAAAGGCAAAGTGAAAAACCTTATCAATGTATAAAGAAGGGACATACAGCAAACAAGGTAAAGCCATGTCAAAGAGAAACATAAATACTTAGGAAATAGTTTAAATTAGACAGAAAGGGCAGAAATCCCATAGCAGAAACTAAACAAAAGATAGTCCTGATGTGTCTGTTTAGGGATGGATTTATGAGTTTGTTAAATAAACCTCTTTGTGGAGTCACAAAGGTGCTGTGGGGTAGGAACATCTATAAAGTAAAAAAAAACCAAAAAACAGTGAGCCAGGCTTTCCTGAAAGTAACTCTAGTCAAAGATGCAAAGTCAGCTGTATTTCTAAAAATCAACCGACATACTCAAGGTTATAATATTTGCTTTGTATTTTAGGAAGAGGAAGATAAGGGTACTATAAAAATACTGCTTTCAAGTTTAGAAGAAAAAAGTAGGTCACAAGATTTTCATCCTTCCTTTATTTTTACCCTAAAGAGATAAGTCTAATTTCAGATCTAGCAATGCATTCAGACCCATAATCTACAGAGTATTTTATGTAGAAAATTATAGTATTTGTACCAGCAGCATTTAATCTCAGTGTCTTTGTTTAGAGAAATATATGCAGCAGATGGATGCTGAGTCATTAACTCATCCCTAATAATGTATTAGTAGCCACCTTATGGACCTCAGATCTGCAGATTCTCATCTGATGCCAGAAAGTCTGAAAGTTTAGACAAAATAAACAAGGAATACTGTACTCCCAGCTGCCTTAAACAGAAATTCTGAAAATGGGATTTGAGTAAAACACTGAGTTTTTTTTCAGTATGTAAAATATAAACAGGATGAAACTTCTGGGTGACAACCGTAACTCTTGCTACTCCATGATGTTTTTATGATATTGGCCATAAAAGACCGTATTCCATAAAAGCTAAGACCAAACTGTCAGGTGTCAGGGAAAACTCAGGGAATTGAATTAATAGCCTGGCTTTCTTAGAGGTACTGGCTGAAGGCTTTCTGCTTGAATTGGCTTTGAACTGAGGAGAGACAAGTACCTCTTGTTTTTCGCCTAGAACAGGACTACTTGCATAGTTTCCAGAAACAGGTTTAATTGCAGGAAGCTGCGAACTCCAGTTTCTGAACACATGGAGTGTCTCTTTGAGTGGTAGTAGGTTATGTTGCCTCTTATTGCCTCCTTTTACACTGCTGAGGTGTAACATTGCACCAGCTGTCATGATTTTGGCCAATTTGCCGGGTGTTAAGATGTGTTTGTGGAGACAGTGCCTGGATTTGTCAGCAGGAGTGACATCAATTGAGCAATTTAGAGGAGAAGCAGCAGCTAAAGAAATTAAGGGGTTTGATATTTTCTGTCCAGAAATTTTCTTCCAACTTCGAAACTAAAAATATGGTCATAGGATTTCTGGTCTTTTCTCAGGTGTTTTGTGTAGATCTAGCAAAGCAGGATGTAGGGGTTCTTCAGAAATGGGCAGAAAGGTTTTGAGACAAAAGCAATTTGCTACCATCTTTCTTAAAACTTGTGTATTTCCTGTCATGTTTGAGGAGCCCAAAACCACTTTGCAGTCTCTTTTTTGAAATACTCAAGGACTAGGAAATCTTGTCTTTGTGTGAGAGCATTACTCTGGCTCCCAGGCTGCTTGGCTTGAGGAGCTGGGTAGGAACAGTGCTGGAGATCTTCCAGCCATGCTTCCATAAGCAGGATCTACTGCTGTTCTGTGAATTACATTGCATGATGAATGCTTGAGCAACTCTGCAGTGCCACCAGTCTGATCCTTTGGGACGCTTGTGGATTAAGAAACATCAGCAGGTTCAGACTGACAGGTGTGCACTTGCATTTTCAGTTAGTGGAAGATTGTTTCAGTGCAGCTGTTGATAACCAGAGTGATAGTATGCCCTGGATATATTTGTGAGAGCTCCTATTGCTGCTTAACATAGTGGTATTTGTTACAATATTTTCCATATAAACGGGGTCAGGGATAGCCAAAGGGCTGTAGATTTCCTGCATGGCAGGAGGCAATATGGGTTTTATTTCGCAAATGGGCTAAAGTGGTGTCACTTCTTACTGTAAAATTCTGCAAAATCTACATGCTGAGCAGTGGGGGATGTCTGAGTACCTTGGTTATCATTTCCCTAATGGCAAAGTGGTTTTATTGCAAGCAGTGAAGTCAAACCAGCTGAGTTACAAATAGATTGCCTTGATGATTTAACTTGCTTTCATTTTGACGGCGGTGAACAACACGGGTTGTACAATAAACCATACAGTACAGTGTTTTCTGACAAAAATAATAAACTGCAATGCCTGTTTTCTGCTGTAGCAAATATTGAAAGTTAAATGGCCATCATGAAGTGGTAGAGTTGTTATCGACCGTTTCTGTCTGCCTTGAAGGGTCAAGGAGATGAGTCACTGTAGTGCAGGTAATCATGTTGCCTTTGGGTTTTTCCATTAAGTCACAAAATTTCACAATTTCAGTTAGCATTAACTGACTGGTGCTGTACCTTTGGCAGATGACAAGCAAATGTTGCTCTGAGCCCAGCAGTCCCTCCTTGTTCGAGGAAAGGCTAAAGAGTTTCGCTGTCTAGCAGGTGGCTGCAATTTTTAAAATAGCTTCTTAATAAAATTTTCTTCCCCCTGGTTTTTGTCTGACATGCTAATTAAGCTCACCAGGGAAGTGAGTGGCTTGGATTCCTCCTTCACTCTCAGACTCCTGCAAACTGGCAACAAAAGTAGATGTGCTTATTCAGTTGTGGCAAAGGGGAAGGCATCCAAATTCTTGACCTGTGAATGTACAGGAGTGTTTAATCCAGAGAAGGAAAATAGGGGCATGGTGTTCCTGAGGCACTGTGGGCAGGGCAGGGGTGCTAATGAATTGGAAGAAGAATGCTAGATGCCCCAGAAGAGAGTGGCAAGAGTGTGACAAACAGATTGTGTGAGTAATTACTTTTACATACCTTCCTGGCCATTATCAGCAGGACTGGATTTTTGATGGAAAAACTTAATTAAAAAGCTTAATTTTTTTCCTCTTAAGAAACCTGTATACAGGGGCTTATTGGTAGGTCGAATTTAGGACACTGATTAATTGCTTTCTAGACATCAGCTGTGTGAATCCTGCTAAGATGAAGGAAACAATAAAAGTTTGCAGCCTGCTAAGTTAATGTTACAAACACTTGAACAGCACTTCTAAAGCAAGGCTTTTCTGAGGACTTCCCCATTGCTGCTGTTTTAGGTAGGCATTTGCTGGAAGAAGAGTACTCTGGTGAGCAGCAGCAACACCCTTTTTACAGTCTTACATCCCCTGATTGTTTCTTTATCCTTGGGAGCCTTCCCTGGTATAAGGGGCTGTGCAAATGCAGACCTGGTAACTTCTGTGGCTATGCACGGCCCCTGGCCTGGTTGTGTGATTGACTGTGGCGCAGGGCCTTGGAGCAGGAGCCAGGATTTAATTGCATGAGGTTCAGGCTGCGCTGCAGACAGATGTCAGGGTGCTGATGTCTTGTATCAGATGTATGGGATTTGACAGATTGGCACGTACCAGGCAGAGATCCTCGCTTTAGGACCTTGCTGCAAAACAGAGATTTTTACAGACACTGGGACACTGTTGGCAGTGGTTTTCATGTCTATATTAACATGACTGCAGTAATTAAAATGGTTCATAAAACACAGTAAGGCTGCGTGTTGTACATGGCATATGCTATGACTGTGTGGCAGCACCAATTTCTGAGAACCATGTTTTTTCATTCCTTCCAGTGTTATATTCTTGCTTCAGTTAAAATGTGGTGGCATCATTCACTCCTCATATGGGTTCTTGTGGGTACAAACCCCACCACGTTACAGCATAGCTAGTCCATGGCAAATTCTAAATGTTTGATTCTTTTTCCTTAGCATGAGAAAAAGCTGGGAATTGAAACATGTGATAGTTTATAGATGCTCAGTTTTATTTATTCAGTATATTTCTTGAAGACAACTGAAGTACAGTTGCCACTCACCTCAAAGTGACACTCTCACATGTCAAAGTGAGACCCATAAACATTTTCCAGACTTCACCCAAAGAAATTAGGAACTGTGGTCCCCATGACACTGGTTTCTTGCATTACCTTTCAGCTTTCCAAATTGGAAGACAGCTGCCTGTAGAGGGGACAAAAAATGAGTTTTCTCCAATGCCTTCAGTAGCTTTTTCTTCCCCACCTCTGCTTCTTCATTTCTCATTAAGATACAGCAGCAAACTCAGAGAACCCAGATCACTGGGGTGAGACATGGGGCAGCAAGAGTGCTTTTCCACTGCTGCAGTGGGCTGGCATGCAGTTCAGCTTTCTACATGGCATTGCCTGGCTGCACCCACTGCCCAGCAGCTGCACGCCTCCCACCCATCCACCCTTCCCCAGTCACCTTTTGTTAGCTGGAAAGCATAGCAGGAGCCTTCCAGTAGCTCCAAGTAGCTCTGTAGGAAGCTCCATCTATCTTACCCTCTCTCCCATTGCTGCATTTCTAGCGTTGGCCACCTGACGCTGTTCAATTCTTGATGATTTACTAATCTGTCCTGCTGGTTTGTGATTAATTGCTGTTACTCCAGAGAAGGGTCATTTGGCTAAATTCCCCCTCTGATCAACCTTCCTAAACAAGCTCTCTGCTGACAGCAAAGATGGTGCAATTTGGACCCGCAGGCCTTCCACCCTCACATGTCACTGAGTAGCCAGTGGCTGACTGGGTTAATCTGACTCTGTCACCAGAAGCATTGCAGTTGGTGCCTGTTGCTTGCAGAGAAGTAAGTTTACAAAATTCAGGAAGCAAAACTTTTACTAAGATACAATATCTAGGGGTATGGGGGAGAAAGGTAAAGAAAAGAATCAGAAATCTTGTGCATTCTTGTCAATAGCAAGTGATAGCCAGAAATGCATTTTGCTTGGAGGGCCTGGAGAGAGAAGCCAAGACTGTGTGGTGGGTTACTTTTCCTAGCAGTGGATCAGTGGTGCAAATTACTCAACTCTTTGTATTGCATTTATGCAATACCCCTCCTTAAACACATCAGAGAGTTGCCATTTGCTGCCTTACAAATACTTTGGATGCCCTTGAAGTTTTCAGATAGCAGGGAGTGGTAATGGGGTAATGCAGAGAGGGATCACTTCTAGCTGGGGATTATTGTTTCTGTAATGCTTTCAGTGTCACTGGGATGAGGCTCAGAGATGTGGAGTTTTAAGTAAGAGGAATGATGAAGGAATGCAATAGTTTGCATTTCACTTGTGTGAACAGAGAAACGCTGGAGAGCAAATGCTTTGTGTAAATCCTGTGTGCTGCACATACTGCACTCTGGATGCTTATGGTAAAGTCAAACACCTTCTGAAACCCAGCTCACAATGGGAACACATTACATGATGAATATGGAGAAGGAGCAGAAAGGATGCCTGTCCTATCGCTTGATTTAACAGTGCTTGAATATATTAGTCATGTAACAGTGGTAAAAAATCTTCCTTCTCATTCTAGACAGAAATTCATTATGATAAAGCCCAGAGTATTATTCCTCAGGCCAGAATCTTTCTGCTTGCCAGTGGAGAGATTAGAGATGGATTTTTCCATATCTTATTCATGCATGCCTTCTCTGGTGTTTTGTCTTTAAATACAGGTGATTTTAAGATATTCATTTTTCCTCTCCTACCCTTGAAAACCTTGGTAGATTATTGAATCCTGCTGTTTAGCATGTCATCATCCTATATTGTTCTTACTGTATGTCTCTCCACCTTTTTTTCAAAATATCCTTCACCTTTTCCTTGCATATTCTCCTTTAACTAGCAGAGATTGTGCTTTCCTTCTTCAGGAGTTATATATAATGCCCAAAAGCAGTCAGAGCTCAGCATTTTTGCATTAATACTGCCAAATCTTGGTACTTGCACATCCCATCATGTTTGTCAGTCACTCATTTCGAATCTACCTTCTTCATTTGAGCTCCTGGGAGGATCCTGTCTTTGGCACTGTGCAGTGGTTATTTTGAGATGAGCTTCCTCACTGTGACATCTCCCTTCTCATTCATTATGTCAGATTTTTTCCTGATGGAGTATTCTCTTCTCTCTCCCACTCTCACTTGCAGTGCTAGTAATGAAATATTTTTCTGTTTGGAAAGAGTTAATAGCACTGGGGAAGAATGCAATCCATGATGTTTCAAGATTAGAGTTTAGTCCATTTCACTCTTGCCAATGTATGGAAACATTAGGAGAGAAGAGTTGCGGTAAGGAGGTGTAGTTTAAGATTGTGGTAATAAAGTGAGTGAGGTAAACAGCAGTCCAGATTCAAAATTCAGAGTACACCCTCACTGTTCTCCTACCTCTGTACATAAGTTCCCCTCATCAATGTATATAATATAATGAAATAAATAATTTATAACTGATGATTATTACTGTTCGTTGTAGAAGCATTTCTTCCATTGCTCTGTTATCTTGCTGATTTACAGAAATTGTATGTATCCTTAAAACTAAAAATCAGGAGGTTTAATATTCTGAAAATAATTTTGAGAGTCTAGCTCACACTGCAGATAAACTCTAGATCTGGCAACACACTTCAGAGCACAGAAAAGCCTTTTTATGTCGGGAATGTGTGTTATTAACTAATCCTCCATTTCTTTTTCATCCCTCTTCTTTCCATCCATTTCCTTATGATGTGCTTTTTTATAGCAGGCCCAAGGAGAGATTGGTGATTTCCAATATTTCAGGGCTTGATCTGAAATTCTAGCTGCATAGGTGCTTGTATTAATGAAAGCAGCTGAGCTGAAATTCTCTTCAGCATGTCTGATGATAAGCACATTTCAGTCAAGCTTAAGGATGCAGTTACATATAGAAAAAGTGCACTTTGCCTCTAAGGGCACACAGGGGACCAAACGACAAATTGGCAAACCTCACTGCGGCTTCAGTGCATTTAGACAATCAGCACTAAAATAGTAATCTGATGCCTCCTGGATTGTTTTCTCTTTTGAATAAATTGACTGAGATGCTAGACAGGTCTGTTTTTCTCAGACAGTAATTCAGAGCACAGTGTGATCGTAAAAACTTGGTGACTTAATCTTACCTATAGCTGCTGGCTAGCAAGGTGGTACTTAAGAAATTAATTAATTAGATTAATTCCTGTCTAGAACTGCCTACAGTCAAAAGCCATGTTTTGGAAAATTAATGCCGTCAGCAAGCTGAAGCATGTCAATGTTTTATTTGGTGACATCCCGTGCTTAGATTTTGGAGTCATTACTTGCAATACTTGATTTGATATTGATGTCACTTGGTCATATGAAAAAATGCTGGATTCATCTCTGAAAAGAGCTGTGTATCGAAAACTTCCATTGTAAAGTTGGGAAGGGCCTCCAGAAGTTATGTAGTCCAGCTCCCTATTCAGAGCAGAACTGATGTCTTAGTTAGATCAAATTTATCAGAAGAGACCAAAGAAACATTAGGGTATAAACATGTTAAACACTGGAAAACATTGATTTACTACCTATGTTTCTAAACTATTTAGACCCTGTTTTGAGGCGTTACAAAATTTTAATCACAATTTACACAATTAAAGAATATCTTCTCTCCGCCAAGTAAATATTTTCATGAGCTTTCATTTTAAGAACTGGTAGTCCTGTGCTTTGGAGCAAGAACATGACTTTCAGCTCAGGTCTTGGTCTTTCTGTCAGCTGGATGGAAATTTATATGCTATGCTTTCAATTAATTTAATTCAAATAACTAAGATTTCACAAGACTGACCATCACTGTCCCTTCTTCTGCCACCCTGTGCTTCAACTCCAAGTCTAAAACAACACTGAGATGAAGCCTGTTTTATTCCTGAGCTCCGTGGGTTTCCATGCAGTGTCTAGGAAAAGGCTGTCTAACTCAATTGCAAATATCACAACATTTAAAACAGATTTGGGTATTGATTTTATACCTCATGACAGGATCTTTGGGCTTTTAAAAAAATTACTCAATTAAAAAAACTCACAGAACTTCCTGGATTGCTATGCAGGTAAGTAGGTAGTTCCAAAGAATATTATTAAAGCTGTAAAGGCCAGTGCTCAAAAGATTGTGAAATGCTAGAGGAAAGGTTATCTCCATGACTCTGTGTTTCCCGCTATTACTTCTGAGTTGTGATGAAGTCTTTCAAACTTGATGATTGCACTCTGAATTTCCACAACACTTGGGTCTTGTTTATAGTATAGAAGAGAGGAAATCAAGAAATGCATGACAACTGAAGCAAGAGACTGCAGAAAGAAAGGGTGCAGTTCAAGGCAGCTGAGAGGTGTTGCTGCCCTGGAGAGCTTCACCATGTTTCTGCCTGTTGCATCATTTTCCTAAGGTGCCTTAAACCAAACTTCCTCACTTAAAAGAAAGATCCTCTTTCACTGAATGAAATTTGAGTCCTGGTTTTCAGAAAGGTTAAGCACCACAGCCACAAATTAAGTCATACCTAAACCAGAGGGATCGTATCCTGTGCTTCTGACTGGGGTTCCTCAAAGGCAGTGGATATAGTTTTCACCTTGATATGTCTGTAAATCAGTTACAAATATATAAAACAGGGATGATGCAGTGCAAAAAAACCCAACAAACCCTAGTATTTGTGAAGCAGTTGGGCTCAGTTGTGATCATAACACAGACACAGTCAGCAGGAAATTAATTCTTCAGGCTTCTGAGAGGAATGTGAATAGTGCACGGTATGCAAGACCTGTGCATAAATGTAGAAGTATGATGAGAAAGCAGTCACACTTAATAGTTGTCTAGAAGCAATAGAAGCTATAACTTCTATGCACTGATTGAGTGAAGGGCTCTGTAGAAAAAAGCTTAATGAGCTTTTAAAGTTTGTATTCCAAAGTATGCTTGAAAGCTGGATTTTGGCTGCTGAAGCAACTGTAATTCAGACATCTATTTAAAGCTTTAAAATGCAGGCTTTGAGTTGCAAGCTTTAAACTTGTATGGTCTTATAATGTAGAGTTCTTTTAAATTGTTCCATGTGCATGTTATTTGTGAACTTCATAGAACAGTCTTAGTAAAGACTGGCTCTGTCCACTGCAGCTGTCTTGTTGCCATTCTAATTTTCTTTTTAATATATAGGCAGATTTTTAATGCCAATACTTGGTTTGTTTGTTTGTTTCTTTAATATTTGTATGCTTGTGTGTTGTCCAGCAGATTGGGTGTACTGTTGCTTCTTTGAGCCATTTACAGCAGATGTCTGTGTCATGCTGCATTGAAGAGGTGGTTCTATAGGCCGTCAGTATATTACTTCATGCTGATGTAAATGACCGCAGAAGATACAAGGCTACAGGCAATCAAGTTGCATATTCTAGAACAAAACATGCAATTTTGCTGGATGTAATTTACAGACAGAGTTTGTTTTTGCTTCCCCTGCCAACAGTGCTCTTCTGGATGCTCCATCAAACATTTGGAGATTTCTAAAATATTGGGCTTGCTGTAACAGGAGACAGGCTCCTTTCTTCATTTTAGAACAGTTAGCAAGCTAGCTTCCTTAACAGATCCATTTCACTGCCTGTCTCTATAAATTTTTTAAAATACTTCAAAGGGGGGGCAAATTTTAGCTTGTGCTTGGAATTTCCTCAGAAATTTGTTGTGTAGAAAGAGAGGAACAGCCCTTGTTTCACATTATGCATAATTACCTTCTTCTTAGGGCTGGAGACAGGCTTGAGCAATGTGGGACTCCCTCCCTGCCTTGACTCCTCTGAATAAATCACTGCAATGCTTCTGTTTCCTACTTAAAAAGTTGGAGCTATATTACTCGGCTCACCCTGATTTAACAAGTTTTTGTTTGCATAAAAGATGGTGATGGAAAGCATTTAATTTTGTTAATAATTTAGTTTTTTGAATGCATTATACTGGCAACATAAAGAAGAAACTACAGCCCTAAAAGAAATAGGAGCTAGTCAAAAGAGAGTGTAACATATTAATCAGGGACCACCTAGCCTTTTGATTTTCTTTCCTTATTTAACTTTTTGTTTCCTTTATTTCCTGAGGGATTTAGGTTGTTGAGGAGCTTAGACCTAAAAGTCTTCTTAATGCATTTTCTTCTGCTCTCTGGCCTCTCACACGTTTTTGTGAGAACTCGTTCAGGACAGGTGGTCACTATGGCCCAGCCAGCCTGGTGTGCCAAGAATCAGCTTGTGCTGGTATGGCGTGCCAAGCCCCTTCCCTTCTCTTGGAGGAAAGTCCAGTCTCTTGGAGGAAGGTCACTTACAGCTAGTAAGGAGTGCTGCCAACGGTAGTGGGAGGGGTTCGGTAGAAATAAATTTCCTTATATTAACATTGTGGATCCAAACCTCTACTGCTGTTTTACCCAAGAAAAATTATGCATACATGGAAAACTAAGTAGCATTTGACTGTCCAAATGCAGAGACATCAAGCCACATCTCAAAACATGGAGAAGTGTTGGGTACTAGAGAGTTAGGATGGTTAAAATAGTGCAGCTCCTTCAAGAGCTTTATTTCAAGCTGTTCTGATTGTGGCAGTTTTTCACAGAGTGTGGGATGAGAAATAGTTGGTGCTGCTGTTTTTGTTTTTTTTTTTTAATTCTCTGCTGGCATGGCTTCCTAACAGTGTCTGTCATGTACCAAGGCTGCTTGTTTCAGGATAAAATCAATTTTTCCAATTTCTCCTGGAGAACGTAACTTGTTGGCATTTTAGTCCAAACAAGTATACAGACTGAAATATCCAAAAGAGTGGGCACAGTAGCGCTTCTTCCCTCAAAGTTTTCAGCTGTTGAAGAGATAACTCTGCTGTTTTACTACCTCTGTTACAATGTGTTCTCAGGTTACATTTCTTTTGCAGATCTGCAGGCTGGATACACCTATGATTCTCATTATAAATACGTTTGTATTTCTGACACAACCTCCAGATGAGTGTCTTGGGGTATTGGTTGGTTTGTGCAGAGTGGCTGTGGGTACAAGGTGATCAGGATACTGGTGTGATCAAGTGGAAGTGCTTAAGAGAAAAAAAGTCTTTTGGAGAAGAGGCAGCCATAGGTTTGCAGGGACTGCAGGAGATGGCAAGCTTGGGAAGTGCAGTGCACTTGGACTTCTCCGTTTGGCGTGTATCTTCCAAAGTGTCCACTGACAGAGCTTCAGCAACAGGAAGGAGGGAACTGCCTCTGTGAAATGCAGGATCTTCCTTCACTCTCAGAGAGAAAAACAAGTACATCTGCATTTATTGCCTTGCCCTCTGTAGATCCAGCCATTTACCTGCCGATACCATTGCCACTGAAGTCTCTATATGTGCATATGCATATGCTCCAGGTTTCTGGGCATATTGCTCATGGAAGAGGGTTTTTGTGCAGCTACTGTATGCTTTGTCCTGAAAACACAACCAGCTGCTTTTTAGAGATCTTGAAACTAGACCACACTTACTTTACAGTAATACAAGAGGCTTTACTTACTGAGACAGAAAGTTCACTGGTCAGGAAACTGTCAATTTTCATTACCTATTTATTAAAAAGCTTGCACAATTAATAAAGCCAGACTGCCTTCATCTTGAAAATGATGAACTCATATTATATTTTAAATGCCTTTTGCGTTGTGTGACAACATGAACACTGCTCTGCCACTGTGCAGTTTTTGGTTCCAGCTTTCTCTTACTCAATTGCATTTGGCATGATTTCACCAATTTTATTTTCAAGGTCTGATGAGCACCTAGCTAGATACCTATCTTTATACATCATGTCAAAACTTTGGCCTGGATACAGAAAAAAAATACACTTGTCTAATCAAATATGTACAAATAAATCAACATGAGTAGTGCAGGAATCTGTCTTGTTTAGTATGACATACACCACTTTTTAGATGTTATCTCTGTTTTCTAAAAATGACTTTTAATTCTTTGCTGACTGCCATTAAGAAAATAATTTATCTCAAGTGAAGAGAAAGAAAAAAAAGACAAATGTAATAAAAGACATTGAAGCTATAGAGACTTGCTTTCAAAACAAGGCATTTGTGTAAGTTGCCTGACTGCTCTCTAATCTGCAGACTATAGAACAGGGGGGACTCTTGTGCTGGCAAAAAGTGCTCTATGGAAATGAAAGGGGCTGCCATTATAAAGGAGAACAGGTGGCTGAGATCATTCCTTCCCTCTGCTGCCTACTTTTTTGCTTAGGGGTAGAATAAAATATAAGCTGTCTCCAGGACATCCATCAACTTTCGTAGATGCATTAGTCATACTCCAGCTTCTGGTCTCGCAAGTCTAATGCCTCCAATTATATCTGCAGCTGTGCACCTTTTTCTTTCTTCTTGGCCTGGGTCTCCGGGTTGCAATGGAATGAGTCAATGGAGAATTCTTCCCAGGTGGGGCTGTCTCTCCTGTTTTTCTGCTCTTTAAGCTGTGCCTTGGTGGGTTCTTCATAGCAGCACATTGGTTCTAAATATTTGGACTACCCCTAAAAGCTCTCCAGAGAAGATCAAGGTGTGCTTGTCTGGCCACATTGATCAGCTGGAGGAGGCCAGGGACAGAGAGACCTGAGAGATGGCTGAAGGCATGAGGGTGTCTGGAACAAGAGCTCTGATGTCTGGGTTATGAAGTATTTTAGGGAGTAAAGGGCTTTGAACAATGCTGCTGGGTTGAGCAGCTTGGGTTGTCTTTTTTCTCATAAGGTTCTCGTTGTGACTTTGCCTTTACAATTTGTATATAAATTCAAAGGGAAGACATGGAAGATTTATACATTCCCAAGATTCCACAGAGGTTAATTGTTTTTCTTTTTCAAGGAGCTCTTATCATACAGTAGAGCAATCCCACTGAAGAACTTAATATTCGAGTCTAGCCTAAACACCGGCAGAATGCAAAATATTTTGGATGAAGAAAGATAGCATAAACTTGAACTCTTACCAAGCTACAGACAGGCTTGCTTGAAGTAGAGTGCTGATTTTATTGATCTAACAATGCAGAGATAAATTAGACATCACATTCCTGCAGCTGACATGAGCAGTGAGGACAGCACCTCTGAGGGGCTCAGGGCGCCCAGAGCTACACACTCTGTGAGACGATGTAAAAGGAATGTTTGCCTTGTGCAGTTTGCAAGCTCAAATAAGTGGGTTTAAAAGCTGGGCCATTAACACTGTCTGTTCCAGCTCATACACGTCACAGGCCATAAAGCTTCATAGAGGAGCCAAGCAGAGAATTTGTGGTTTCATTTGATTTCAGAGATTATTAGAAGTGGAGATTGAGGCAGGGGGTCAGATCGATTGAGTAGCCCACCTCTGCACATTTGTGTGCTCTTTCAAGGCCACACGCAGTGGAGACTTTCTGGTGTCAGAGACAGAATAAGATGTTCTTAAATACTCAGAACGGGTAATTTCAGAATTGCTATTTTTAGAGAATGCATGGGTTTTTTAGCGAGTTTTTACCAGGATCAGGAAGAGATTTTCGTACTTTGGAGCCAAATGCAATTCAGTGGTTAAATACATTTAAACACAGACCCCTCGTCTCCGGATGGCCTAATCTCCTGCAACCCTCTGTGGAGTTGAGAGTGTAATTCTGAGCCATAAAACTGCTTTTTATATAAAGAAGTCTGACATTGTTATAGCTCAACAAAGACCTTTCATTAAAACCTGGTACCCCTTTTCCACAGTCCCCATCCTTGGCTTCACTGAGGATATCATTGCAAAGCTGGCATCTGAATCAGCTTGTGTTCTGTATGAACTTATACAGCTTTTACTAATGGTCAAAATTCTATCCTCTGTGATTCTAGTAATTTTTCTGCTTTAATTTTTATTTTTGTTTGAACCCTGAATGCAAAATGACCCATGGTCAGGGGACTGTTTAGACCCTCTGCTTTTGTGGATTGAAATCAGTGTTGTGGGCAGCGTGAGAGAGAACCTGATGAATTTGATTTCACAGGGGAGTCATTTTTAAGTCCTGCTGAACCAATGTTAGCAGTATTGAGTACTTTAATGGAGTCTGCCTGCCAGTTGCTGACAGGGTTTTCAGCATCCTGCCATCTCTCTCAGCCAGAATCATTTAAAATTGACATGGTGCTGAAAATGAGGAGGCTAAGGAGTCTGGATTTGATGACATATCCATATGTGGGCATGTTTTAAATGTATCAGGATAATCATGCTTGAAGGTTGTGTACACCAGTGGTGCATGTTTAGTGCACTGAAATGGGATACTTTTTGTATTGGCGCAGCTGTTTCTGGAGATATCAAAACATCTACAAGTATTTTTCTGAGCTGTTACAAAGTATATAAGGTACTCTGTGCTGGATGTGGTGCACCACATTGCATAGCTCTGGTGATAATGGAATCACCAGTTTTATTGTTCTAGGAGAAAGCTTTAGGGGGCAGAGGATGTGTTTATTTAACCTATAATATCTACCAGATTATGTGCACTTTTGCCATTGGTGCTTGACAATGAGCTTCTTACTCTGTCTTGTGCACCCTGTTTTTCAAGGTTTTCTTATTTTATAGCCTTCAGATTTTTGACTAGAGTGGTGATTTTTAATTTTTTGGGGGGTTTTTTTGTTTGTTTGGTTTTTTTGGGTTGTTGTTGTTGTTGTTGTTGTTCTCAGTCTAACAAGTGTCCAGTGGGTCTGCAGGTTACTTGGGAAATGAGAAGTTTTCAAAGCATGAAAGGTTAAAATGAGGGCTTGGTATTTTGAGAGGCCTAAAATATGGGAAAACATGCTCCCCTGGGTTTTACATAGAAAATCACAAACTTTGTTGTCTTTCTCAAAGGAATATGCGGAAGGAATATCTTAAGACTTGGGTGATGGATATGACTTTGCCTGTCAGCCACGATACATGAGGTTCCTAGAAAAGGCAATTCAGAGAAAGAGATTAACTTCTATTGTCCTGAATTTTCTCCTTGGAGCAGCCTCTCTCTCTCTCCAGTGACAAAAGAGGAGGCTGGCAAATTAGCTAAAGTCATTGCAAATGCATCCCTTTATGTCCTGAACATAAGAAATGACACAGGCTTTCTTTCAACATGACAGTAAGGATGTTCATTTTGGTATCTTGGCCATGTTTCACTTGTGATAATGGTATCGTTGATTCACCTCCTGTTTTTATTGGGTGAATTAACTTTCTTTCCGTGAGGGGTACAGAATTGTTCAACTGCCTCACACAGAAAGAGTTACAGGATAGGTCATGGGAAATGGAAAGTGTAGCTTATTTTGTGCCTGTGTACTGAGGGCTGCATGCATCTATCGGGAATGGGCTGCTCTGGTCTTTGCTGGTGATAGCAGACATGTTTGGGAGCAGAGGCTTGGAGAAGTAGGAGAAGAAAAGGGGGGAGGTGGTTTGTAACTCAGTGATTAAGAAAAGATGTACGTGACTCACTTCTAACAGAGCTGGAGAGGCAGAAGGAAGCCAGTCCTTTAATCCTTCTCATTGCTTCTGTGGCCGCCCTCATTCTTGGAGGTTTAAATTAAAGGATCAAATGTGGAATCTGGGAATTTTTCCAGATACACTTTTGAAGCACTGTTTGACTGTTGCAAAACTGATTGTGCTGAGCAAAGTGCAAACTCTCTGTCCTTGCACTTGAAAATTAACACTTCTGTCTGGACTTCCTTATTCCCAATTGTGGATTTTAGCTATTTTCCACCAGAGAATACATATAATTCTGAATTGCACCCCCGCTGTCCTCCCCAGGTTCCTGCTGTTCACCATGGCGCTTGTCTGCTGTCCTGTGTGGGTAGAAAGGAATAGACAAATACTTAAACACACCCTGAGTGATACAAACTGATACAGTTTCAGTTTTTCATTATTGGTGACTTTCTGAAGCAGCCTGTGTTGAGATGCATCAATGTACCTGGATTCTCTTTTCCCATCCCTCCTGACAGGACAGCCTAGAGACCTTTTGTTGCAAAAGGCAAAATCGCCTGCCTGAAGCATAAAGCTGAGTTCTTGGCTATCAGGTCTCAATAAAGAAACTTTGTAAATAAAAAAATTTATAAACTATAGTTGCGTCTGGCTTCAGTCTCATATGAATTTCATAAAATTTTTTGACACTTTAAATAAGTTAGGCTGTTCTACAAATCTGATGTTAAGCAGCTGCATAACAGCAGTCTATGTAGCACCATCCTGGAAGTAGTTTCTTTTGAATGATAAGTGATGTGGTACCTACACAGGTCCCCTGGCCCCCCCAGTCTATCTCAAATATGCCCTGTTACAATATCTTTGGAACATTTAAGGTAGTGGATATAACTTACCTAGATGTACACAATATAATTTTTGTTCCCTGGGCATTTCTGGTGATTTACTGACAGAGATGGAGTAGTCAGTTTCCTGGCCTCTGCAACTATTTCACTGTGCTTGCAGAGCATGCTAGTAATATGCAGCTCTTGTAGCATCACTCCAGACAGAGCTAGACATAGAATGGCACTCAAATGAATACAAACATGAATTGTTTCTTTGATCTCCGTAGACTTCCCACAGGCTGCTATTGCAGGTTTTTTCAAGGTCATCAAGTGTTACTCATAAAGAAAATGCTTGCTTTTGTGCGTGTGGTTGGCTGGCTAGAAGAAATATCAGTCATTGAGATAATGGAAAAAAAATCACTTTGTTTAGATCAGACACTCTGAGCATGGGGAAATACTTGAGAACAAATTGTATCTTGTGGGTATTAGAATGGGCAATAGCAACCACCCTGCTGTACAAAGAATTCCGAAGTCTTAATCATTCTGCTGAAATCAGCTGTGGTTTCACTAAATCATGATGCAAATGTCCCTTTAGCTTTAAAGCTTAGGTGTCCTTAAGAGAATAAACATGTTTGGCAACACAGTCCAACTATCCTAGCCGGATTTATAGCCATACAGCTTCAGCTGAATTTTACCACTGAGGGAACAGGATGGAATCCAGGGTATTCATGTGTTCCCAGATGTTGTTGTGAGATAACTCTTATTCCTAGCTGTTACCAATTCTAGTAAAATAGCCTTTTCATTCAACCTAGCCAACGGGCTTTAAACCAGAGATAAGACTTCAGTTTTATTCATTCAAAAACCACAGGGATTGTGTCTAAATGTTAGTTTGAAAAAAGACAGAGTAGTTCTGTTTAACCAGCAAGTGAGGATGCCGCTGAAGTACCTCTCATTCCAGTGAAATGTCATTTGCCAATTGTACTGGCAATCCTGGGATTGCTAAACAAGAAGTCTCTTACAGAGGATGGGCTGATATTTGTAAAGCATTTCATGATTCCTGGAGGAAGGATGCATTATGAATACATGTATAATTGCTAGAAAAGTTTATTTATGTGCTTTGAAGCTGCTGTTTGTCAGAACTGCATTGCTGCAAGGCTGAGCTCACTGTTCTGCCCAGAGTCATGATGGGTCTGGGCACTGTCATGTTGCACTTAGCTCAAGTGGGCTGGCACTGCTCGGGGTGCTGCTGGCCAGCTCCGTTTAATCACCCAGGGTACAATCGCTGCTGAGCTTGCCAAGAACATGCCTGTGCACTGGAAGTGCCCTGCATAAGGTATGTTGGTCTCCTAAAGTTACTTGAATGCCTAAATATTTCCATGTAGTTGTAAAAAGAAGCCTAGAATAACAAAACTTAAAGGAGAAAATTATGGTTTTCTTCTGGCATTGGTAGGAATTGCTGCAAGGCTTAGATTCAAAATTTCTAGGGAATGCAGTATTCTTTTCATTTTTTCTGGTCTCCTTCCTGTCATACAAGGCTTTCAGAATTGAACATGGAGCCGCTGTCAGGCAGCATCTAGTACTGCATAATGGGGTAGCAGACTCCAGTAGAATTCGTGGTGTTTCTTTTAAATAGATTTTTAAAGAATAGGTGCTTACAACACTATCTTTGGCTGCAAAAACCAAAAATTCTCTCCTCAGATGTGTTCCTGACAAAAAGACTGCAGTGTTTTTCCAGTGAGGTTATTTGAAATAAACTTTTACATGCAGCACATGAACAAAACCTTAACTTAAATTCTATTGTTCTGATACTTGGGAAAAAGCATAAGCAATATATTAGAAACACCAAATGAAGTATTTTAAAATATGCATTTTAAGGTAATTCCCAAGTAATCAAATAGCATCTTTTTCATCAGTAAGTACATGCAATCTACTAATTTAATCTGCCTTTAATGGGTTTCAATGTGATTTTCTCTGTTTTTAATTCCAGAACATGTAGGTATTTTTAAGCTTGGGGTGACCAGGATAGGGGTGGAGAGATTACATTCTTTTCCTCTTGTCATCATCAGAAATAATTTTTCTGGCTGCAGAAATTGTCTCTCAGTGCATCCTGAGCAGCTTTTTGGCAGTCGAGAATAAACAATCAGCCATGTTTTGTAGTGCGTTGTCTTTATTTGTGTTCAGCCAGCCTGCAATTTACTGCCTTGAGAGCAGCAAATGCTTATCATATTAATTTATTTCTCTTGTCTGTACAGTTCAAGTGACATCAATTCATGCCTTTTCCCATTTCACATCTGATTAAGAACTACTCCTTCCAATGTAGAGATGGAATTGAGGAGCTGGGGTTTTGTTCCTTGGGAAGAATAGCTGTGTAATGGATGCGGAGAGTAATTCAAAGCAAGGAAAAGGATAGTTTCTGGCTCTCAGAAAGTGACGATATTTCTTCTATGAACAGCAATTAAAAGTTGCTTTATTTGTAAAAATGTATTTTCAAGTTAATTTCTAAAGCACATACAAGCATGCCAAACATGCATATAGCATAGCTATAATTCCTAGAAGAGATTTTCTTGTGATGTCAGAGAAACTTGGAATCAAGGTGAAATATATGCAGTACTGCTTGCACATGTGAGGATTTCTGGAGAACACTTATTGTTTGCTTATTTTGTATTCCAGGCCAAGATTTCCAAAGGCCACTGCTCTAACTTGTGTGCCTATGCAAAAAGTATCTGTTGCAGCACAGATGCTCACATATCCTTTAGGTCAGGTGTTAATGAAGCTTACTGTACTGTCCTGTACATGTACAAGAGTCCTGCACCAGGGCTCTTCAATTATTTTGCTGTCCTCCTAGGTACTGTTCTCTTTCTATCAGATCTCAGGCTGTGATTAGCTTTAAATTGATGTTGTGGCTTTTTCCCTGAGAAGAATTTTCCATCTTAGAATCTATATTGCTTTCAGATCCTTTATCTAATTGTAAGTTTTAATGATTCATTTTGTGTGCCCAAAGGGTAAAAATAGCAGCTTTATTCCATTGGCTGGCATTCTTCTAAATTAAGTTTTGCAACCATAGCAGGAAAGAAACTTCTGAGTTTTATTTTGCTGCTTCTAGTTCTTGTATTTAAGACTGGGGATAGTCATGTTCTGATAAATGATTCATATATTCTGTGATTTACAGAGATAAGATAGAATGTAAGAAAATAAGATATATATTGCCTAATATAGCATCTTAGCCATTGTTGTGGTACCATAGCTGCAAGAGGAATGAAGCTAACATTTTAACTGTTGAAAATGAGTGCATCTCTTAAAAGTGCACAAGAGAAAAACAAGTTCAGCCCACCCTAAAGATTCCATGGAAGGAGCTGGAAGCTCCTGCAGTCCTACATCAGATCTCAGCCAGGGTCACACACACTGGCACAAGGTGCTAGCCCTCGGCAAGGTCACCAAGCAGAACCAGCCAAGATGGAGCAGTTCTCCAGAAAAGATCTGACTGCTGACTGTGCCGTGCACCTCAGCACCTAGGGCAGGAGATGCTGCCTTAAAGAAAATGGTATCTTTTCTCTTACTATGGTTCTTTCTCTTTGCCTCGCTGGGCTCGTGCAGTGTGGTAACTCACACGTGGACCCATCTCCATGGCAGTGATTTGAAGTCAAACCCCAGTTAAAGGCCAGGTTAACTGGAGAGCAATGGCATGAGATAAAAAGATTTTCTGTGGAAGCTAGGAAAACAGCTTGGAATCCCAACCTTTCCATCACTTGCTTAAAGCTGCTGTAGTTTCCCTGTGAGAGCTGGTCATACCTGTGTCAAACATGTTTCATGGCTCTCAGTTCCTGATTCTTCAGCATAGTAGATAGTCTATTTGAAATTGGCTCTTCAGCCTATGACTGAGTAAAAATCTTTGGCCTAATGCAGAGAGGCTTCACCTCTTGAGAATCTTGACCACAAACCTTTGTCTGTGTCCTTCATTGCCATTCTGAGGTTATGTTGTTATCTATCCAAAGCCAGGGCTAACTCTGCACTCTTATTATAATGTCATGTTTACAGAATAATGATGTTAGAGTGAGAGCTGTTCAATTAAAATTCTGATCACATATTGAGTCCTGAAAGAGACATCTACTAATACACAAAAATTAGAAATATATGTTATATATGTAGTGTCTGGGCTTTTTTATTCTAAAATAGGAGAGTAATGCCAGGCAGTAAATCAGCAGCAGTTATCAGCTTTCACAATTTGTTTGACAGATTACTAATTGCTCTATTTCAAGCAAATTTTTCAAAGTAAATGACACGAATAAGTGACTTTTGCTGTTTATTTGGAGTCTGTTTCTTTAATCCCAAGTAACTTGAGGAACACCCAGTACTGGATGGTGAAGATAGTAAGAGAGCTTTATTTTGTGTAAAAGATTTCATGCAGACTGTATCCCCAGATGCCTCATGGTTTTGTCATATGGCCTGTTTAAAAAACAACAAAACACCAAAAAGAGATGAACCCAATCTGAAAGACCTGGGTCTTGGTTTATGTATCTGTAATTTTGACGAGGGTGGTTTATGGCAGCAGTTTAGGAGTACATTTGGCTATGAGGGACAAACCAGCTCTACATGCAATGGTATCACCTTCTCAGTGACAAAGAAAGGAATTTAGTTTCAAGCAAGGGGAGACTAGATACGCTTCCAGATTTTTTAAAGCAAGTGGTTTGCTGAAACATAAGTAAAGAACTGTTCCAGATGGCAGGATTTGCAGAGAGAGATGCTACTGTATTTAACAGCAACAAGATTAACTGTATGGGCCAACAAGAACCAAATGTTAAATCAAAATGGAGAGCAGAGAGACTGTAGAGCTGAATGTGCAGTCATGAGCTACAGCATGAAATCAGTGTAGCTTGATGTTCAGCTGTGATCAATCTGAGAGTAGTGCACCATGGCCATGCTTTTGTGCAAAAGGAAGAATGAAAGGAATGACTGTTTATGGATGCAGCAAGCTGAAGTCTGAAAGGGGAGGTGGAATAAAGAGAGTAAAGGAAGGTGATGGTGAAGTCTGAGACCTTAAGATATAGAGTTGCAAGCATAAAAGAGAAGGAAAAAATAATGGCCTTTTGTGTTGTCAAGACTTGTAGGAGCTTTTCAGCTTACCTTTCAATTAATCTATGAATCTTTGTCTTGAAAAGTCATAAGAGAGGCTAAAGGTGATCACACACATTGTTTGAAAGTTTAAGATGTTTTCCAAACCCTGGTGACCAGTGAAGCCACTGAATGGAGCAGCGCTCTCAGCCCTTTCCCTCCTTATCAACACGGCTGTTTACTTAACAGTCAGAAGATTTGGGGATTTGAAGGACACAGGTATGTGTGAAATAACCAAATGCCATACCCATCTAATGGAAGTTGAGTTCTAATATCTGTTGGTCTCTCAAAATATTTGTGTATGAATTTAAGGGGCAAGACAAAGGCTACATTTTCTATAGTTGTTTTAGGCTGGAAGATGAGTGAATTCCCCTGTCTATCTTCCTGCATTTGTGTATGCACATCAGAAGCACAGAAAGAAAGTTATATATGAGAATGGGCTGAAAGGTAGAGTTACCATTTTAATACTATCAAATAGAAAATGTGCAGATGAAGATGTTGTGCTGTGGCAGTATCTGCACTATCTGCGATTTTTCCTTCTGTTAATTTATTTTGGTGTCTGGATCTATATGAATTGCAGCTGCTCTCAGAACCATTTATCTTATATGTCTGAATTGTGCATTCATGCCTAGCCTAGACCAAAACGTGAAGTCATTATTATCTGTGAATTTCTTGTATATTTGCTTGTTAGAAGGCCAGTGATCTGGCCTGTAACAGCCAGCACTGGTCTGTAAATTACTATTAAACTACTAGTAGAAATTACTGTAGGTAGTAAGGCTGGTAATAAACTGCATTTTTATGTTATTCAGTAACAGCAGTGTTTTATCACTCGTTTCTTGAGGAAAAATGAAGAAATATGGTTCCTGCCAAAGACACAATATGCAGTTCACCATTGATGTGTAAGTAGTACACCAGTTCATAATTCTGTAGGGGAAAAAGGTAGTTTAAAGGATATGAGTAACCTAATGAAAAATTAGAAAAATAAAACCAGATCATTACATCAATAAACAGTCTGAAATGTATGGTCCTTGCACTGATGTGGAGAGCATGCTTCTTCCTTCTTCACCCCCACTCTGCCGAGGTGTAAGCTCTGTGTGTTTCAGTTCTGTGCCTTGCAGAGCTTGTAGGGATTTCTGAAAGACACTACAAAGAAAATGAAAAGCCTGAGGAGTTCGTAGTTATGGCAGGAGTTTTCACTACGGGCACTGTGAAGAATCCTAATTGATTTCACATCCCCTGGCCTCCCAGGAGTGCTCACCACATTACAGAATAACAACTGACGAGAACCAATTATAAGTGTAAAAAAAACGCTTTTACACATCCTGCTATGATATGCAGAGCAAAAGCAGAATATGATATTCATGCATTTTGCCAAAATATGGTCAAATCTGAAAAGGAAATGTTTTAACTTGTTACCAGGTTAATGGCCTGTCTACAAAAATTTAGACTGGGAAGCTGTTGTTTGTGGCCAAGTTCCCTCTGAAACTGTAGACTTTATTATGAGTTTGCTGAACACTTAACTGCAGTGTCAGTAGTAAGGAACAAGATAACGACTGCATTTTAAGTAAGATGTTATTAATGAAGCATTACTCTGTCCGTTTTTTTTAAGCTGTGCTGTAAGAAATCAGTTCTTGCCCTCCTGCCCCTTCTTTAACTATTAGTGGGGCAAATGCCTGGTGCTGCTGGTGTAGTAAGCAGCTCCAACAACACAATGCTGTCTGCTTTCTCATTGAAAGGCCTTGCATTGTCTCCACCATGACCAGCTGAAATTGTAAAGGCAGTAGATGCCAACATGTGGTCTCTTGGGGGGGAAAATTGTTGGTGGCTTGAACCAGAACTTTGTCTCTGGTAAATTCCCTGCTGTCCGTGGCAGAACTGCTGTCAGAAGGGACAATCTGTGGGTTCTTTTGTTTCCCTGTATCCAGCCATTGAGACAAACCTTTGCTCCAGCTGTTGCTAAGGAAGAGAGGGAACAGATGCCATTCAGGACACATTTTGCTCCTGAACAATATGTGCAGGAAGACCAGAAACCAGATTAATGCCCTATGTCTTCTCCTTGAGTGTTAGTGATGCCTAACATGGAGATACTATTTCAGCAGACCGCATGATTGGTGGCAGTCTAATGTTTGAGAGCATATGCTGGTGCTCAGTAATAAGCAATGATAATATTCACTGCTGTAAAAGGTGTTTTTCTCATCATTTAAATGCTGAGATATTCAGTGATGCACCAAGTTTAAGTCCAAGTGGATTTTAGACAGTTTTCTATGAAATTACATTAGAAGAGCTGTACTTGGTAAAGTCCTTCTGCATTCCTTGTACCTTAGCTGTGGAGTATGAAATCAGTAACTGTAACTGATCATGTGTTTGGCATAAAGTTTTACTTTATGGTCTATCTGAAATGTAGAACGACATGGGAATATTAAACACACTGTTGGGAGCATGTACCAAGTGCTTGTCTGCAGTACAGATGTTAATCCCTGGTGCATGATGGATTCTCTTGTCTTGGCACAGCATCTGTGCTCTAATGTGTGGTAGAGGGAAAAAACAATCCATCAGTGAACTTACAGCCATTACAGCATGGCAACTTAAAACTGTCATGTGGAGTTAAGCATGTGTTTGCTGACTGAATATACAGGTACTCCTGATCCACCAGGTTCCCATCTCTTCCTTTCTAGAAAGGAGGTGGGTTTCACAGCCCTCACAGGCCAACCTTTCACTGGGAAAAAACTGGGCTCAATTTTAATGATAACCACCACTTTATTGCCCTGTTTGTCAGCTTACACTATATAATGTTATAATATGTTCAGTAAAATTCAGCCTTTGAAATGTTGACAAACTCTTGTTTCATTTTAGCTGTGATAAAAATGGGAAGATATTCTGAGATGACCTATTTCTAACTGCAGCAGAGAACCATTTCAGCCATGTGTTCATCATCAGAGTCTGACCTCATTTCAACCTGCCAGAGCTCCTTAATAGAGCAACTACACTAATGAATAAAAAAATGAAGAGAAACACAGCCATTATGAAGCAAATCTATGCAAATACCTTCTGATACAATTTTCATACAAGCAGCAGTATTTCTCATAATTTTACTAAAAACTTCTTCCCCATGAGGACAGTCAGGCAAGGAGCAGATTGCCCAAGAGATCATGCCATGCCTCCTTCCTCAGAGGTCTTTGATCTCCAAGGGGACAAAGTCCTAATTAACCTGGTCTCACCTCACAGCCAAGTCTGGCTTGAGAAGATTGTGCTTGAAACTTTTTAAGGTCCCTACCAACCTGAATTTTCCTGAAATTCAATGAAGTTCTTCAAAGGAAATGAAAATAGTGTCTGCTTAGGAAGAGATGTATGTAACATTCAAGAACTGAAAAATTTGTCTCTAACTCAAGTAACACCTCAAAACTGCAACTTCAGTAAAATTGTGTATTGATTGCATTCTATATCAGCTTTGCAAAGCAAGACCTGAGGACTGACTTTTAACACTTGAAAGTAGCTGGCACATAACAACCTTCCTGATTTGTACTGGTCAGTTGGCAGGGCGTAGTGATTTGTCCTGTAATGACTCCAGAAAGTCAGGTAAAAGAAGTTGCTATGAAACAGATTTTAACAGCTGGATTTAACCTTTTTAGGAGAGCATTTGGAGTGGAGGTGGGCTGCTGACCTTTCTGTTTAAAGCAGGGAAAGGGGAAAAAAGCCCCACAGAATTATAGAATATCTTGAGCTGAAAGGGACCCACAAGGAGCATCGAATTCAACTCCTGGCCCTGCACAGGACAGCACCAGGAGTCACACCATGCACCTGAGAGCATTGTCCAAATGTTTCTTGAACTCTTGTTAGGCTTGGTGCTGGGACCACTTCCTGGGGAGCCTGTTCTGGTGCCCAAACACCCTCTGGTTGAAGAACCTTTTCCTGATATAGAGCCTAAACGCCCCGACATAGCTTGGTGTTTTCTCAGCCCTCCAATTTGTCAAGATCTCTCTGCATAGCTTCTCTGCCTTTGAGGGAGTCAACTTGATGTGACTCAGTTAAGTGTAACTTTTTGTGCCTGACCTGTCAGCCATGTCCTTGTCACATGCAAACCTCATTAATCAAGCAGTCAGTTGAAATATATTTTAAAGCTAACAGACTCTGCCATTAGTCATGTTCTCAATTTTTTTCTAATGCTTCCCTTGCTTTAATTCTGATATTTTCAGTTCCACATTTATGAACCATTTGTTTTCATCCTAAGGGACATTTGACATTATGTGAACCTTCTTTTCAGGGACATGTTGGGTCAAACTCCCCATGTTAATTTTTAATCTGTCCTTGCCAGGTGGTCCCTCTTGTGCTTTAAATAATTTTTCTTCCAGAAATTGCCCCAAAGCTGAAAGCTTGCACTCGAAGCAGCTCCTTTAATGTAAGCAAATGATAAAAGGGAACAGGGGAGCTTTGAAATCCACAGCATCTACAGGTTGTTGATGATGGAAACAGACTGACACTTTGCACAAAATCAAAGTTGCATAGGTGCATAAACAGCTTATGTTTCATATTTGGTGGATAAGACTAGTAAAATGGCAACTTTAGTTATCATTAGTGATTAAAGTAGTGTGTGATTGTGTTCTTTACCATTAGTGGTTTTGTTCAGAAGCAAACTGGTATTTTGAGAAGCAATTAATAAACCTAAATGTCTTTTTAGAGATAAGAAGACAGCCATCGTGGCATGCTTTGAGATAGCAGCAAGTTCACTGCAAGTCTGCTAATAGCGTGTACCATAGTGAAGAAACATAAGAAGATAATTTTTCATAACATGAATTTCAAAATGAGGCCGGCATTACATACTGTGCCCTGCATTTGCTGCTGGGTGCTTTGCATGAATTAGATGTTAATGAAGTTATTGCCATCCACTTTGGCCTGACATGGAAGTGAAGCTTTCTGCTTTCTGTAATGTTTCACGAAGCATTTATCCTCCTTTCTGCAGGCAGATCAGCACATATTTCCATTTCCCAATAATGGCCCTTTTGGGAAGCCGTGTGAATCCTTTAGGGGCTCTCCTTTCAAACACTTTTCATTTAAGTGTGTATCAGCAGAATGTTTCTCAGAAGTGCTAACAGATTTGCAGTCTGAGGAACAGAGTCCTGGGACCATTGCAGGTCTGTGCTTCCAGCTTTGTCTTCTAAGAGGATAAAGTGTAGGACATGACAGAAGTGAAATTGCACTTGCCTGTCAACAGAATTGGGTGATTAACATCCAGAGATCTTTCTGTGGTAAATATTTTAGAGCAATATTCCAATCTCACTGAGATAAAAAACATTTCTATATGTCTCTCTATCTTTATACCTATACATGAATACATTTATAAGTGCATACAAAATATGCTCACTTGAAGATCCATAAAGGAAGAGAGGAAGTTTACACTGTCAGAATTTTTTTTATGGTAGTCTCAGTGGCTGTACAGCAGAGCAAGGTCAGCATTTCATTTCCTTTTAACAGAGCATGCATTGTAATCTCCATTCCTTTTTGTTTTGAGCTGCTTCTGTGTAAAACTCCAACTGGAGGACTTAGCTCCTTCCTCCAAAGATTGTGGTGATGAATGAGGTCAGAAAATGTCAATGAACCATGAAAAGTGCCAGTGTGACTCAGTGTATGATTGCTGTGTGCCTTGCCTTGGGATCAGAGCTGTGTTTGGGCCACAAATGATGCCTGGCCGGAATTCTGGCACAGGGTCTATTTGCACCTTGCCTGGTGTTAGACATGAGATGGGAATGCTCCATACTTCTCCCCACCACTTGGGAAGATCCGGGGCTCCCTGTACATCCCACAGGGAACTTTCCTGGCCCGTAAACAATGCTCCAGCTTCCTTACAGCATTTGAGGAGCAGTGATAATTTGAGGAGCTTCACTGGAAACATGGGCATTTCTAACTCTAGGAGAATGAAAGTTAACAGAAGAAGGGAGTAGGAGACACTTTCCCCCCTCTCTCACCTATGACTCTCATCTTTTTCTGTTCCTCAGCTAAGGTATGATACAACAGGTATTGCTGAAGCTGTTAAATAGCTCTAGAACTGTGAGCACTACCAGGGAGCCCAGGCAGTAGGGTGATGGGAGCAGGAAGGACCAGTTCTGTAGATGTATTAATTAATCTGAAAATATGGTCTGGTATTTCCTTCACTCAAGTCTGCTAGCTGTTATGATGGAAGGCAATTTCCATTTGTATGTCCATGGACCATGAAATAAGCCATGTATTTGATTGGAGGCAAAACAAACAAAAAAGTATAGCAATATTGTATAATGCAGAGTTAAAATTAGACCTGTTGACAGCTTATTGAAATATACAAATGTTTTGTTTAAATTAAAACCACAAAATTCATTTGTAAAAATAGTTCATTAATATTAATAACAAAAGTTCATTAATAACAATAGACTTAAACTAAATGGGAATTTTGTGTCTACTTCCTATTTTCTCTAGATTCACTGGCTTGTACACCAAGGATTTGTCACTTCTAACAAAGATGTCCTGAGCATGACATACCAGTCTTTCAACTACCAAATATCCCCAAAGGGCATCCCGTCTTTCAGTCCTGTGGTTTTTCAGCCCTCCTTCTCCTCGTGAGAGGATTGTATATAAAACCCAGTAAAAATTCAAGATTTGCAGTTAGGATCTTCACTGTGTAAAGTTATGAAGTCTGCCCTTGCATTAAGAATTTCTCTCTTTTTCAAGCTCATTGGGCAGTTACTTAAGTGTTCTTAATATGTTTTCTTCTGTGGCTCTGTTTCTGCACCCTTAAAACAATTGTGGAGATGAGGATGATCAGATTCAGCAAACTGTGGTGCTTCCTGGTGTCAATCTGTGCATGCTCTTGGGGGAAGAAGGCAGGCATCTCAGTATCTGTTGATTTCTGCAGCAACCTAGAGTGTTTGAGTGGTTAAAGTCAAACCTAAGTTTAGTTTAATGACACTGATTTTCATAAAGAAAAAAGCAAGGCGGTCCTGAAAGCATAGGGGAGCAGAGATTGAAACTAGTCTTGTTTTGTTGAGAAGTACTGCAGTATTTTTATTTCAGAAAAACATGGGAAAACAAGTGACTAAGAGTGAATATTATGTACTTCTATGACATCCTTGATCTTCAGTGACACAAATTTTATGGTTGTTTATCTCTTGAACTCAAAAGTATCCTGCAGGTGTTGACAAGTATTTTCTCAGAATGATAGAATAGTTTCAGTTGGAAGGAACCTTAAAGTTCATTTAGTCCAATCACCCTGCAATAAGCAGGGACATCCTCAACTAGAATGCTGCTCAGAGCCTCATCCAACCCGACCTTTAATGTTTTCAGGGATGGGGCATCCACCACCTCACTGGACAACCTGGACCAGTGTCTCACTACCCTTATTGTGAAGAATTTCTTCCTTATATCTAGTTTAAGTCTACTCTCTTTTAGTTTAAAACCATTAGCCTTTGTCTTATTGATTAAGGCTTTGCTAAAAAGTTTGTTCTCTTTTTTCTTGTGAGCCCATTTTAACTACTGAAAGGTCACAGTAAGGTCTCCCTGTAGCCTTCCCTTCTCCAGGCTGAACAGCCCCACCTCTGTCAGCCCTCCTTCACAGGAGAGATGCTCCAGTCCTCTGATCATCTTCATGGCCCTCCTGTGGGCTCATTCCAAAGGGTCGATGTCCCTCCTGTGCTGAGGATCCGTCCCTTTTGTAACCTTGCTCTCCAAACTTCTGGTACCCTGTTTCTGAAGGGCTTGGCAGGAGTAAGGCTGCTGTCAGAAGGTGCTACATGAAGGTGCCAGGCAGGCAGAGCAGTCCCTCCTCCATGTGATCTCCGCCTGCAAACAGCTGCTGCTGTGGCTCTTTGCCTGGGTAATGGATTTGCCCAATGGAGAGCCTCCTGGTCCTGACTGTTATTGCAAATGACTTCCTCTTCTCGAGCAAGCTGTCGACCACAGGGTTGTCTTGGGGGTTTAGGACTAGCCTTGGCAGATGGCACTATTCTTTTTTTTAATCTTCCACATTTAGGACAGAAGAAAAATAAGCAGCAAAGATTGCTTGTATTATCATTGACATTACATGTTTCTTTTGCTAGAATATTTTCCTGGTATTTTTTTTTCAAGGTATTGGCTTTCAGAGGTTGCAAAGGTCTGATCTAATTTTATTCTTGAGTAGATTTACATAATTACTATGTCTTTGGTGAGATGGAGCTGCTAAGGCTCAGAATAAGGTGAATACTATGTGAGTAGCAGGAAATCACCACCTTACTATGGTAGGGAAAAAGGATAAGGAACATCATTTACCATTGGGTTGAATACCTGCAATGTATGCTCGTGGTTCAATTTTGCTATAGTACTTGTAATTTTTATCCTTCTTAAAGAGGATAACTAAGAAATAGTTATGTGAGGCAAACCCCCAAAGCCTGTGTGGATGGTAATTATCTGATGACACTTAGTTTTCAATTCCCTCCCTGCCTTTCCCTCAGTGTGCAACTAATGGGGTTTCCCTTGTGCCTGGTCACTTGTATTTTCCAAACACATCTATAAGCTTGGCATTCTTGGGTCTTACCAGTCTGTTTAACTGAATGTAAAGAGGCCAACTGATTGAAGAGGTCTGGAATACACACACAGGACCATCAATAGACCATATTACCACATGAGCATTGCTTCCTCAGCAAAAATTGAGTCTGAAAATAACTCCCTCCAGGAGAGATTTATTTGCATAACTATTCAGATGACATACCTCTGTGATAATTGTAACACATTTGATAAGATCTGAAGAAAGACAATGTCCTGTTCTGATTCACTAGTAGTGCAGCCAGTCAGGGAATCTCCTTGTGTCATGGGAGACTTTTAATGGTGCGGCTGACAAAAAAAATGAAGCTGGAATAAAACTTGGTGTTAGGGAAAAAAAAAAACAATTTTGGGTCAGGCAAAATTGAGGACTTTAATGGGGAAATAAATTGACAGTTTTGCTGACAATACCACCAGATGGATACCAGCTTTCCCCAAGCTATTCTTCCTTTTTCACTTGACTGTGACCTCTTCAAGGGGTGGCAGAAATGTCAGCGTGTTTAGACCACTCCACATTTCACCACCCTGCAGAAGCTGACAGTCAGAGTACCAAACATGGAGATAAATTCAGAATCATATCACTGTTCTTGAACTTTAAAGTGCTACTAAAAATAGGTTGCATCCACAAGAAGTAGTTTGATGTCTTGCATCTGGCATTTGTGACCAACCCCTTTGGGAACATGGGCTAGCAGCCGAAACCAAATGCCTGGCACTGAGTGAGAACTTCTCTCAATCATGCAGCTTGTAAATGCACCTTTTTTTTTTTCTAGAGGTTTCTTGTCTTTGAATTTGAATACATCTGTGTATTCCTTTCTGTTCTTAATGATCATCAGAAAGGCCCCATCAGCAAGGTCTGTCAGCATTTTGCTGTAAAAATGGGAGATGGAAATGAAAGTGGCTTGTTAACACTAGAAAGCTTCCTGGTGACATGTAAGGTATTAGGTTTGCACAGTTTTGTGATGTGCAATCCCATTCCAAGACTGAAATCAAACTTGTTTATTTAAAGTCACATCCATGTGGGTATGACTGTAAAGTCATGTTTCACACAAGGTACAGAATAGGCTTTTATTGCTTCTAAGTGGCCCTACACTCTGTTCACCACAGCAAACCACCACGATATTAAAGTATTCTGTGCACATCTATGCACCCTTGAGACACATTGGTATGTAGAAGAAATGACTTTACATCTCTAGAGTGTGGACCTCTAAACAATTTTCATAATAGCATTTTAACAATTCACTAAGAGCCTCCAATTTTCTTAGCAATAAAATCCATCACTTGCTCAGCGTGTGGCCTTTAATGCAGCAGTCTTGCTTAAAAGCACTACTTATCCGTTATTATTTTTTCACATGGTTCACAGCAAGTGTCAAAAAGTATAATGTCCACTTTCCAAGTAAATAGAAAAATCCTTCTGCCCCTGTTTCCTTCTGCTAAGTCTAGGGTATTATCATCACATCTGGGCTTTTTATTTTCCTAGTAATAGCAATGTTTCAGTTCACCTTCAGGTTTAAATACAGATAGAAATTCACATACTTCCTAGTGTTACTCAGTGAAGTCTATCATAGTATTAGTTTATCATACTCAGCTATCTAGCACTTAGGAAGCAGAAAAGTTTTCCTCTTAATGGTACCAACAGTTGCTGGAAGAGCTGATCTCCCCTTTACAAAGAATCAAGTATTTCACCTCATATTTGATGCCCTGCAATCTGAACCATTAACAAGACATGTCTGATGTTGCTCCATATACTAGTTTGTAATTCTGGGTTGAAAATAAAAATGGTGGTGGGTGCATTTTCACATTTTTCCGAGGAGTTCCTCTCCTGAATGAGGAGGGAGAAGTGAGCTCTCTCACAGTGATGTTGGCTTAGATCCGAGCAGAGTTAGTGATCCTTGCAGGTACAAGCAGTTGGAAGATGGGGTGGCTGAGATCAAAGTTTTGTTCATAACACATAAATCCCATCCATATTTCAGTGTTTAGACAAAACACTAAGTTTTTTGTGTTAAATGATGGGGAGCAGACAAGGTTTAGTGAGGCTTCAAAAGTAAGATCATGGATTCCTCCTGATTTCTTTAAATACTTATCTGTATAACTGGGTACATTTATATGCGTTTACTTGCCATGTTCTAATGCAGAAATACTGGTGAGATGTTGTCATGCAGCAGTGTGGTCCCCTATTACCGCTTTTACAAGTTTATGTTTGCAGTTTGTGTGTCTCTCCATCCCTTCTATGGGGGGATGCAGGGAAGGGGGCTTGCCAGGAAGGTTGCTGTGGAAAAGCCAAGAAGTGTTTCTTGCAGCCTTCCACCATTCATTCACTGCTCTCCATCATCTCAGGTGCATTCCTTCACTGTGCCCCAGGGGACTGTGATGGCTTGTTTTGTACAGCCTGAGTCAGGGAAATACCCACTACCTCAGGTGGTCACTGCTGCTAAGATGCAGGGAGCAACCCAGCTGGCAGTAGTAAGTGTTGCAGAAGAGCAATGAGCAGTCAAAGATGGCAAGGTTGTATGAATAAGTTTGTTAAAGAGGAAATGGAAATATTGGCTTGGAACCCATTTCATCTAAGAGTCAGCACAACTCAGTAACAGCAAAGGAAAATGAAGGAGCAGGGGAACAAGCCCTAGATTATAATAGTTCTCAGTCTGGGACAAGGATAGATCTTAGAGCCTGTCTTAGTCAACATCTTACAGAAGTGCCTTCAGATCTTTTCCTTCCATGTGTTAAAATAATCAGTAAAAAAGACACAGCATGATTTTATCATCCTCTCTCCCCAATATTTTCCTATAAGTGTGCCCATCCGTAAGATAATGTTTTTGCCTGTCAGATTCTTGTATTCAGCCTGGGATGTGTAAATGGAATTGGGATGTTTGGATTTTGGTGTGTGTGGGTTTTGGCTGTTTTTTCTTTTTTTTTTTTCTTGTGTGTGTGTTATTATTGTCAGAATTACTTCCATAATATTTTGTGCTATAGCTACAAAGATAAAGTAATCCCACTTTTGTGGCCACTGGCCATCAGCATTGCTTGTATGCAGGTTTAAGAGATTTCATTTATTTCAGGTACCATATGTTTCATCATATGTTTTGTTTGAGTACTGTGAAGTTATCCCCTAACCAAGCATTCAGATACCTTATTTACATACAAGTTTTGGTTCTTCAGTGAAACAACTTAGAGCTCAGAACACAGAAAACAGGGCTGGGATTGGAGAGCCACTTGGATGGCTATTGTTCCCTTTGCTAATTGAAAGGAAATTACAAACTCTAGTGCTTCACTGTTCATTACCATCATCTGCCAACAGAGTGGCTGTTTATGTGTGTATTCTGAGCTCTCTCTTGTTCTCTTTTTAAAAATTATATTGCTTTTGTTCTCACATTTTCAATTTGGCTGGAATAAAAACTACTCAGCAGTATGTCAAAGCATACCAGCTCTTTCCCAGATCACTTTTATGGTGATAGCTTGATGTAAAAAGAAGTACTGGTCTGCTGTGGGAACATTTATTAATGTATGCCCTGAGCCGCTCTAATCAGACATGCTATGACTTTTTGTACTGTACAAAGTGCTGCAGGACATGAAAAGCAAAGCTTCTGTATAGTCACGCAATGGTTCAGAACTGTAGAGGCTAAAAATTAGACAAATCCACTAAGCCATTTTACCAAGTCCCCTCAAGCCCATCCATTTTGTTGTTGCAGTCCTGTTTGGCTCTGGTTTAGGTAGTGTCATCCAGAATGCATCACATCTGGAATTTTGCTGCTCCCCTTGGGAGGCCACCAGAGCCCAGGGCATCTCACTGTTGGAGCACTTTGGATGACACCTTCAGAGAACTGTGCTCCTTAGCTGCTGTGCTGCTGCTCTGGGGTGAGCACTGCCTGCTCATTTCCAGGTGTATCTGCAGAGCCTGCCAATCTACCAGATTAGACTTCCTTTTTAAAATATGCCTGGGAGGCATATCAAAATATGGATGTTATAGATTGTGTGCTATATTTTTAATATGTTTTTTCCAATGTACTGTAATTGTCATATTTAAAATTTCATTATAAAATTAGTGTTCAGTTTTACTTGCCATTATCACTCAAACCAACCATAATTCCATTTTTTTCATCAGTATGTGTAAAGAGTGGGGGACTCTGAAGAACCTCTTCCAGAGTAGCTCTTTTTACAGCTATGACTGCAGGCACATGCTTAAAACCATTGGAAAACTTCTTGTCATGACAAAGGCATCTAAACCAAGGGAGAACAGTTTTCTCTTCATCCTCCTTTATTTTTTTGTGGAAATAATTACTGAGCTGTAAACCAGCTGGTTTTCCCTTTCGAGATTTTGGTAGAAGAGAAGTGTTTTGTAATGATAAGGCAGAACTATTTTCCTTATTTTGTAATTGGCAGAAGTAGTGTGTATGTAAGTGACTTGTCAGTGGGACAACTGAGAAAAGAAGCCATTACATTTAGTTCCTATAAGTAGTAATAAGACTCATAAAAGTTATGTTAGCCTTTAAAGATCCAAATTTGCACTTGTGGCTTTGCTCTACTGAGAACTTCACACAAATCCATGAGTTAGAGACTTGATTGATTAAAAGGGGCAAGGGTTTGAAGGGTAGGGAGATGTATGTAAAAACATAAGCAAAGAATGTGGTAAGGAAGCAGTACAACTCCACTCTGGGCCAGGAGATAGAGGTGAGGAGTGTGGGTGTAGAAAAAGGGAAAATCAGGATCGTGTGTCATCTGCTTGAAATTTGAGCTTGAGTATCTGCTGAGGAGAGCAGTAGTGGACTAGGAGCCTATTGTGCTAAGCCCAGCACAAACACTGAGCAAAAGCTATTCCTTGGCTCAAGGGGCAGTGCAAGGAAATGTGGCCATTGATGCTGTTTTCCTCTGGTTAGTCTCTGCAGGAGCATCTCTCTGTTTATACTTCCTTGTTACCACTCCATTGCTTCCCTTTGCTTCCTTTTCCTGGAAACTGAGGAAAGGTCTCCAAGATACACCAAACTCCAAAATGAAATCAGCTCAGGAAATTTCAGCAGAAGCTTGTCTAAATTGTTCCTTAAAACCTCCAGAATGGAATGGATGCTATTTCCAGATCCCTTCCAACTTGGTCTGTTCAGTGGTTCAGAGATTCTAATCCACACAGTCAGGGTTGTTCTTGCCACTCCTATCCTCCTTCTCATGAGCCAGTGCGTTGTCTTTACGCCGCTAGTTTGTGACTAACTCTAAATGTCACTGATATGCATAATCGTTGGGTACCAGAGATGCCTGAACTTATTACTGCCCTTGACCAGGAGATTGCTGAGTAATTTGCACTTCACTAATACATTGCATTCCCTTTACTTGATTAAATGAAGAAAAAAGACCCCTTTTAATCTGAGGTCAAAAAAAAGCAAAATTAAGGTCACCTCACAGAAGTTGTAGCTGTGAGCTACAATTTTTTTTAATTTTAGGCTGAAAGTCAGCCAAAACCCACAAGAGTATTTAATCAGAAATATGTTAATTTATTCCCAGCCTCATGTGGAGGCAGAAATTTTGTATCCTACGTCTTCATGAAGCGTTTTGGTTTCCACAGCAGTAAAGTGCTCTGCTACTGTATTGTTAATGCTGCTTTATTTAGGCAATTCAACAGCCTTGATTCACTGAAAAGCAGAATAGCTCATGCAGCTTTTTCCACCTGTAGCAAAAATTCAGCACCTTCATCTTAATGAGGAAGCCCACGGTGTGAGGATAGTGGAAAACTGGAAATTGATGAGTTAGGGATTTCCTCTTCTGTGTGGCAAATTACAGAACAAGCCCATCTGCCTTACGTTAAACAAATGCTTCCTCCTGGAAGAAGTAATTTTTAGCATGTGGGTATGAATTGTCTGTAATTCTGTGAATTATTTCAGTCCAACTGCTTATGGCACCAGAGGTCAAAGTACAGTGATGCCCATTCTCTCAGTCCATGTGCTTTACCACTGCCAGGCCCTGGGGACATGTAATCTGCAACCACACAAGTACTTATTATATCATCCCTCCTGGCTCTCAGAATTACCATCAGGATGAAACCTAAATGTCTGTGGCTCATGTAGCTAGTCTAGTTTGCTGGACTATTATTATCAATGGCTATAAAAGTGTCCTTCTCAGAATAGCTGATGGTTTGAATTCAGTCCATTGAACCCAGATGAATTGGTCTCAGGACTTCATTATTTTCTCTCAAGAGTTTAGGAATTAGTTCCCAGCTGCCACACACAGGCTTGTGTATTTCAAACGCCATAGAAAGGTGAATATCCTCTCATCATTATCTAACAACTGTATTGGTATTTAAATCCCACCTCCAAGAAAACAACACGATGAATTGTAATTTTGTGTTAAAATCTGAACTGCTTAATGAATTTGTTGCTCTCTGAGGGACGCCTCTTTGCTGTCATGAAATTGCTAACTGAGGTGGAGTTAAATTTTCCTTCTGCATAAATGCAGTTTCCACTGTGTGGTAGGTCATGTAGATTAAGAAACATTTTCAGAAAGCTGAAAAACCACTCAGAACATTTATTCCCTGCAGTTGCTATAAGGGCTGACAGAGTTGCCAACCAGGCTTACCTGCGAGCATCTTAATGAGGGCAACGAGAACAGCATCTCGACGTGCGTCATGCAGCACAACACAGTGACGGAGGCAGGCAGACCTCATCAAGAGATGTGGCAATTGCCTTTGTATTTATAAGTAGAATCTGTAAGAAAATATATCTGTTCGTGATGTTTGCCATTATTTGGTTGCAGTCAATAAGCGTGTGCTTATTAGCTTGGGCCTACTGCTCTGAATAAGACTGATTGTCTCATTAAGGAAAATGAGTCAGTGAGAATATTTTTTAATCATTTACCATTTAAGTGGTGTCACTGTTAGCAGGTAGATGTTAGTGGTGAAATAAAAGGACTTTTGAGTATGAAAGCAAATAGTGGAGATGCAGGAAAGAAATAAATGCTCAGTGATTACAGGTACAGGCCAGTATTCCTGGTTCTTTATTCTTACCTGTGCCCCTGATTCCCTCTGTGAGGATGGGTAAAGCACTTCACTTCTCTGTGTCCCACTGCAATAGCAAGTGCCAGCTACTGCAGCGATGCTGAGAGCTGCACCACTACATACAGCATTTGCCATGCTTGTGCCTAAATTGCCCCAATAGTTTTTAAAAAGCAGCTATTAGTCATTGTGTTCCTTTTTCTGAAGACCAAGAAGAGGGTGGAGCAGCGACTGCTTAGAATAATGCTGCAACATGGCAACTGCCAGTCGCAACAGTACCTGCCAGTTTCCCTCCTTGCTTTATTTATGCCTTCAGGGGGAAAAAAAATCCTCAGTATTGTGCTTGTATGAATTTTTGCGTGTGTGCATTTAACTGTGACTTCAGGAACAGGTTATTCACAGAAAAATTACTTTTATATATTGTCCTGAGAGTAGGAAAGCCTTGAAAATATTTAATATTTAAATAGATTTTGTGCTGTATAAGGACCACCGGAGTTGATTTTTTTATCACTTCCAAGCAACATCATACCAGGACTCATGCCTCCACAGAAATCTGACATCTCTCTGAGGAAGAGGCGTGGGACAGAGGTGTGGGAGGAAGAAGTCCACCTTCATGGGTTCCATAGCATGGTGTAGCAATCCTGGTAAGAGCAAGGAAGTACTTTTTAAGGAAACTTGGTTCAGTAAGTTGTCAAGGCCTTCCTGAAGGCTTTTAGAGCATGCATTCTTCTTTTTATATACAAAATACACTTTAATCATATTAACTAAAAAAACCCCACTTGATGCTGTTAGAACTGCATCTCTTGGCCTGTAGTGGGAGCATAAATTCTCTTCCTCAGTTGGTTTAAAATGAACAAGGGCAGGAAACTAAAAAAGCACTTTGATTTCCTCAGCTGCAGTGCCCATTGCTGGCTTGAGCATACATCTGTTCCTCTGCCAGCTCAGGAGTGGTGATAGATCAGGGTCATCTTTCGAGGCCAGGCCCTTCAGCAGGACTGGTTCCTCTGGCCCACTAGTAGACATCAACAGCATCTCCACTGCCACTACTTACAACCCTTGGTGTAAAACACCTGTATTGGAGAGCAAGTTCAATGTTGTTGGAAAATCAGCAGACATGAGTTTTCGCATCTTGCATCCCTTGAAGAAACACTAATTAAAGCTTTCCAATTGCATAAATACTTATAAACTTTTGTTATTGTTCTACTGCATTTTGTGAAAGAGGGCAATTAGAAAGAAAAAATAATGAGAAAAGAGGTCTCTTTTCCCTTTTGCATGCCTCCTTGCCCACCCCTTCCCCAAAAGAGAAAGTTGTTTAATATACAGCAAGACATACAGCAACAGAGAAAATCTCCTGCCAGCTTTCTGTGCATTTGTACTCATACAAATGTACTTGCACAGAATATGGAGGTTTCTAAAAACACATAATTTAAACTATAGAAAAGCTTTTCTTAGTAGAACATGAAGGTGAAGCATCTGGGATAGATAACTCTAGAGCCATGGCTCAAGGACACCTGGAAGATGGCATCTGTGAAACAATCTAGATTTTTGAAGGCTGTAAGATGCCAAAGCAATGTTGTTCCTTTTAAGCAAATCCTATCTAGCCTCAGTGTTGATTTTGGCTGAGGCAACATGTGGCCCTGCTCAGCCAGGAGATAACACACTGTAATTCTGTTATATTAAGTGGGAATACGTGACTTGCTATTGAAGAGCGTGAACTGTACATGACAGTTCTGTTATGCAAAGGGATTGAAGGGATGTCAAACTGTAAAAGCTACAACATGAAGGTGTAAATTCAGTGTGGGGAAGAGGCTGGGCTGTCTAATTGTATCTGCAACATCCACAGGATTTTCAGTCCTTTTTAAATTCCAATACTAGTCAAAGAGCCAAGGAATCCTGTAGTGATGCTTGAACCTCCTGCCTCAGTTCTTTTTTTTCAGGCTTAATGAAACATTTAAAATTAGTCATTAACAAACAAAGAGATACCACCATGAGTCTTGCAGATGCACAAATCAGATTGCGTGTAACCCTGATGATAAGGAAACAATAATTAACATCTGTTATAAATAAGAATTGTTTGGTTGCAGGAGAGTGCAGGAAATTACAAGCTTGAAGACAGCTCAGAGCTGTGTCAAATTTGGTGGGCTTGGTGGGTGAGTGATTTTTGTCCCTTGTTCTCACGACGTGAGAAAGGATGAGGGAAGGATCCACTGGGGGTGGGAAAGTCTGACACCTACAATGCTCGGAGTCCCACATTAATGATGACTTTTTGATGAGCAAGAATAAAAATACCATCATCATATACCCCCAATTCACAGAAGCCTCCTGCACCTGTTTTAGCAGTTAGCTCATAATTCAGCCTGTTTATGCCAGGAGCACGAAACTGGCTCCTGCACTCAGAGCAGGATTTGCCTCAGTGTCCACATGTGTGTGGCTGGCTGCATGAGCACAGGGTTATGTGTGCATACAGATAAATTGGAGGGTGTAACGCAAGCAAATGCTTCTAGCAGTGGTCTCAGAGTCTCTTTGGGTGCTGGAGAGATCCACTGGCTTCCCTAGAGAAACAGCAAGGATCAGCTCTTGTGAGTGCCTCCCAGCCAGAGAGGGTCAGAAGAGAGGATGAAGAAATGTGTGCTGCTTTGGCTGCAGAAGCTTTTAGCTTCACTGTGGGATTGCTGTACCTCTGGAGATGAAGGCTGAGGGCTTTCATTACAGCTTTTTGCACAATTACAATTTGTCTAATAGCTGTGTATGCTGCTGTAACAGCAAATCTTTTCTGCTTCCGTGTCTTTGCCATTTGCTAAATATAAATCTCCTTTCCTTTAAACAAAAGATTAGCCTCTGTAAACCTAATACAATGATTTGTGTAATGAGTTTATTTAAATTCCTACCATGTTTTACCAAGTTGCGTCTTTATCTTTATACTGCAGTTCAGGTTTTATATTTTAATATAGCAACTGAGAAGCTGAACCTGAGGAAAAAAAAGTCATCTAGCTTGTTATCTGTAATGGTTTTTGGAACACAGATGCCACATTTAAAAAACAATGTTTTATTTTATTTTTGCAGAACTTGTGGTATAAGGATGAGCTTAGAAAATCTCATCTGAATTGTAATTCCTACATAGTCACCAATTGTAGAGCTATAGTAAAGCAAGAGTCTTAAATAAGAAGCATGAAGAGAACCAGAATCTGTTGTGCCTCAATTTTTTAGTCCACAGAAATAATGTGACTTTGTTGTTTCCCTTGCCTCTAGTTATCTTCCAGGCAGAGTGCTGGTCTTTTGATTGAGATTGTAACTATGGCTGGGAAATTATCTTTAGAGACTAATATTTCAGTTTATCATTTGCACTATTGTAATAAGTAACAGGTAATATTTATGAAAGGGAAATTCCACTGATCATGTTCTGTGATTTAGGTTCCTGCCCATGGATATTGTGTAACATAAATTTTCCTTTCTACTTGAGTCTTCCAAACCCAGAAGTTACAACTGACCACAAAACAGCTGTAACACAAGAAAGTCACAGCAGTTTAGTACGTTATTTTCTGAACATTTTCTTGTACATTCTTGTGATCAATGTATATTTTCTCCAGATTTGAAGGGGAAATGGATATAGTGAGGTGTGTTTTTGTGAGCTGCCAGCCCTAGAAACTATTAATATATGATTGTAGTTGGCCAAAACATTTGCTTTTTGCTAGAAAATGCTGTGTTAATTATTGTGTTGGAACTGTGCGATCAGTGTAGATAGGAATTATCATTTTCAAGATGGCATGGGAGTGTTTGTGCCTTTTTCTAGTTTCTGTGGTGGGTGGACTGGAAGAGGGGGATTGCTACAGTTTGGGGGACAGCCCTGTGACAGCAGGAGATCTGGACACCAGAGTTTGTTGAAAATTTCTATTTAGATGTCCTCAAATTGGGCATCAACCCAAAATGCTCTTGCTTACTTGAAGAGATTCTTACTTGAAGATAGCCAGCCTGCAGGGAAATGAAGGGAAAGTGCAGAGAGGGCAGCAAGTACTTAAAGCAATAAATATTTGCAAAACTTGGTTTAATTTAAAACTAAGATCAATTTGCTAAAACAAATTATACCAGCTGCAGAGGAGGAACATTCCTGCTGTTTTACAATAAATTGTAGAGTATATTTGACTGGGTTGAATCACTTGAGAATAACCACCCAGTGTGTGCACACTGAAACTAGGATCTAAGTCCCTGCTTTGGTGGTGTCAAACCTCAGCTTGGGAAAGGAGATAATCCAAGTTCCTGCAAGTCAGCTTCTGTTCCTCTGGAGGCACTTCTGACTGTAAGCTAGGGCAGGGCTCTTTACTCTGAATTCTCTTTCTCAGTCTTGGTGCCACTGGAGTCTGGCTAATACCAGAGCAGCTCGGGCTGTGGGACTGCTGGAGGGCACTGCCAGCCCCGTGGCTCTTCCTGGCTGCTGGCAAATGCCTCAGGTGCTGCAGTCTGTGATCTCCTGGACTCTTCCTAGAAATCTGTGACCTGCAGCTGAAGTGCTTGTGTTTGGTGAACCAAATGCACTGAAACATACTGTTGTGTCAGAAGGTGCAACAGTATTTTAGCAAGTGAACAGTACAAGAAATGAAACTGTTACGAGAACAGTTATTCTTCAGTCAGACACTCCTTCTTTGTATCAAAACATCCTAGTTTTTCTGATTCTGGAACTAAAATGGACTAGTCCTTGCTCACTATTGATAGCATCTCACTTGGCTCTGTCTCCCAGGTGATTATGGGTATTAGATGTTTTATTTGTAAGGTGTCAGCTGGAGTAAGTGAGAGCTTTAAAAGGATTAGCAACACCCCCAGTCCTCCAAAAGGGAATCCAGAAACAACCCTTCTATCTGAACTTGTTTCTGACAGGCATGAAGTAAACACCTCTGTTTTGTGTGAAGGAAGCAAACAGCTATCTTTTCATCAGGAATTGATGAGATGACAATTTAGAAAAATAAAACCTCAAAATGGGTTGCTCTCTTCAGCATAGCAAGACAGCATTGTTACTACAACTTCTGGGTTGCTGAGTAGCAAGAAGGTACGTATCAGGCACCTGATTTTGATCAGCAAATAAATAAACCATTGCAAAGAAATAATTCCAAGGTTTCAACTTCTGTTCTGTAATTAACAGCTTCTTTTAATTAAACAGTAGAGTATTCACAAGTTTAGAAATCCAGTTGAGTATGACAAAGGAGCCTGAGCAAAAACTTCCTGCCTCACAAGACAGAAGGCAACAGAGCTTTCTTTTCCAGAGGAGACAGTGGAAGTAATCTGGTACCCAGCCCCTTGTCTGCAGGATCATAGCACGAATATGGGAGCAAACTCAAAATCAAATGCAGAAAGTCTCCACAAATAAGTGTGGGGTCATACTTACTATAAATATATTGATAGTCCTTAACAGCCAGCACTGGTGATGGGGTAGAGCAGCATGCTGAGTGAGGAGCCTGCATAAAGGCCTTTGTGCAGCACGTGTCCCTGGCCTCTGGAGTGCTGGGCAGGGGATTTCTGTGCTCACACTGCAGCTGCTGAGCCCTGGGCACAGCAGACACACGTGTATCCAAACTTTTCTCTGGAGAACTGTAAGGAGGGAGCGCTGCGGGCAGAGGTCAGGAAGGAAGCGGCTGCTCTCCATGATGTGGGGCAGTGTGATTTGGCCTGATGGCGGAGCTCCTGGTGATGGCTGGTAGATCCAGCCAGGGACTGGCTTCTTCCTCAATGGATGCTTGCGTTGTGTTCTGCTTTCATTTTTGTCTTTCCAGATTCATACTTAAAAATCCAACCCGAATTAGTCTCTTAATTTTTTTGCTCTGAAGCCCATTGGGTCAGGGAGGGGCTGGTGAGGGCAGGAGAAAAGGAGAGAAAGAAGGACAGGTGATTTCAGCATCTGCAGAGCCCAGAGGAGGGAGGGAGGTGCTGCATGTGCTGCAGACATTGCAGGGACCCCAGAGGAGCTGGGGGGCTCCTGCCACTCTGCCCTGCCTTCAGGGAGGATCTGTGGGGTAAGAACTGAGCTACCCACGCCAGCCTGGGGCATCAAAGTCAAGGCTGCTCCTCAAATCATGCCAACCATGGAGTATGGCAATGAACGATGCTGTTATAAAGTCTAATTTGTGCAAACCCCCACATCGAAAAAATAATGACATTGGCAATTCTGTGCCTTTGTAAGCTCTATGTAAAATCAGACTGAAGCAGGAAACGTTGCTGAATTCTTAGCTCTTTACTGTGGTGATGCATTACTCCCAGACTATTGCAAGTTACCTGGGGGCAATAATATTGCCAAGAAAACTTAGAAAACAGAGAGATAGAATGTAGAAAAAGGGGTTGCTGTTATTGCATGCAAAGCTTCAGTCAGTATCACACAAGGAAATCTAAACCAGCCAGTGGAATTTCTGGGTACTGCTGAAAGACGCCGTCCCCCACTACTGCAGTAGCAATACAGGTTGTGGATTGGGAAGCTCCTGTTTTTACTTAAGGGGTGCTTTGTTCTTCTGACCTCTCTCTGGGAAAATGCATCTTCATTACATTTACGAGAGATTAGAAACCCTTTTCTCACTCGCATTTCTTCTGCACTAATTTTCTGAATATTTTAAATTACATCAATTCAGTTTTAGAAGCACTAACAATTTCTAACGTGTGATTCTTTGCTCTTAGAGTTCCCATAGTTTCTTTTTTAAGATGACTTTGGGGAGGTTTCAGCATCTTTCAGATTGCTGCTATACTTTCTATTTTTTATTAAGTATTTTTATATGTCTTCCCAGCACTTAATCAAACTTTAATTTGCCGTAATAATATAGATGACATTCCTTATTTATATGATTTGCAAAAAAAAAAAAAACAGAAAAAAAAAGGGTCCATTACCCTCTCACTTAGCATTTGACTATTATCACAGGGATTATTATGGTCATGTGGTTGCCTGACTGTCCTGTATTTCATTTGTTTATGACACTTGAGTCAATTAAAATGACACATTTTTCATTGCTGCTAATTAAATTTATACCATAATCATTAGCAGTTGTTTCTGATGTTTTTTTCATTATTAATTCAATTGATAAAAAGTTCTAGTGCTAACTGTTTCTACCAAGAATTACAAGGTCTAAGCCTCAGAAAGGGGAAGAAATACTTGGAAATAGAATTGTTTTACTATCAATGTGGAGGTTTTAATGCTTGGATGGTGGTTTGAGAGTGAATCGTTTCACTCAGTTTATGACTTCGGTTAACATAGTAATTTTAATCACTTAAGGAGAGTAATCATGCCAAATGCCTCATAATAAATCTATATTTATGTCCATTTGCAATACATTTATTTGTAGCTGTTAGGCCATTAAAATTTTTTTAAGCAGACACTTCAAAACTGAAAGAATTGCAGACCCTCTGCTTCCCACCCTCCTTGCAGAGCCATCTGTAAGGAGGGGCACACCTGCATGCAGGTGTACACACGTCTGTATGTCTGTCTGTGTGCTTGCTCATCCCCTGTGCCAAGCCAGGAGGTTCCAGGGGATCCACTGCAAGTACGGCCAGTTCCTTCAGATCCTTTAGGTCCCTGTGCTTTCATGGCTTAGCACAACTCCAAAATGTGCTCCAGACTCAAAGAAGTATGGGGGAACTTCATTTTCATGTCTCTTCTAGCACAGCAGTCACAAAATTAGCAATATACGTAGAAATGTTGTACTGGACTGAAATTACCTTTTTTATTTTTCAGGCTGTTAAGGAGACAGATTACCAGCATGGCTGAGGAGCTGGTAAATCCAGATCACATCCCTAGCAGATATTAGTTATGTTATTTGTTGAGTGCAAATGATAAGCAGTGGTTCATCAGCCTTTTTAAGGTGAAGTGTAATTTTGTGAACAGTAGCACTCTTAAAAAATGTTTTTACAGCTATGAAATGGGTTGTACCTTTTTAGTGAAGTATCTGCCAGTGTGTCCATACAGCCATTCTAATAAAGACATTTTCCAAAAAGCCCCTTTTCTGGGGCCTGATCTGGCCTTAGTTTGGCAATTTGCCACTTCAAGACACTCCTTGGTTTAATAATTCTCAGCTTTGTGTGAACATCTTCCTCCAAGTGTTTAACCACCCCCAGGATGGAAAAATATAGTAACTGACCAGGCCTTTACTGTGGTCTTAAAGACTCTATTCCAAAGCAGTAAGGTTATTAACTTAGCAGTTCCCATCTTGTCATGGAAGGGTAATCAAATTTTATAACACAGCAATGACAGATGAAAAGTACACAGTGAATCCAAATGCTGTCTCCTGTTTGGAAAGATGCACAAGTTCACAAATGCTGTGTAAAGTTTGAGGCTACCATGGGTGATTTAACTCTTAGTTTAAATTTGGAACAAATCAGTAGTGAGCAGTATGTACTTCCTTATACTGCATGTAAGTCTAGCAACGTAAGTAACTGAGAGCAGGAAAATGCTGGGGTTGGTGCCTGTAAATGCTGTCACCTTCTGTGGCAGAGGTATTAGGTTAAATTTAACCTTCCCTCCGCTCACAGAAAACCAAAACAACCTTAATTAGTGATTTGAATTTCAAGAGGTGAAAACAGGTATCCTCTGGTAATATAACATTGTATAGGACCTTTCAGGATTGCATTTTAGAGGTAGATGTGGCTGTCTGAACAGTTCAGAATTATCTGTACTTCATGCTACCTGGTTGGCTACCTAGAGACACCATCTAGGAATGTTCCTGGAAAGCAACTGCTCAGGTGAAATCAGTGTGGGTTGATTAACCACATCCTGTTTCTGGGTGTGGTTGAGGATTTACGCTGCTCCTTTTTTTTTTTTGGTTAGGCATTCTCTATGTATGAGCTGGTGTTATGAGCTGGGTTTCCCAGGATCTCAGTGGTCTGGATGGATGTGCAGGTGAGAACATCGTAGTTTTGGCAGTTCAGGAATTGCCTTTCAGACTCTGTAGGTTGTAATTAATATTTTGAAAAAGATATTTAATGAACAAGAGATAAAAAGTAGCAAAGGCTGCCTGCAAATAAGTATGTGAGAAAGGATTGGAGAATGTTCGTGATAGGAGGTTGAATTTAACATTAAAGAAAGTAATCTCCTCTGCAAAAATCACTTGCCTTGCTAGAATATATGTTTTTAAAGTATCAGAATAGAGTCTGTTTAACTTAGTAATGTATAAATGGTGCTATCAGTTGTATGTACAGTATTATATGTGGCATAATAGAGATATATTCTATGCTATGAAATCTATTTTTTTTTTTTAATTTAGTCTTTTGAAATAAGAGATGTATTTCATGTAGCAAAGTGCAGGACAAACTGTGGAGAGGAGGGGAAAGGTTACAGAACTAAGCTGGTCGAAGTTAACACAAATGTCTTGCAATTCAAATGGTAGCACAGTTGACAGTGTTTGAAATGGTGTGCCTTTGAGAGTAGGGCTAAACTTTCCTTGGCCAGAAAGCCAGCTGTTGGAAAGTGGGGACTTCAGAACGGCAGATTGCACATGTCTTAGAGTTTTTTGCCTTTCAGATGAAGATTGGTGGTGGCTGTTGAGTGTGACTGGGTGGGTAATACTGTACTTTTGTGGCAGTATAACGCTTCGTTTTTTTTCTGTATATAAATTTAATCACAATTTTGGGTAGTTCTGAGTTAAAACCCAGTTATTATACAAGTGAATCTTGGGTCCTCTGAGCCCTTGGTTTTCCCAGACAGCCTGGGTTAGAAGATCTCCTTGTACCTTTATTTATAACAAAATACCAGAGAGATAATTGAAATGCCTGACAAGCAAGAGAATGGGGGACATATACCTCACAGTTCAATTTCAGTGTAGGTGACAGTGCTTCTCCTTTTGGTTCTAAATTACACACAGGCCACATAAATCTACTTCAGTCCAGCTATTACAATATCCTATTATAAATCACATAAGCAGACCTGCTTTTGAATTCATCCAGTGTGCTTACAAATTAAGCCAGAACCTATTTTTTTTTCTCTCCCCAAACCTACATCAGTGCTGACATAATGGATTACGGTGTCAAGTGTGTGGCCTAAAGATACAAAAAGGTTGTACTTTTCTTTCTCTGTGTAAACATTAGGAGAATGAACTTCCAACTTCCTGGTTTCCAGCTCTCTGATTTCATCGTTTGTCTCCAGCAAAGCAGAGAGTTGTGCAAATATCAGCTGTGACAAATTCGCTGGTTTTGCATCTATGCTAAAAGCCTTGGTTTTTCCCACTGTTCCCTTTTTTTTTTTTTTTTTCTTGGAGAGGGGGAGGGCATAACCCAGTTGCAGTTTCTGAAATCCAGCTGCATGCAGTGTGAGAGAATTTTCCCTAGATAATGTTCACTCCCTGCTAAACTACCCTCACTGCTGACAACAGGTGTCAGCAGCAGATTATCCTTGTAGAGGAAACAGAGCTGGAGGGAATCACAGATTTTTGACAGAGATGACAATAGGGAAACCAGCAAATACTTTTGCTTCTGTTATGAAATCTATGAGAGCTAGTGCTTCTGGCATCCACATCTCAAGGTTAGTAGCACTCAAGAAAATAAAAAGAGTAACTCAATTAATCAAGCCAACTGTCTTACAAATTGATGCTGAATTGTCTGATGTTGAATTGTCTCCTCAGTTTGGAGAAAAGGCTGAAAGAGGGCTGGTCATGTTTGATGAAGAGGGTGGATAAAATGAGTGCAGAGTTACTGTTAGGATCCGACTCTGTTTTTTTCATGTGGCTCTGCTGCCTTTATTACTCTGCATTATCTATTAGTGCTTGCATCCTCAAGAGGAACGGATACAGATGCACTTGTTTTTAAGAAGTGTATGTGAAACTTCCCTCTGAACACTTAGACGGAAAAGAAATGGTGTGTTGAGTGAATTTAACTTAAGGAGAAGCCAATAGCTCTCTCCCACAGGATGTGATACTAAAAGAAAAAAAGAGTTTTCAAGTTTCCTGAAGGTTTTCAAGTGTGTTCACATTTCAACAAAGTCCTCATTGTCCTTTGTAAATAAATTCCACAGTCCTAGCAGTGCAGGAGTTTCTTAATCTGTTGACATTGTAATTGTCTTAGGGTAATCTGTTTTCACATGCAAATTCGGTTCAAGATGCTGGAAAGGGATTCATGTAGGCTGCCAGAAAATGCATGGGAAACACACTGTAGCTTTTCCAAAACACTTAAGCAGAAGAAATTCTCAGGCAGTGGTGGAAAAACTCCCACTTGCAAGATTTTTGTGCCAGAAAAATCTGTATCAAGGGCAACTACCCCCACCCCCAAACCAATATATACAGTGAGAAAATTGTACAAATGTGCTACCAAACAGTTATATTTATAAAAAAACGAAGTAGTGGATTGAGTCCTTACACATCTTCATTCCTTTCAGGTTGTTCTTTATTATTGTGCATACCGTGAGCATTAGATTATGTGGTATAATAGAAGACAGGCATAATGTGAATGAAGCAGTAAAGTTGGAAAATATAAATTGTCTAGCTTTGGCTATATTTGTCCTTTACAAATTACTGTTAGAAATGCAGTGTATGTAGTGTGAAAGGTCCATATATCCATGATAGACCATGAGGTAATGAAAAACGGTGTGTGATTCTAGGTGGTTGTAGCAAAACCAGATGTGGTGCAGCCTAAAACCTGGGCGCTCTCAACGCAGTGTATTCCTGTGAGTAACGTTGCTTCTGCAGGGAGGCAGCCGAAGTGTGTGGCATTTGGGTTCCCTCTACTGGTTCAATTTAAGGCCCTGTCCATTAGCTTGTGTGGTGAGATGGTATTCATGAAAAACCCTGAATTGCTTTTCTTTGTGGTTACATTTTACCACATCTGCAAACCACCCCTCTTTGAAAGGTCTGTTAATGTACACCTACTCCCAAAATTAACCATTCAGAACATAAGCAGGTGTTTGAAGTTAAATGCATACCCAATTTCTTTACTTCATTGGAGTGGTGTAGGTATATGCTTCCATGCTTTTCTGAATGAAGATCTTGCTGATGACTTTGTCACTGGGCAGTTAAGGAGGCAGTACTCGACACTTCACAAACCATTGCCTTGGCTTTGTCACCATCTGTAATGTCATTGTCTGTACAGCCATGAAATCAGCACTGTCAGGCGTAATGTGAAAGCAATAACAGTCTTTAGTTGCTCTAGCGTTTTTTGAAGGCTTCGTGAGCGAACTGTAGAAGTAAGAAAAGACACTGGTTTAAAAGCAGAATTAAAACTCCAAAATTAACTTTCTTGCTAGCTTTTTTCATACCTGTGGACAGGTGATTCCCTCCAGCTTTATGAACTGGTTTGAATGCTGAAGGCATACTTTAAATATGAACCAGCAGAAAACTGACAGCTGTAACATTAATGTGTTACAAGGGGCAGTTGGAGCAAGGATAATACTTGCTCTATCATGTCCATATCTTTAAATGTGCTCTTTTGCAGTCAGTAAAAAGAGTCCTCTAAAATAAAATAATAAAATCCCTCAAGGCTGAGTACCACGTAGATTTAGAACTACTATATTCACAGTCACCTAGTTCTTGCACTTTTGTCTAGACATGCGTATTGATCAGTGTTTTAGAGTGCAGGAGTGGGTAGATTTCTGGTCAGACCCTGCACCACTGCTTTGTGTTCTCGTATTTTGTGTTTTACTGTGTGAAAGGGAAGAGAAGTCATCCATGAGCTTCCTTTTGTCATCCAGGTCTCAAGTGGAGAGGACCCCGTGGGCTATGGCAATGTGGTGTCTCTCATAACCCCCGGGTACAGGAGCACAGCAGCATTTAATCTGATCCCTTTATAGCCTCTGGCCTCTGCACTTCTTTCTTCCTCTGCAGGAAATGCTTAGGTGGAAAAGGTTCTCTGGGCCCTATTGTCACTTATATAGTTGCTTTCATTCTAGAAGAATTATACTGAATAAACGTATGTGCATATTTATGGCTGAATATCCAGTTCTGAAAAATCCCCGCTCCTTTTTATTGCCGATCTGGACAAGAGTGACATTGCTTCCGAGCTGTGCTTTGCTGTGTTCACCTGAAACAAGCACATTTTTGCCAAAAGGTTCCTACTCCTCAGTTAAGTGTTGGCAACTCAAAAACAACTGCTAATTTTTTATGGCTCCTGGTGTAGCTATAAACGTTTTCCCATTGTTCAGCCTACAGTGTGCAAGGTACAGTGCATAATTCCATTGGGAAGTCTCTAAAATCATATATTCCCTACATTTCCAGACATTTGCTTCCTAATGTGCATTTGGTCCTTAGTCCTAACAGTCTTAACTCCACATCCCACAAAGTCAGAGCAGGATTTTGTGGAGGCTGCTAAGAACTGTAAAATGTGAACAGCATACAATTTGGAGATGGAGAAGCTTATTTTTCTATTGGTTCTTATGTAGACCAGAGCCTTTTCTCCCTGAAGAACTGCACGGTGCAGAAGTAGTGCGTTTCTCCCTCAGGCTCTCCTATCATGATGCCTGCCTTCATCTTGGTGGTAGTGCCCTGAGGGGATCATGCCTCAGCTGGGAACTGAAAGATCTCATCTGTGTAACTGAGGTCCTCTGTTTGGTGCTGATACCTCTAAACCTAAAGCAGGACTAATGGGAAGAAAATGGCACAGGTCGACCAGCTGTCAGATGGAAAACTATTTGCTGCAATGCTCCAGTTGCACGAGAGGAAGAAATGGCCAGTTACTTCTGGATTGCCTGGTTTTTGATATGAGAGACATATTTGTAATCTGCCTCCTCAATATAGTGATGTGATGAGAGTAAAAGGCAGTTTCTGAATACTCTTCTTATGCTAAATTTTAAGTGATATTTTGAAATTGCTCACTTGTTTTAAAGAACTAGAAAATGTTTTAGAGTTATTTGAGGGGATTATGCAGGAGGCAAACCAGCATCTATCCAGTAAAATAATTAAATTGTTCAGTTGTAAAGAACTTAAAATCTTCTAAACCCTGCTCCCCTCCCATCTTAGAAAAAAAAGGAATGGTAGAGCTTGGTCTTCTGTGGAATTGAAGGCCAGAAGTGCTTGGATTTATTGTTGCTTCAGACTTGTCCAAATCTGAGCTAATCCTAATAAAACCAACAGGATTTGATCAACAAGAAATAGGAGTCATAGGCTTTTAAATCAGAACCTGTGACATTTAATCAGTGCAGGGACCAAGGACACAGAATGTTTTTGGTATGTAATGGATTTACATGGAATGTATGTAAGGGTGGAGCATCCACCCACAAGTGGGAGGCTGAGGCTGCACGGTATGGTCAGCGCTGCAGGGCTCAGTATGGTTCAGCACAACACAGTGCCACAGGCTCCTGCACAGCTGACTTCAGGTAAAAATCCTAGAAATCTCGGTGCATGGTGAACCCAGGTATCCCTGTATCCACTTGGTGCACGTGTCCTGAGTTTTAGCTTACCTGTGCTAATGCAAGTTTAGAGTACTTTGGTGTAAGTCAATGAAATGCTAGTGATGGGCCATGAATAGGCCAGAATAATTTCTACTTTTTCAGCACTTTTTGAGAATGTGGTACCAGCTATTTCTAATAAGAATGGTGCATATTGTGTGAGGAGCTTGCTCTGCTAGATACTTTTTTTAAAATTTTGAGCTCCAGAAGAAAAATGCATAGATTCAAAGCACAGCAACTCAGATAAAAATATTTTTTTTTTAATATGACAGCTATGTTTGGAAAAATACTCAGTATTTGTGCAAGTTTCCCTACAAAATCCGAATAGAAAAAACATTGATGGAAAGTTTTCTCTGAAGTGCATTTGTGAGAAGATTTGGCTTTGATAAAAGAAACTTCCCTCTGCTAAGGAGTGATAATAGTAAAAAGAATGGCCTAATTTCAGAAACTCAGAAGAAGAAAACCTTAATGTCACCTGTCCTCAAGAGAAGTGATCTCGGAGCTTTGACAAGAATTCTTACAAATGCACTCTGCAGAAAGTAAAAAACCTGAATATTTCTGTTACAGGTTTCGGTGCTGGCAGACTTAAAAAAATGTTCTCTGCTCTCTTGGACTCTGCTTAGCTGACAGTTCTGCCCGTTTTTTTCTTTTCAGAACAAGTGCCTGGATTATCTACACAGACAAAAAGTGAAACAAACAAACCCCAAAAAACCTAAACAAACACCAAAACTTACGATATTGTATTAGCTCTTTGTACTCACCAATGGAAACCACCAGGTTTTAATCAGGATATGAGCAAAAGTCAGGTATTCATAAGATCTGTTTTCCTCATACTCTCTCATATGAGTAAATGGAAAGGGACTGGAGAATACCATAAAGCTAACATCCACCATGAAAATCCTCTAAGCTAATTTGATGAATTAATCCTGTTTTTTTCTAGGAATTTCATCCCTGGTCTTAACTTTGATTTTTCCATGCAAACCTTATGACAGTTTGTACTACGTGGTGCTAATAAACAGTCTGGAACAACTCTATCCAGTATTATTTTACACTTTGTCTGGTTTTGTTGGGATTTCTTTTCCTTTAAAATTATTATGTGAAAAGTTGGCTGGCGACTTAGAAAATAACTGGATAGTTAAACAACGTTGGCATTGAAGTCTTGCTCTTAAAGTTTTAGATTACTGTGAAAATGATGGAATATTGTTATTGTGGTTAAAATAAGAGCTTCTTGCCATCTGTGCAGTGATATTATCATTAAGAAACAGGTATATTTTTCTGCTCCAATTTTGTCATATATTATTCATATTATATTTGAGAAGTAGAATTCATTCTTCAGGGGATGCTTCCCATATGAATTTTATCTGATAACTATTTTGAAAATCTGATAAGTTTTCATTTTTTTTTCATGCTTGTTCATTTAGCAGAAGAGGATATTTTTTAGTTGCACCATAACTACAGTCAGTCTTTTAATGGGAGGTGAAACAAAACCTGCATGTAAATAGTTTTAATCAACAGACTGTGAATGAACTCAGGTTACATGACTGTTAAAAATAGAAAAGGCACAAACTAGAACTTTTTAATCAAGTTTCTCTTCATATTTCATAGAACTTCATCCTCTTCCATCCATCCATTACTTTTTACTAAAAAATAAGCAAATATAAGTGATTAAAAGGTTCTGATAGTTCTTTTGTTCAAATTAGTGCCCTACATATGATTTGGCATAATTTGATTTGGCCATATTTGTAACATCAATTTCTCTTCCTGTTTTGGAGAAACATAACAATGACTATTTGTAAAACGCTACCAGCAAGAAGTGCTTTCCAGGTCCTCTGGACAATCATACTGTGCCTTGAAGCATGTTTAACCTGTCACATTGTACAAGGTTGCATTAGCTGCAAATTTTATTGAATAGTGGTAATTGCTTTCTTTAGTGCCTGAATGCAGCTTAATATCTCTTACCTAGTGACTTGAAGAACTTCTAAGTCCTGGTGTTGTGATGCTGGAGAGACACAGCTGTGATGTTTTGAACATGCAATAACAGCTCTTGGGTCTTCTATTGGAATTTGGGGTAAATGTAAAACCTTGTGCAAGATTGACAGAAGCTTTGTTTTTTGGTGAGTTTTCATTTGTCATATTTGTTCCTCACTGGTCAGAGCTTCCTAGCTGTTAGTTAATTATAGTTAATAGAGAATAACACTCAGTCTAGGCTGTGGGAACTGACATGGCTGACTTGTTCTCATCACCCCCGCTGGTGTCTAGCCCTGCTTCCTTTCCTCATCTCTCTCGAGTTTTGTTTGAGTGCTGTGCATCTGAATCTGATGGACAATTACGGATGCCTAGGAAGCTCTGCATCCTTCTGTTCTGGGTATCTGGATTTCAAAGGATACTTCCACCTGTTGTTGGGATTGACACCTCTGTTAGTTGCTTGCTTATGGATGGGGTGAGTCAGTGAGATGTGTGAGCCTGGCTGGACTCACTCACCCCACATTCAAAGCTGGTATCTCACCTGCACGGGACAGTACAGCCCCATCAGCTCTGGGCCAAACTTTGAAGAGTCTGCTGCTGACTGGGAAATTGTGCACACTGTTTTCTAAGCTCCAGTAGGTTCATATGGGCATGGAAATACTTTTCCATGAAGAGAGAAAGAGTAGATGATGTCCTTCCTACATGGAAACAGAGCACAGGAAGATAAAAACCACAAGGCAACTTCAAAGCTGTTTTATTTCCTTGTTTCTTCTGTAGGGAGTGGTGGGCAATAAGTGGTAGCGGCCTGTTCATTTAATTATATATTTTTTTAAAAAACATATGGGGATTCCTGGTCTGATACTATGAATGATAAATTACCAGGATCATCTGGCAAGTTGTCAGCATACTACTTCCAGTGCAGATCTGAGTTGCAGAAAGGGAAGAATACTGGAAAACAACAGGAAAATGTGAACAAACACGAAGCGTATATCACTTTACAGAGTTAGGCTCTACCTGAAGGTCATTCAGCTCAAATAATCTTAGAGGTTGCTGGTGAGTATAGTGTATGGTCTGTCTTATTCTAATGTGTCTTATGTTTATCATGTTGTAAATAGGGCTCATTGCAATCTTAGTGTCAAGATGTCAGAGAAAGAGCACCCAAATTAGGTTAAATTGAGGCCATGCTGTAATCACCACTGAGGTAAAGCTAGGTTGCAATGTCATGAGCAACATACCACAAATTGCTACAATGCCCAAATTCTTCTCTAAGCCTGTACAGAACTGCAAAATGCTAACTAAAGCATTAGCTTGGTTTTAATTAGTAGTAGCTAAATATTTAATCTTAGGTGAATTGTACTGGCAAGACATAGTTTGTGCTTCCAAATGCTTATCTTTATGGAATATGCCTGGTAGGCAGGCACATACGCTGAGAGAAGAGTTAACAGATGCTGTGGATGCTGGAGAAATACATTTATTGTGAAGTCCTTCTTCACTGTAATTACAGCTAGTGTGGCAATCTCCAGGAAGGTATTAAATTGGGTCAACAGCTCAAAAGGCTTGAAGAGACATTGATGACAGCAAGTGGTACATATACAGGAAATAAATGGCAGCGTGGTGCTGGGTGCGATAGGCTTTTAAATGTTGCAAGAGTGCATTAACATGTAAGTAATAATACATTAGAGAAAATATGGTTATCATGAGATGATGAATAATTCTGAGATGCCTTAACAGGCATTAGGCTCAGAGGACTGCTTCTAATCCTATGGGACTGATTACTCTGTAGTAGCTGTATTCCCTGGAATCATCTTGTACAGTAGCTATTATGAAATATCTTCGTTGTTATTACTTGGAGAAGCTGTGCAGCTGTGCTGTCATCACTAAAGGACTGCTGGTATAAGCTTTTCAGACGTTTGCTTGTCCTCCCATTACCCCCTGCTAGGATCCTGCCAAGCCAAGCTGAATCCTGCTCTGTGGTTAAAAAGCGAATAAAAATCCTGTGTCAGGTATTCACATTCATGTGTGGGGCAGAGCAAGGCTGTTGCTTCAGATTCATACTGCACAGTAACTGTGGGACTGGAGTTATTGAAATAGGTTGAGTTTTTCAACTGGAGTTAAAATAGATTGACAAGTAATCTGTTTTAAAGGTGAGGAAGAGTCACCTGCCTTGGGGCTGCCTTTCAGACAAAGAAGATGATGATAAGATTTTTGTCAGAAGCAGGAATTTGGAGGAACCAAGGCAGATAGGGTCCCACCAGATAAATCACTGAGACTGAGAACTTTGCTTTCCAGAGATCAAAAAAATTCAAGTGCTATGCATTTACAGGCAGCTTGCTTCCCATGTGACACGTGGGAACAAAGGAAGTCTCCGCAGCTCTGTTCGTGTGTTTGGGTGCTGTTCTGGACTGATGGTTTAGCATCTGGCCCACACCACACCTCCAGCACTTACTGACCTTTACCTTGTTGAGAGCCTGGCCTCTCACCTTGGTTCCCAGGCTGTCTGCAGCCTTGCCTGAAGGCATGGGGTGGTGGGATCCCAGGGCAGCCTTTACCTTCTTTGCCAATGCCTACCTCACTCTTGCCATACCCTTTTCATTTGCTTACTTCCCAGTGAGATCTACTCACTGCTCATGTGTGCTTGGGGCTCATTAGTAAATGTGAATTTTCCATATCAGTAGAAAAGGTCTGTAAGTGATCTTGGAGAATAATATAGATCCGGGAGGTGCATGCTGTGCAGAACAGCTTGGGCCTCTGCTGCACTTTTCCCTGCACTTCCCCCATGGTTTATTTTTTTTAGGTGCAGCAGTTAAAGGATTATAATAATGTATATCTTAATACCTTTCTGATGCCTCCTGCAGCATTTGAAACTGCAGGTTTTGCAAATGCTACAGTCATCGTGAATGACTTGGAGAGGAGAGGCTTGCTTACACTGTTTGAATAAGCCCAGTGACACAGATACTGTTCCATGTAAGTTGCATTTGATGTTATTCATAGAAATGTGACTAAGAGCTCCAAGTCAGACACAGTGTAGGCAGCCTGTGTGCAAGGTTTCCTTCATAGCCCTGGCAATGCATCTTAATCCTGATTTCTAGAAATTTCCTGTGCAATTTCAACCTTGGACCTCCTCCCCATCCTGTCCATCCCCAGGGATGTAAACATGCATACGTGTACACAGCTCTGGCACTGTGTCTCGTTGTGCCACATTTTTATTTCAGCCCAGGCTTCCAAACTGATCTGCCAACATAACTTGGGTCTGATCTGCAGCACAGCTTATTGCTGCTCATAAACCACTGCTGATGCTCAAGTCTGCAGGACTGTGGCAGAGGACACAGTGTAGATTAATGTGGAGAAGTAAAGGGTTTTGTTAGCCTAAACTAGCTTAAATGTACACTTATTTCTTAAAGTAACAAAATTTCAATCAGGAAGGATGGGGCACTGCTCTTGGGGTAAGAGATGTCCAGGAAAAATGCAATGCTGAAATTTATGCTGATAACAAAATGAAGCAGGGTAGCCCTCCTTAGACTGTGTGCTCACACGTTTGTTCTGTTTCTTACGATCAGTGACTGTAGCACAGAAAATGGAGAAAGATAACATTGATTATTTACAGTGATCAGTGATCAAAACAGTGCCAAGGAGAAAGTGCTGCTGAACAATGAGTAAATTTGGTGTGAGTTTTGTGCTCTGAAACCTTGAGAAATCACTGATATATACATATGCATGGTTCAGTTCTTGCAATTGAAGGACAGAAGAAATCCTGATAAAACCAGCTGGCTTTCCCCTGCATGGTGAAAGGAAATATGGGCTGGCTCTGGGCTTTCCATGTCTTGTTGAGAGACTCTGGGTAAAATTCAAGCAGAGAACAAGAACTTGATTTGGATTTGATGTGCTTTGCTCTGGTGTACTGAATATTGCCAGTAGTAATAGATGCAGCAAATATGCTTTCTTAGGTCAATGTGGGCACAGGAGGTCGAGTGCTTTTTAAATCGTCTGTACTTTCATGCAAATGTGTATAGAGCTTCAACGGTACTTCTTTAACTCTACAATTTTCCATTAGGTTTGTATGTAGTTAAAATAGATGCTATTGTTAAATGGACCAGAGTTTGATAGCAACCTCTGTTTTAGTGTAATCTTCAATAGTTTGAGGTATGCTTTAAAATAAGCATGCAATTTTCAGATGCTGCTTTGAATGAGGAAGTGCCTGTTATCTAGGTATTGAATAAAACAAGTTTTCAGGATAATATAATGCATATGTACCTACTACCTTTGCTCTCAGTGTTAAAATGAACACTTAAAGTAAAAAAAAAAAAAAAGCCCCTAAACTGTTTAGAGTGGGAAGAAGCTGACAGGTATGGAGTAATGACAATGAGAATAACAACAGAAACAAAATACAGAACAAAATACAGCACTTTTTTCATCATCTGAGCTGTCAGGGAAGAGATGTGACCAGCAGTCTTGCTGTAATCAGATAAACAGTCTCTTCTCAGAACACTGTCATAAACTCTGCTGCCAGATCTTTGCCAGAGGCAGTTCATACATTCCCCACAAAATGCGCAGCTAAAGAAAAAGAGCAATCCTCTGCAATGGGGGTTCCAAGGCAAAGACTTGATTTTTGCTAGTGCAGGCTTTTTTTGATGGGCTGAACATATTGCTCAATTAAAGACTTGTGCTTGAGAAAACTGCTGAAGTTGTGTAGCTCAAAGTTCAGGTGGCTGGAGGCTCTAAAGCAGGGTGAGACACTGAGAACAGCAAGGCATTTGTTTTTTTTTCCAATCACTGTGCAGAAGAGGTGTGCCCTCTGTGATTTAAGAAGATCCTAGACGTGTGCTAGGGTTTGGGTTTTTTGTGAGTCTGCTCTCAGGTGGTAGGCTTTCTCCTGAGGGAGAGGATTAGTGAAGGGTCCCACAGTGCAGACACACTTGTTCTGCTTCAATCTACCTAGCCTTCTGAGGCTTCCAAGTTACTGAATTTGGGGGGTTGTGCCACTTGAATGTTGTGCCAAAGTTACCTGACTACCGTGACTCACTGCTTAGAGGCTGGTGTTTCCAGAGTCAGCAGCTCAACAAGAGGGATGTTGGCAGCCACACCTGCCACGCTCTGATTGCAGCTGCAAAGAGGAGAGGTAGGGGTTTAGCTGGTAAACTGTTATCTTTCTCTAAAACACCGCTGCAGTGCTAGAGGTCAGCTCTAGAGGAGGAGCAGAAGATGAACAAACAAAAATGCTGTCTGCAAGTGTCCACTGCATGTGTCGCACTCTCACCTTGCCACGGCCTGAGCTTGAAGGGAACCCTGCTAGAGTGACTTCAGGTGTAACTACTCTGTGTGTTACCCTTTACACAAGAGACTGCAAAGAGTATGTGGTCTCAGCCTTAGCTGCACCTCTTCAGAGCCCAGCGTAATAGATTGAAGCTATTCTGAAGTGATGTTTGCACTAAGACATAAGAATACAGTCTGCAGTCTGATCTGCCTCTGCAGACTTTTCTGGGGGAATTTGCAAATCCTATCATACACTCCACTGAGAGCACCAATATTCTAAACTGCTGCAGCAACCCCCAGCTATCTGCAAATGTTCCTCTATGCCCAGGGAAGATCACGAGCTTGGAAACACTGAGCAGCTGCTCCGCATGGTGGGATGGAGACAGGGCAAGGCAATGCAAGAGCTTTTCCTTTGCCACAAAGTGCTATGGCTAGGGCAACCTGCCTCTTTCAGCTGGGACATTCCCTGCAAGAGAAATGCCATTTCTTCATTTCTTGGAAGAGCTTGTCAAAGGAGCTGTGGAGAGCAGAGCTACGCAGCCAGGCACCCTGCAGGCAGCTGCTGCAGTGGTAGCATGGAGAAACCTTGGAGAGCTCCAGGTTTGCTCACTGTTGCCGTCTCCAGAGTACTCTTGTGAAAGGCTGATTGCCTGAGCAGCTGCACCTCATGCCCTCTTAGGTAACAGCATGTGCAGAAGGTATTTTGTTTTATTAGCTAAGATAGTTGCTACTAATTAAAGATTGTAAAAAGCTTTCAAATTAGGAGCAAATTGAATTTTCCTTTTAAAGCCTGTTATGGAGGTGTGTTGCTAATTAAAGACACTTAGTTTGGCTGTGCAAGAGTAATTTTCTGTGCCTTGTCTGTGCAGGAGGCTGCATCCATTTCCATTAGCTGTCCCACATTCATGGATGGGTGAGTCAAGCTTGATTCATCCACATTAATTCATGCAGCAGGGTCAAACGGGACTGAGGAGCACGGCCTGTGCCCAGGGGGCCAGTATGCCTGTGGCAAGAACTGGAGTCCACCTTGTCCTTATCCAGAAACAAGTGCTTTTCTTTTCTTTTTAAGAGGCTGGAAATGCTTACTGGCAAAAAGCCACCGGTCTTGGGGCGCTGCTGGAATGGTGGTGGCCTGTCCCTCTCCCTGAGGCTCCCTGAGGCAGGGAACCCACAGGGATGGTGAAAGCCCAGGGCTTGCTCCAGCTTTTACCTGTTTGAGCGATATTTGGGCATTCAGTTTTAATTATCTTGGGGAAGCATCTTTAAAATCCAAGAGGAGATGAGCAAGTAATTCTCCTCTTCATGTCTGATTGCTGTCTGTGACTTGAAGCAAACACCAGGCTTATTTCCCTGGCCTATGTCTGAGTCAGGGAGGCTCTCCATCTTCTTGGGATTTGCTTTTCTGTAACTCCTCACCCAGCTGTGAAGAAGGTCACTGAACTGTTGCCAGCCAGATAAGGAATAGGTTTGTAAGGCAACTTTTCTCTTCCAAAATACATTTTTATGCTCACTGCTCATTCAGTTAATTAGAGCAAAAATCAAAGATTAATGTCAGTTGCAATAAGAAATGTTCCCTGGACTAAGTTTTGGACTCCCAGAGCTAATAGTAATACATATTAGCATTATATTAGTAATATAATTATATTATTATTATATCATATATTTATAGCTTGCTTATACCTTAGTGGTTGTAAGACCTAATTCATAAATGCAATTTAGTGTAATATAGGCACTAAAAGTTTGTAAGAAACAGTATCCTGTAACATGCACAGTCACATGTTTTAAAAAATTGTGCAGACAGATAAAGCTGAAAAGACAGAACCTACTTTTCCTAAATTTCTGTTTTAAAAGAGAGAAAAACATCCAAGTCACATGTTTCTACAATTCCCTGAGATCCTTACTGAGAGAAAGAAAAACTTGGTGAAGGGCTGCCACTGGTTTAGGAGGCCAGATTGACCTGAGACAGTGCAAGAAAATGGAGCATAAGATTGATCCCTCAGCAGCTTACTTTAAGAGACAGCATCTCAAGTCCAGCTGCTGCTTGCACAGCCCCGTTTGACCAGCTGTGGAGGGCAAAGCAGGCCGTGGGAGAAGCTGGCAGAGGAGCTGGTGCTCTGTCCCCACTTAACCTCAGCCTGGCTGGTCAAATAAATTGCAGGAAAGAGAGAGATTTCTCATTTTGCTTTCCACAGGAGGAAATTCTGATAAAGAATTAGTAGATAAAGCAACAGCAACAAGGATAGGAATACAAGTGTAGGAGGCCAAGTGCGGGCTTTGAAATATATTGTCCCAAATTTGTGATGCAAGGTTTATTCCAGCATGGCACTGCTCACCTCTGCCTCTGTCTGCAGCCACTGACCAGGTGTCTCACCTCAAAGAAGGAAAGAGAAGGATATTGTATGCTAGTTTAGTTTTCAGTTCCCAGAAGTCTCAATCTAAAAAGGGAGGCTTTTAAAATATTTCCATTTATTACAGAGCTATATAGCAGCAAACCCCTGTTCATGCAGATATCACTAAAAATTGTTTTGAGCTCAGCAACTGGGGCATGCCAGAAGTTGCCTTTAGCATCATTCAGATGAAGCAAATGCACCAGGTTCCATGTAACATTTTTGAATGACTGAAACATTAGTTTTAAATAACACAAGAGATCTGAGGAAGGCTGTAGTAAAGGAAAATCCAACAGCAATTCAGAATACTACTACTTGTGGATAATTCATTTCTGTGCTTCCTTGTGCAGAGCATATAGCAATTGTTGTTGCTCAAAGACTTTTATCAGCCCAAGCATAGCTGTTGGTAGTGACAACCAGTCTCGTTCAGTGGTTTGGCATGGATGTATTCCTGCCTCCTACTCATCCCATATCCTTCAAACTGTTCTGTTCAGCTAGGTAATACTCAGAATACTGTAAATATCTACTTGATAATTTGTAAGTATTTTCTCAATAAACCGGTGCAGAAGTGACCTGAAATTTTCTGTATACCTAAGACTGACATATATAGGAACAGTGCTGTGAGGAGTGAACAAACTGTACACACATCTTCAGTGGTGTGAGTTATTACTCTCTCTAAAATGTAAACACTTGTTTTTGTAGAACCGTAGCATTGCAATTGTATCTGATATCTCCCATCCCCACTAAATGTGGGTGTGACAGCGGGTTCAAAAGCGGTGCAAACAGCGAGTTTCAGAGGGAGCATCTAAATATCGAGCAAGAATAAGCAGTGGGTTTTGGAGCCTCTCTCTCCTCAGCATGTTTGGGACTGCCCAGAGAGCCCTCCAAGCTTGGGACTAGAGAGTGCCAAGTTCTTGTACTTTTGGAGGAACAGGTGTGTGGTGAGGAGCAGGATGACAAAAGAGATGAGGAGGCTGAGGCACTTGGAGGTAAAGATGCAGCAAGAGGGGAAGTAACCTCCTCTGAAGTCCAGGGAACCAGTAAAGAAGAGCTGTGTGTTCTGAAGTAAGAGAATCCAAATTCATCTCTTACTACATCTGGAAAGGAAAGGCGAAATGCTTGAGACAGTCACTTGTTGCTAGTAACAGGGTAGTGGGAAGGACAGAAATCTAAACAAGATGGGAAACAGCTAATATCAGGAAGATGAGCATTAAACCCTCAGGGGGTGACCTGAAATTCAGAGACTGACAATGAGGTGACTGAGTGACAGAAATCTTTGCATCCAGGTATATTGAAGTTGATATTACGTTGAAAAGGCTGTTACTGACTCCATGGATTCAGGATAGCAACAGAAGTGACCAGACAGATGATACATGGAAGTTGGTGGTTAATCTTTTGTCTGAATAAGGACTAGGAGCAGAGAATAAAGTTCTATGATTGCTTTGTTTGTTTATTTTGCAGCATTAGTTGCCTTACCTGAAAATCTGCCAGTAGCCTATATATCAGAGGCCTAATTCTGATAACAGTGTTAAGTGTGAGAAAGCAGTCAGACCTCTATGATTATGAACTTGATTCCTGAATGTGAAAGGAGGCAAATTGGAAGAGACCAACCCATATCAGCCAGCATGTTGGAGACGTGCTCAGGTCTAGGACACAGTCTAGAGTCAGCCCCTTCCAGCAGCTCATTTATGTGCTGGAAGACACCAGTAAATACCTGCTGGCCATGCTCACATTAACAGCCTTGAACACTCTCAAGAACACCAGCTTTGAAATCACCATGCAGTGTGCAGTGCCTTCGTCTTCCGTCTGGCTGTTCAGCCATAAATTATTGATGGCCTTCCACCCTCCTCTCCCGCAGAGCTCTTGTGCACTGCTGAGCTGAAGCAGGTGCAGAGGCCAGCGTGGAGCCGGAGCTGCTGATCTCTGGGCTGTCGGCTCTTGTTTCTTTTCATGCATACTTCCTAGCACTAATAGGGACCACTTGATACTGCTACAAAACTGAAGAGGGCTTGCAGAGAATCTTTCTTTTTTTAAAAGTTCTTTATCCAGTTATTCAGCCATTACTAATTTTCTTATTAATGTCTTACTGGTGGGGGAGAAACACGGAGCTGTGTCTTGCTGCGTTGACTCCAGGTATAAGGTTCTGTTGCCCCACTGCCCTGGTTAAATAACAGATTTGTGCAGTCTTGTGTTTCCTGCCTTTGTGCTTCAGATAGCTAGTGTTGTGAGACATGTTAGATGAAGGAACAGGGTCTAATTCCTGTTGATTTTTCACCGGTGTCACTTTCATTTCAGTTTTTTAATGAAGTTGTACCAAATCCTGCTTGCTCACTTTGACTTGTGGTAAAGTAAATAGCAAAAAAATCTGTCAACACTATTATTTCAGAGGATTTCTTTACTTTATTAGTTAGTCCCATTTACATAAAACATAAAACATCACTTCTAAAGGAATGCTCTGTATTAAAAATCATGAAGAGAAGTAGTTCATGGTGTGACATTTGCATTTAGTTTTTGTTGTGAAAACATGAATAGACCCAGCATTCAGCTGTGATTGAGTAAAGAAATATCAGTTCTCACACTCATTCATATTTGAAGTTAGATTTTTTTTACCCTGTATGTGTGCATACATGCATGTATTTCCCATTAGCCAAGCATGCTCACACAGGTGAGAATTATGTGCATCTGTCCCTAGAGAAGCATTTTACTTCAAATAAGTGTTCTTGGCTTTTTACAGTTGCAGGGTTCATGTAATAATAGAAGGATCCACATTTGGGTTTTCCATCTTAACAAAAAAGTGACATCATGTCAGAGCAAGAAACTGCTCAGTTTGTAGAAAACAAGTGGCAAGAGAGGAGAGGAACTGAATTGCTCTGAGGAGTTACTGAAGCTCACTGAAAAGCTCATTACTCAATCTACCTGAAAAATATAACTTTTTGGCTTCAGTAGCTGGTCAAAATGAAAAATGTTCATCAAAGCTAGGTTGTAGCTTAGACATCTTTATCTGCTCTCTGTTAGCAAGTTAAGAGCAAAGTCCCCAAGAAGTCTGTAATCAAAGGGTTTAAAAGTGAAACATCCACTTATGGTGTTCAGCTACTTAAAGGGACAGACACTATAAAAAAAGTTTTTGCTTATTTATTTGTGCCAATCTCCTCTGCTGATACACAAAGATTAATAGCGCCATAAGCTTCACAAATCCAGTAAGCAGAGTGTACAGCAGCACTGAGCTCAGAGCCCAGCCATGTTTTTTTCTGCTGTTGGACATAGGCAGCCCAAGTCACTTCTCTTTCCCTGTGACTGATGATGGAGTGGCTGCACCTTTGGAGCTGCAGGAGTGTTTTCTCCACCTACCATTTCCTGTCACAGCACCATCTTCCTCCTCAGAGCTGCAGTCCAGGAGGGAGCAGTTATCCACCGCAGCCCTGGTGTGAGCTGCCACATTTGGCTTTCAGTTTGAAAGGAGTCATGGTTACTGTGCTCCTCTCCTTCCCCAGGAAAGGTTTCCCACAGAAGGCTCCTGAGCTGCCTACCTAGTTTTCATGTGTGGAAAAATGCATGAGAGTGAAATGTGGCCCCGTATTTCAGTGCAAACAGCACCTACCCCTTAAGAGCTGCACGTCCTCAAGTCCTTGAAAACTGCACAAATGAAGGAGGGAGGTAATGGAGGCTTAGGGACAGAATCTGGCAGTTGCATGGAAGATCAGGCCAGGATGGATAAGGGGTACAGCAGGTTGCTGAGGAGGGAGGAACATAAAGGAAAAAATACTCTGGAGTAAGATTCTTGAGCCCTTTTGTTGTTAGGTTTTTTTCCTGGCTATGTGAGTTGGAAAAAATAAAAGTTACAAAAACCCGACCCAGTGCTGCAGAACTACATAGTTTTAGTTTAGGATAGAATTTATGATCAAAAATATATTATTCTTTGTGAGAAAGGGAAGCACTAAATAAATTTCTTTGTTCAAAGTTTGTTCTTATCAATAAGAATAATTATCATACTTTTGTTTCTGGTTTTTTTTTATCAACCTATAGCTATATTGCTACAAAAGTTAGCGTGCTGAAAAGCAAGTTGCTGGAAAGCATGCTAGGTATCTTTTAATTCTGTTTCAGAACTACTTTTGTTGCTTTGTAGTTGAACAGAGAAAAAAAACTTGGGAGATAATACCTCAGGAAAAGGAAATTATAGAATGGGAGCCTTTGAATCTGCCTCAATAGTGAATAAATCACCACTTCAGTGACCTTAACTGAGAGGAAGGTGATTTTATAGCAGAGTGAAACCCCCTTGTACTCTTCTCATAATGATTTACCATGAAACACTAGCGTCAAAGTTGGCACTAATAAGATTTAACAGCTTAGGGGTACAAGTCCGGCATGCTAACCTGTAACTCCTTTGTATCTAAAAGTCAAAGTCATATTTCTGAGGATCCTAAGTGTTTTTATAAAAGCTGGAATGGGAAAACAATTTAAGCATCATAAAACAATGATCCCAGTGTATTTAGAAAACCATTAAATGTATTTCCCATCTATGTGTAAAATTACTTTCATTCCATCATGGAATGAGGAAGGTAAATAATTCCAATGTGATCTGTGATTTATATTGTAATTCCAGGTGCTTAAAACGCATGTTATTTATGTGTTATTCTTAGTACATTACTCTGTTTCAGTAATTAAATCCACATGAACTACAAGCAAATACCACATCTGTCTCTCAGCTGCCACTGTACAATTTTTAAAAAATCAACTCTTGTAACATAGTTTGTGTATTTAACAATTCCATCTTTTGGCATCAAGCATTAACATTAAAAATGTAGTGAAAAAGATATTCTGGCTAACCACTCTCGTACAGCTAAGATGTATGGGTGTTAAACATTTTATCCTTTAATCAGACAATATTCTACAAGCAAAGTATACTAGTACCGAAGCCATTGGCTGGGAAAGTAAGGTAGAGTTGAAGTCAAAACCGTGTTGTAGAACCAGTTGTTCCTGCATAATAAAATTGAGCATGTTTATGGTGTTATTACCTGTGCTAGATGTTTTCCCTCCACACCCTGAAAGCAGAGCTAATTGAACAAAAAATCCATGAGAAGAAATTATGTGCATCACGCAAAAGGATTATTTACTCTTTATGTTTTGGAAGTAATGCTTTCTGCATTTGAAAGGAAGAAAATCCACCCCTGTGTAGATACAGATATCATATGACAGTGATAGAAAAAAGGGTGAGAATAGCTGTTTCATATTCTGGAGGCAGCTCACTCTCCCTCATTTGACGTGTTCACATGTTGGAACAGCCACCGAGCTGTAGCCACAGGATGCAGTGTCTGCTCTTTTCATTCTGTCCTGTCCTTTCTCAGTGCACAAAACAGCAAGTTGGTATTACAGGGCCAGGGATGGCCTTTTGTGCTGTCTGCTGGCAGGGGAGGCAGGCCGGAGTGCCTTGTGTTCTTGCTGGGCAATTCTGTGTTGTGAGCTGTCTCTTCAGTTGTCTCTGACACAGTGCTCTGGAGAGAAGATAACAATAAAGTTCCAAAAAGTAAGCGATGTCTTTCTTTGTCGAGTTTCTGACTTCCAGTCCACAGGTAGTTCTCCATCCTCCCCTCAAGTTAGGAAAAATACTGGTTAGGTGTCAAGAGATAAAAGTCTTTAAAATCAGTCTGTCAGGGTACAATTTTAGCCATTTCTGCTCCAGAAAAGTGCATGAGTGTTCTGCAGATTCCATAATTCCCTTTGGAAAATTTTCTACAACTATTGTAAAATAGGGGGTTAAAACAGCAGAGCCCCATTTGTGCATTAGCTGCATTAAATGCCAGAGTTGAATCAAACAGCACTTTGAGGCTGAGATTTGAAAACAAATCTGATATGGCATCTTTTTTATTAACTGCCACATGTTTACTGCAATGTGTTCTTTGATTTATTATTAGCAGGAATTTGGAAGGAAAAGTTTAGGAATGGAGAGGTGGAATTTATACCTCTTTTTATATGAAGAAGGAAAATTATTCTTTTTCTAAGGTGTTATAAATTTTTTTTTGTCATTAGCAATATCATTACTAAAAAGTTCAGAGCTAACAGCAATGGAACCACTGAATAAATCATAAAATTGGTGCTGAAGTAAATAACTTCATCCATGGTGAGGAATGTAATTGAGTTGTGGCAGAACTCATAACTACTGTTTGATTTGCAACATTTTCTTTGCCAAAGGGAAAGCACCAGTCAATCTTGGCATAATAAATGGTAGTTTCAGTGCATAAAAATGTTAACAAGTCCTGTACTGATGATCATATTACGAGAATCATATGCATTTTTAATGCATGCGTTCTACTGTGCAATCTGTGGGGTTTTTCATTCTAGTAATAGTCAAAGTCAAAGACCAAAGCACTTGAGTGGCTCAGTTAAAGAACCTCTGTGAGTCCTGTTATGCAAACTTTCCTATCAGCATAATTTAGCATATTTGAATAAATGAATTGCCAAATGAAGATAACCTTTGTCAGACAGTATCCAATCTGTTTTGATTAATGCTAAGATTTTAAAATTTTGTCTAATATTTTTCCTTTTATTACTGCTCACTAACACATCAGAGAGTGGAGTACTTGAAAAACGTTTCTTTAATAATTGCTAACTGCCCAAATGTTATCACCTCGCTAAGAAAATTGCATCCATACTTTGCAGAGTGTTAAGCCATGGTGTGGGTGGACAGCAGTGGGACTGCTTTTTGTCTGGAACTCCTTCTCAGAGCTAGCAAAGAAAGTCTCAGTGCTGAACTCTTCAACATTGTCTCTTTGTGGGCTAAACCAAGGTGTTTCCAACACTGGTAATATTGTATGTTTTTGTGGTCATAAACCAATCTTTTTTTCTTTTCTTTTTTTACTTTTTTAATACATGTATTTAAAAGGTTTTAAAAAGCAATGTGAAGAAAATACATGGCTTTAGAGATATCAAAAATAATTAAATCTACATTTTTTCATTCTCTGACAAATCTTTTCAAAGCCCCTACTTTCCATTTGTTCTGAAATTAAAAAAAATAAATTACATATTCTTTTGCAGTGATATCTTTTCATCCTGAGTGGAAAACTTTGGTGGGTTTTTCTGCATCTTCGCCTTTTTTCCTAAGTATTTTTTTTAATTTTTATGTGTAGAAACAATATTAGCAATTGCAAGGTGACACTATCACAAGGAGAGGAAGAAAAACCAAATACAACCTTTTGATGTTGGTGAATAGGGTTTCTTGTCTTTCCTGTAGTTTATAAACTTCTCTGCGTTGCATCTTCAACAGCATTTGGGGGCAAGAGGGATGTACCTTATCTTTATTGTGGTAGGGCACTTTGCAGTGCAGAAAATTAAATGATGCATGAAATGACCTGTCACACTGTATTATGTGTCACAGTATTACATACACAGAGGAATGCTACAGAGGAATGCTTGGGAAAAAAAAAAAAAGGTAGAAAAAGAATTCCTGAAGCCCCACTTTGTTGTTGTGAAGAAAAACATTTGGTTTTGTGAGCAAGTATATATATTTCTGCATAATTTATTTTAACTAAGCCACAGAAGCCTGTTAAAATAGAAGGAAGAGGGGTGCTGGGTAGTTTCCCTCATCAGTTCATTAGGAAAGGTAATGGTGCAGATTTGGTGCCAGTGCTGCAGCTTCCCTGCAGGAACAACAAACCCCAACTTTCGTGTCTCATGACAGAAATAACTTATGAACTATTTCCTGCATGGCTCCAAGTATCTTCACTACTGTGGGAGAAGTTAGGAACATCCTTATGAAGCTTTGCAAAAAGAATAGAAAATGGTAGTGCAATGCACTTCTTATTAAATAATACTATTCTCAAATTTGTCCTACTTAATTTAATCTTATTTTGCCTGAAGTTGATAGTGGTTTGATGAAGCTCAGATTGAATCAAGGAGTCCACAGTGTAAAAGTCTTGTCTTATAATTCTTATGTCCTCCTTTAACTACAAATACCTTTCTGCCCTTTCACAAAGATATAGACACAAATCTTCCCTCTGCTCTGGGGTCTAAATCAAAGTGCAAATTCAGACCTTATCCTTTTAAGCAAAAATAAGTCATTTTAAATTGGACTGGGTTTTTTATTTTCTGCTCCTGTATACAGAATAAGGTCAGAAGATATTTTTTCCCTCCTTCACCTGCAGAGTTTTCTCTCTGTTAAAGATTTGTTAGTGGGGTAGAAAATATATTTTGCTTTTAAAAAGTGAGACCCAGAGAACAACACAGCCTTCCCTGAGTGTTTGAAGTGATCCAATGCTCATCATTATTCAGATATTTAAAGATAGCAGTAGCAATGCCAAAACCCTGATTGAGCACCCACCAACTGCATCCCAAGGTCTTATCTGCTTAATATTTATGCATCTGTATTTCATTTCAATAAATAATGTATTTAATGAAATGCTTCAGAGCAGTTAGGTAGCAGTTGTTGCATTTTGTAGCAAAGGGGGAGAACACTCATGAGGAACAAATTGGTTTTTTACCTCTGCTCAGCATTGTTTAAAGTAATTTTTGCCAGACCCAGGATGGCCTTTTCCACCCTGTTGCATGAAAGACTCACTGCCACATGTCAGGGTGCTGGGAGGAAGGTGGCTGCATAGTCCTTTCCTCCCCTGCTTTGCTTTGCAACTCTGTGATTCCAGCTGCTGTGTAGGATGATGGGCCTGGAGAATATTGTCCAACTCCCAGCTTTGAAAGTGTGAATGTGAGTTCATTTGGGGTTGTGGGTTTGGTTTGAAGTGATTTGGGTGCAGTCGTAACCAGCTCTTCATTTTATCAATTTTATTTATGGGGCTGCAAGTTTCTGCATGGTAACAGATTAGTGACCCACCACTGTCTGCATTTTTCTATCTGGAAGTGCCTTATGGTTCATGCTCCAGGGGAAAGTGAGCTTCCTCTTCAAGGACTGTGTTTGTAAATCTTCTGTTCAGCATCACATGGGGAGAGAGGTGCTGTTTTCTCGTGCCAGGTCAGGCACAGACCACAGTGCAGTACTAACATTCTTATGTGCTGCTTCTAAACTGGCTGAATAACTGTCCTTGAATAATGTTACAAGTTGGAGACTCAACCTTATGTTGCTGGAAGATTTATGATTTCAGAAGCTTTCTCAATTGTTTTAGAATAAAAAACCCACAAGGTTCAATGTAGTTTTGTCCTGCATGAGAATGATTGCCCAGAACTCAAAATGAAATTCAGGCTGTGGGAGCTAACCTCCAAAAGAAGACCTAGTAAAATCAAACCTGTTGAAACTAAACTTCTGGAATTTGTCAATTCAAGTGGTTTGTGCAGGGTTATTTTGAATGGGAGCTGAGTCGCAGATTGGCTTCTTAGCATTCCTGAGGTTTGGCTAAAGGGCTTCACCCAGGGCCCTGCCCGTGGTGGGATGGACGAGGGGCCCGGATGTGCACGCGTGTGAGGGGCTCTGCCGGGTCATGTACAGCATCCAGCCCTGCTGCAGCGGTCCCCACATGGGCTGTGGTAGCACGTCTGCTCCGCTCCTCATTCGTCACCCTCTGAGCAGTCTGGAGACCTGAACAGTTTTGCATTCAGTGCAGTGATGCAACACAAGAGAAAATCTCTGCTGTTGCCATGGCAGCTTGTGCGTCGGACCCTGGCTGGAGCGAGGCAGCAGGATGCTGTCAGTCCCTGCAGTCAGTGACTTCAGTAAAGCAAATCAGAGGAAAGCATCTACTCCTGTGCTCCCCCAAACACCTCTCGTTATTAGTATATTACCAGAAATGCAGCTCTAGATTTCTTGTTGTATCTTTACTTCTTATTTCAACCCATGCTGCTGCTTTGTTTTGATTCAGTCTTCTCCTTTCTGCAGATAGTCATTGCACAGCACTTCAGGATTATCCATTCAAATCTGCTGAGGATGGCATGGTCAGATGCAGTTAGTACTTGGTGACTGGTGACCTGTGAAAATGGTCTGGGCGGCTCCATGCTGTCACAAGCTGGCAGATGCACTCAGCCCAAATGGTGCCAACACCACTGCCTTCCCTTAGCAGTGCTGTTAAAAGGACACAGGGACTAACTTCCTCCTTTTTTCCTCCAAAGTTGTGATTCCTTCAATTGAGATCATACACTGAGAAACAGTGTGTAGAACATTCCATCCTACAGGTTTCCTGGCTGAAATAATTTTTGCATTTATGTGTTTTTCTGTGCATAGATTTGCATAGTTCATAAGTTACACAAAAGCCACATCTATTCAATATGTACTGTGAGAGAGGTGGTATTTTTATTTTTCAGTGTGACTTTCTTCACACCTCTGTCACAATCCTGTGGCCACTAGGTTTCCATTGGGATTTTATTTAAAATTCGTAATGTCATTTCACTGGATAGTTATGATACTTTCCTACTATTTTAAAAAACTTAACACTTCTGCTTATGAAACAAAGTAAATATTTGGTCCATGTTGGAGCTAGCCTTAGAAGGATTCTTATTAGAGCAGTTGTCCTTTCAATGGTGTAAGATATCTCAAGATGTTTATGTGCATATATGAGGCATCTTTGTTGTAAATGTAGATAGCATGGGGAAAAATGTAACCACTGTTCACAAGATGTTTCTTTTATGATGCATAGTGGAGCAGACTCCCAGGCATTTGCTACTGTAATTACAATAGCACAATCAATAAGCAGGAGTTTTTTTATTTTTACACAGCTTTTTAACATGCCAAAATAGCTTCCTCTGTTAAGCAACTACAGCTCATGTAGAAATTGAGCTCATCAGGAGTTGTCTGTCAAAATGTTTTTAATGAAAAATTGAGTTTGCATAACACTGACACATTGATGTCTTTTGCTTTTTACTGCTGATATTGATGGGCTAAAAAGCTTGACTTTTGGGGAGGGAGAAAATTGTATTAGTTCAGCTCATTTGGAGAATCTCTGTTTGCTGAATTAATTTGCTATGCTTTGTTTTTCTGCTGAGTATTAAACCCTGTTTTCTAACTGTGCATCTAGTGCCTGAGGGGAATAGCTCCAGCTCTCATTTTCCTTGACTACGTTTTCTTGCAACGCAGCCCAGGCCTGAGCTGGGGGTGCTGTGCAGAGCTGACACTGTAGGCTGTGTCAGGGGAGGCACAGTCTGACCAAAAAACTGCTGCCTGGTACTTTCCAGACTCTGGTGTTGCACCTCAGCAGCTGAGTAAATGTCACCGTTTTTCCTTAGGGATTGTTTTGTATAATCCAACTGGTGTGGTGAAACCTGTCCTTCCTTGTGAGTAGATACTCACTTTTGTGAGGCTCTAGCTGAATTAGCAGCTGGATACAATTAATCACGACAAATGCCTTTGTGGTTGTTCTTCACTGGTACCCTCCCATTCACAGCAGAGATATAGAAATGCTAAGGCATGTCGCCGGTCTCAAGGTGACATTATTAGCTCTGCTTCACCATCCCAATAAACATTTGAAGATCACAGTTAACACTCCCTGAAACCCACTCAAAATTGAGGGAGATATGTGGTGTACTCTGCCTTTATCTGAAATAAGCTCTGAAATTTAAAAAGAAGCAGAGAGAACTCCATCAGGAAGAGCACACGTTCCACTGGTGGCCTGACTTCAGCTGTCCCTGGACGTTGGTCAGGTGGGAAGCAGCCAAATGGCCCTGCCAGCTGATGCATCCGTGCTCTGCTGCCATTTGGTTTTCCTGGGGCTGTGAAAGGTTGCCAGAGATGGGGAGCATATCATTTGTAGTTGTGTGGCACCTGCTATCTGAGGCATCCCCAGTCCTTGGACATCTTGGAATGAAGTCTCAGCACCCCTGTGTAGTTTGGTGTTATCTCTGTTGTGCAGGAGAGGAGACTTGGACAGGAGCAGATGATGCTGATTGCTGAAGGCCGCACCACAATTCTCTGGTAGTGCTGCTCTGCTGCTTTCCAGCGTTGTCTCAGAGGCAAGGTTGTCCTTTCTCCCTTGAGGGTGCCAAAGGGAGCTCTATTGCCCTCATTTTTCAGCTTTTTCTTCTTGTTTTGTGAGCAGAGTGAAATTGTCTGGACCAGTGAAGCAAGCTGGCTTCAGGCATCTTGTCAAATTAACTTTGCTTGTCTGTGCATGCGTGGGCTGTGCGTCAGGAGTCAGCAGGTGCAGAATGCACAGCACACCGGTAGTGTCAGAGGCACCTATGGCACTAAGAGTTGGCACTGTGAGAAACAGGCTCTTTTAAACTTGTATTTCAGTGAAAAGATCAAGTGTGGTTATAATTATTGCCATCATGCTAGCTGATAACAGACAGAGCCCTTGCTCCATGTACCATCCAGCTCCCTCCATATGCATGAGAGCTGTCATTGGCCAGGTCAGAGAGGGTCTGTGCAACTGCACAGTGCTCTCTCTACCCCTGTACATTTATTGTTGGCACTGATGAGTGCTTCTTGGAGACTCTCCAGGCACAGGTTAGCAGGTGACAGGAGGCCCCAAGGGTAGGGGAGCTGCTGTGAGTAGTCAGACAGGCACCTGGTACATACTGAAATATTCAGAAACAGGCAGCAGAAGCTTTCCTGCAGGGTCCAAGGGAATATGTGCATCTAACTCAGATGTTAGAATATGGAAAGGGCACTGTTTTCCTCACTAACTCACAAAATGAAATGGTAAAATGGGACCATGAGGGCCTCAGCCGCGAGTGAGTGTGTTGAGGCAGGGAGTTCCATTAGCTGCTGGTGGTGGGAACTGGTAGCTTTTCATCTCTGTGTGTGACTTTCCCTTCCCTCAGTGTGTCACCCTTAAGGCCAGCCTTGACCAGGGCTCAGCAAGGCTGTGTGTGCTAACTTGCAGCAGAAAGGGCGTCTGTTTTACCTTGGTGCTGGGAGAAAGAGGAGCTACTGCAAAGCTGAGAGCTGCTTTTCCTCTTGTAATGGTAATGGGATGTTGGGTGACACTGACCTAAAGTGCCAGGCTGTGATTGCTACATTTGTTGTTGTATTCTGACGTAGTTATTCTAATGCATCAACAAATGCAATCTTTTGTTCTGTCCTGACTCAGAAAAAGGACTTCTCATCTTCCAGTGATAGACATCTTGGCTCTGACAGAAATTCGAGGTATTCTACTTTGTGCCTTCAGCCTCCTTAGGCCAGTAAAATTTCTGGTAGTGGAAAAGAAGGTCTAATGAAAACTAGCAATACATTAATTAAATTCCCATCACATTCTGTGTAACAGAATATGCTGGTAGCCTCTCATAACTACCTGCAGTAGTTTATGTCTCCACGAATGTGTGTCGGAAGCCAGAAGTCCTTTTCAATGCATTGAGAGTGGGGTAATAAGGAATAAAACCTTTCTGGATAAATGTAGGGAGCAGACTTGTCAGCAACCAGTCTGGAGGAAAAGCAGATCTAGTTTGTTAGACATACGTTACAGCGTGTAGCTAGCAGTGACAGCAGATACATGAATTCCTCTGGCTTTCTTGTGGAGATACTGACCCAGAGTCCGCTTGGAGGGAAGGATAACAATTCCCTTTACAGAGTCAGACTAGATTGAAATAGCAGTGACCCCCATCATAGGAAAGAAAACAAAAAACATTGTTCATTCTTACCATGACTTTTGCTGGGCAGAAGTTAGTTCACTGAAGCTTGCTCATTTAGGAGAGATAAATGGAGAATGCTTTTTTGCACTTTTTTCTGCCTCCTAGCCTGATGAAATGAGCTGTCCAAGGACTCTCATTCCTCATCTGCAGAGAGGGAAGCCTGAGGGGTATTTAATGACATGCAGAAGCTGAAGGAAGAGTTATTAGCACTGGAGTGTCTAGGTAACTCTCTCAAAAGTTAAGATTAAAAGCTTTTATGAAAGTGACCTTCACCCTTCATGTTCCCTCTTTGCTTTTCTCCATGCTTGAAGCTCTAATGATTGTTTTTTTCTGCTTTGTCACTGTAGCACTTATTTTGTGAAATATTTCCCTAGCTCAGCAGGAATTTGGATCCAGACTGGTAATATCTGCAAGCACTGGGTGGGTACAAAACAAAGGCTGGTGTAAAGGGTCAGATCTTCTCTTAGCAGTGAACTGAACAAAACCTGGAAACATTGCTAGATACAGGTTTTTAATATTTTAATTAAAACTTGATTATAACTTTAAGAAAGGATGAAATTATTATCAAATGTTTCTCTGAGTATGCCGTGCTGTCCTCTTCAAGCAGGGCAGAAATTTGCTGGAGAGCACAAGAAAAGCACGTTGGGGTTGGAAAGAGTATGTACAACCAGGGGCTTGTAGTCCTGTGGGCTCTTGGGCAGCAGACTGAAAATGCTGAGCATGCTGTAGGAAGATGCCACGTATTCGTGTCTGGATCAGATGAGAGGACCGGAGAGAATGGAGCTGTTAGATGTGAGTAGAAAGGGAAGGAGAAAAGAAACATCCAACAACTTGAAATAAGGAGAGCAGTAAGTGCCAGTAGTGTAGCCAGGCTAGAAGACAAGAGTAAGAAGGAGCCTTTTGCAAAGGAGTTATCTCTAGAATAGCTTTGTTTATGTTTTATTTTAAAATGCAAGAGGTATTTGAAATTGTAACTGAAACTGAAATGAATGGCCTCATTTGAGACACCAATGCCTGCTTGATTGATTGAAACAGGAAATAGTTTAGGTAAAAACAATATATCTTTCTTTTAAGATCATTAGAGTTTTAGTTTGCTTGAAATCGAACTTTTCTTGTAGTGATAATGACATAAATCATGCTGGTGTTCCTTTAGTTTATAGTAAGCGGAAGAGTAAAAAGTTGATTTTCCTGCATTGAAATAATTACTTTAGCTCATTTTTTATTCTGAACTTTTCATTCAAATTGAAAAAGAGAAAACAACAGTTTTACCAAATGTTATTCTTATGATTCGTGAAGCCCTGAAGTGTTCCTGGCGACATGATGTACTCGTAGCACATTTCAGAGTAGTTTCCTCCTAATATGCATGGAAAAAAAAATCTTTCTCTGGTGTCAGCTAGAAATACATACAGATGAAGACACATGAGTAGTTGGTAACACAGTGAGTTTTTCATTGTCTTGTGGAAACAGTTCTTAGTCTGGCTGGCCTTCTTGGAGTCTAACACTCAGAATGGAGTCAGGCTCTTTTCAGTGGTGCCAAGCAATAGGACAAGAGGCAATGGGAAGAAACTGATGCACAGGAAGTTCCACCTGAATATGAGGAGAAGCGTTTTTACTGTGCAGGTGACTGAGCACTGGAACAGGTTGCTCAGAGAGGTTGTGGAGTGTCCCTCACTGGAGATATTCAAGAACCTGGATGCAATCCTGTGCCCCGTGCTCTAGGATGACCCTACTTGAGCAGGGAGGTTGGACCAGATGATCACAGTGGTCCCTTTTGACCTGACCCACTCTGAGATTTTGTGACTCTTGCTCCACACTTCACAGGCCACTGAGCTGCCCTGTTGCCCCAGAGGTCTGATGCTGGAGTGCTGTAGCCTTGTAGGTCTGGGTTGATAACAAGTGATGCTGTCAGGCTCCTCTCAATAAAATGAAATGCTTTTTGTCCACTCTTCAGCCGAGCAGTTACCTCTCTAGGTATCAGGGGTGAGCAGTTGCTTCTCCAGATATTCTCAGACTGGAAAAAAGCCCAATGCTTTGATCAGCAAACAACTTTGCATAAGGCTCTGGCAAAAGGGAAAACATGATGAAGCAATCTGACAGCTCCCTAAAAGCAGGTTATTGTCTCTGCTTTCCCACCCCTACCAGCTGTACCAGCTCTGGCATCTTCTGCAAGCGGTATTAATTTTCATAGTGATTCGTTACTGGGGAGAGAATCATTATTCTATCACAAATTAACTGTCTAAGGCACCCAAAGCTCATGTAATATATGGAAAATGTCAGGATATTTTCATCTTTGTGATTTCATTCCCACTGAGAGTTAGTTCAGGATGTGTTAAATTAAAAGTAATATATAAACAAGGTGTGAACAGTTCAGTTAAGTGATAACCTGAGGTTAAAAACACAGCAGTCAAATTCAGTGCCTGAAGTTGGCAGGGAGATTGGCTTACCACCTCAGGAAGACTTGAAATTAAACTTGTTTTGAAATGTAGGTGTTAAATCTGTGAAAAAAACCTCACTTGCGTATGTAAATGAAGTGGCATCCCAGAGATGAAGAGAGCATATTGAGCTCTTAGGCTGCCTTCAGGAGAGAGAAGGGCTGTGCTCCCATCATATAACCTCTGCTGTGGTTCTGTTTTGTAGTATCTGAGGAGGAAATCTTGAGGTAAAATCAGGGCTGTGCTCCCTGTCTGACTGCCCTCGGCCACCTGTCAACAGCAGCGGGTGGGGCTGTGCTGTTGACTGCTTGAGCTAACAGAGACAACAGCTTTGGGTTTATTTTTGTTGGGCTTCTGAGACCTTATTAACTTGAAGGGAGTTTTTGGAGATGCTGAATTTCCGCACTGTGCTTATGTTCAGCTTTTTGTTCTCCCTGGTGTTGCCTTCAAGTAAATGCACGGCAAGTAGCCTTAAAAGGAACAAAAATCCCTTCCCATTTCACAGTAAGCAGGAGGAGGATTAAGCTCCTTCCTCTGGTAATTGGATCCTCTGATTGCCATGGCTTTTGAAGATGGTCGTGTATCTTCCTGTATGTGATGGATTAGATTATGTACGTGCCTGTGAGCTAAAAGGTAGCTTGGCTTTGAAAATCCAACAAGTTTTCCTCTGTCATCATTTTACTTTTCATTATTTACTTTGTGTGCTATCATGGGACATGTAACATTCTATAGCCAACAAAACGAGGCATGAGAATTTCTCCTGCAGCTGTTTCATCTTAACCTCTTCTCAAGCCATAGGAGGTTGTGACTGTCTGGGACCCTTTGGAAAATGAAAGCTCTCCCAAGGTTACAGCATTGAGGATTCAAATTAATGTGGGAGCAGAGGGGAAAGTGGGCTGGATGTGAACCTCCTTAAACTGGTTGAAGTGCAAACCAGTTCACCTGTGGAGCAAACACCACCTTTCTATCACCCCTAGCTGGCAAGACAAGCACAGTTGCAGTTGGCTTGTCAGTATCCAACCTCTTGTCTTCAGAGCCAATCTGTGTTGATACATGGTTTCTAATCTCAGGGTTTAAATTTGGACAGGTGGTAGTGTCTCTCTCTGTGTTTGTGCAGTAATACACATGGTATATTTGAAACCCATTCTACCAACAGGGCTCCAAAGCACCCATGGTATATGCGTAAAAGTCACCATTCTGCATAAACCACAAAGTCTTTCCTTTCTTTTGACAGATTGAAGACATCGTTACAAGAATGCAAGATGACAAAACAGGTGGAGTTCCCATCCGCACTGTCAAGAGCTTTCTGTCCAAAATCCCCAGCGTGGTCACCGGTAAGAACTGCAGTTGGCAGAGAAGAGAATGTGAGCTGGTACTTGCTGGCTCTAAACAAACATGCTAAAGCCACGAAAAGAAAAGGGATATGAGGAAAAAATGCCCCCTTCTGCCTAATTTTTCTATATGGTGTTCTGTTACAGGCTGAAGTATTGAACAAAGATTCCTTAGTTCTGATTTAGTAAACAAGCATTTTTATTTCTTTGGGGTGAGTTTTTAAAATGTTACATAGTTTTTGTGGCTATCAGAGTATCACCAGTCAGTCATTCCCAATGACAGGGGTAGGACAATCTTAGTTAAGGGGTCAGGAAAATTGAAATTGTTTCCTCGCTCGTACCCAAATACTCTTACTGGACTTTGATCACAGGTAGAGGAATGTGAAATATCTTTTGTGTGTGTGTGGTGCTTTGTTAAAGCTGTGTACAAAAGTTTGGATGGTGCAGAAACAGGGAGTCAGAGTACAAAACCACTCGTCCGTGTATTTACAGAGTATCTTCTCATGCAACAATGACCTCTGCCATTGATAGCTGATGAGTTTATTCAGGAGGATGTAAATTGTATGGAGGATTTGTACTTGGGTTTCTGGTACCTGTTTTCACTGCCTTGGTAGTAGAGTTCCTGAAGGTTCCTGGGGAAAATAACCATTTATCTGACTTGAAAACTCAATCCGTAAGCTCAGGTCTGCAATACACAGACTGTATCTCTTAAGATTGACTCAGTTGAAAGAGGTTTCTGGTATTCTGGTTAAAATTCATTAAGAGGTAGTTGATCTAGTCACCAAGCCACTGCATGTTAGTCAAAAGGACAATACTGTGAGGAGACCTCACAGCATTTTTAAACCATGGTTAGCAGCTTTCTGGCATGATAGAAACTGCTCCCTTGCACTCAGTTCTGAAACAATAGCTTCAGTTGCATTGTCTTGAAATGGTTGGTTTTCACAACACAGGGAATTGTGAAAAGATGAAGATAAAATAAGAACAAAACCTCTCTACAAAGCCCATAGAAAGTCTCATATTTGGAGGGGAACAAACTCGCTACTGTTCTCTTTAGGTGATTTGAAGGCAACTCCCTTGTGACACATGGACATATCATGAAACCTCTGAGTTTGAAAAGTATGGGAAAATAACAGCCCAGTGGAGAGCCCAAAGTTTTCTACATTTGTTATTTTTCCTTTCAGATGCATAAACCTGCCTATTTGTAAACCAAAACCAAAAGAAATGTAGGTTATCAGTGATTGATTGTGATAGATAGGTGAAGAGGCAGGAGCACCTACATTTGGATGAGAGCTGAGTACACTGGATTTGTTCAGTCTGAGGAAGGAAAAACTGAAGGGAATGAGAGGCTACAAAGACAGGGTCAGATCCTTTCTCAGAAGTGTATGTTGAAAGTACCAGACAATCTACAAAAGTTGCAGAGAAAGAAATCCCAACTAGATTTACATATAGGAAGAAAGTTGTTTGTGGTCAGAGCAGGCGAGCATGAGCCCAGTGTCCTGGAGGAGCTGTGGAACCAGTGGTTTGTAGCCATTCAGAGACCCCTGGGCCCCGCTGAACAGAGCAGTCTGACCTAACTGTACATTTAGCCTTGCTTTGCCTGAAGGTTGGACTTAACAACCTTCAGAGAATCCTTCCAACCTCAACTACTCTTACAGTCAGTGGATACTCAGTTTTAGTGCTTGACTCAATGTCATGAATACAGGAGAAGAACTTGTGTTTTCAAAAACATTGTAATTCCTCCTGGGAAGAGCTCAATTCTAGACCATGGCATTCTCACACACTTTTTATTTCTACCTGAAAAATGGAACAGCAATGCTGAGATGCGATTTACTTGGCAGGCTCAGAGTGACTGTGATTAACAGGGATTTATTTTTGCTTGACACTTCTATTGTAATTGCTTCTCACAGGAGAAATATAAAATCTTAAAGGAAAAGAAATATTACAGAAGTGCCTTGGTGCTCCAAACAGGCAGCTCTGTTTATAGTACAGCAAAGTGGGTGTTTGATTTAAAGTTTGAATACCAGGGAAAGAACTGCTCGTCTCTGTTTTGCTTTCATCTGTCCTGATGCCTTAGGTGTGAATGAGGTATTGGGTAACACAAGAAGAAGAAGCCTCAGGGAGTTATCAATAATGGTCCTCCCTTGACAGCAGAAATCTGGGAAAAAAGGATGAAAGAACTTTTTTTGAATGTCTGATGAGTGTGTGCGTGGATGCTGTGCCAAAGACGCATTTCAGTCTGCTCTGGAAGTAAATTTGTGTATCCCCTTCCCAGTTTTTTGGCTCAAAGTAGGTCAGTCAAAGGAGGACACATCACACCATCATCTTCTTGGTTAGATCTTCACTTTTATGGGCAAGACATAGAGAATGAAAGTAGGAAGGGACCGGTCTGTGTGGCACCTGTGTGCATGTGTCAGACATGGTCCAATGTTCGGTTTAGAGTATGGAATATGGAACAAAATGCCTGAGGGCAGATTATGAGTAGTGCTGTGATCCATGCCCAGAATGGGTTGTCAGCCAATGCACGTAATGCCAGCTGCTGCAATAAATGGAGTTGCACATTCGTCTTCTAGTGAGAAAAATTTTCTCAGTAAAGCTTTTGTTTCTGTAGATGAATTGGTAATTCTATTTTCCCAGTCATCAGTCTCTTGTAGGAGCATCTCATTATACTAACCAGCAACAAAACTGGCTTTCTCATCTTCTTTTCAACTTTCATATAGTTCCACCTTAAAACTAACCTAATTTTTGGTAGGAGGACCAAACACACATTCTTTTTTCTCCCGCTGGTTCAGACTTGGTCTTATACAACGTTGCCAAAACAAGTCTGAAAGAAGTCAGTGCTGCAACAACAGAGCTTTCCAGTAAAAAGCCTCCTTCACACTTCCCAATTTGCCCCACGTTCCCAACCTCATTGCAGATTCTCCTGTTTTGTGTACTGTCTGATCCTGTGTATCCTCATCTTTGCCACCGTAATCCAAGGGAGACATGCAGTCTAAAATCTTTGCGCTAGTCTGCCCTCCTCCCTCCCAAGAGGTTTCGATACAGCTTCATTCTGATCCATAGCCCCTGACTTCAAGCAGGGCTGTCCCCACAGCTCCATTTTGAATGACACCTCCTCCTCCCAGCAGCAGTCCCATGGCCGGTCCCTTGTTCCTGCCTGCTCCTGACCTCACCCCAGCACTCACTTGTCTTCCTGCTTTGCTCCCAGCGCTGCCTCTGTAGCGAAAGGTGGACTGATGAGTTATGTCCTGGCTGTGCTGGCTTGGATTGAGTGCTGCCACGCAAGCTTAGTGCACAGAGCCCTGACAGTGCATTTCACTCCTGTCCTGCCATGTCTGTCTTATATAAGCCCTGGACCTCTCTCGGCACAAAGTGCCAGTTTCACTGAAATGTGCCAGATGGCCTGTCGCTACTTGAGACTCATGAGCTAAACCAAGTTTAAACTGCTGTGTGTTTCTGTCTGAAGAAGCCAGCATGTGTCTTGGCAAGTGCCCATGGAGTTGTCCCAGAACACATCAGAATGTCATTTACTCAAAAAAATGCATTTGGCTGGAGTATGGAAATCCCACGGTGTTGTGAAAGAGAGATTTTATTATTGAACATGTTCCCTGATGATGTAGTTCAAAACAGACAAGTTCTTCTGGAGAACTTTCTATACCCATTGAGAAATTAGCTTCCTTGGGGCCAGTCTGAGGATGTTTGTTGCCTTCTCGCTTCAGAGGAGCTCAAGCACATCTCTTATCCAGATACAGCAGCCACAGGCCAAAGAGAGAAATGAGTTCCTTGTGTCCAGAGTTTAAAAGGCCCCTGTTCAGGTGAACTGTACAAAAAAAGATTGTTGTGGCATGGGAAGCAGGCCCAGCACTGGTGGAAAAAGCCAGCCCCCATCACCTAGCAGGGCCCAGAGAGCAGGCTGCAACAAGGCTGAATGCTCGGCCAGAACATTTGCTTTCTTAATGCTTCTTGTCAGGGGTAGAACTTGCTTTGGTGCCTTATGGAAATTACCATCATTAGGACCAAAGCTGACTACCGATAGATTTGGCTTCCCCAGCCTGTCTGTCCAGCTGCTTGCATCACCTTAACACAGGGCTTTCAGTGCTGGGCTGAGTCTGATACAGATTTCCCTCATCATTTGGGTAGTTTTGTTCCAAATATTTTGTCTTTCCTCTGTAGTTATGCTTTGAAAAATAGGACACTTGAAACGTGGGCTGACTGTTTCAGGCAGTTAATCGATGTAGATAGTCCCAAATCTAAACTAAGTTCAATATTCTGCTAAGCATGAATTAGTGTATTTAGTTAAAACCAGAAAACAAAAAGCTGGTAACAGACAAACAAAAATAATTTCCAAAATTTAAATCAATATCCAAACTAATACTGGGTGTTTACAGATTTGTGAAGAATATAAAGAACATGCACATGGGTAAAAATTGACATATGTTTATATGTGCATACTGTATAATTTTTGATGATTTTCCACATTTCTAAAGAGCAGGTGCTGCACAGTAAATTCAACAGTTTAGCAATTGCTTGGTGGAAACTGGCTTGCCAAATACTGGTTGAGCATACAAATGAATTTATTTCTCATAAAAAATCAGCTGTTCTGAGTTGCATTTAAACTAATTCAAGCCCGAGACCGGGCTTCTTCATAACAACGTACATTTCCTTTTTTTATGTATCTTTTCAAATTGCACCCAGTGGAAATGTAATTCCTCCATCTCTCAATAAGAAGTCTAGCTGCCCTGAATCACACAGCATTAGACATGTCAGCAATTACATGAGTAGCGCATGTCTTGCAATTTTTTTTTTTCCTGGAGCTTTCTCTTAAGCTCTCTACTTGCATGCCAGGAGACAAATTAACCCAGTTAAAGAGTCAAACTCATATGCCATCTTCATCCTCAGCTCCCTCCTCCCTCCCTTTTTCTCCTTAACTGCATCCAGCTTCCTACCTTTTAAATGGTGAGAAGGATGAGGGAGGAGAAGATGAAAATCAGCTCCCTGAAGTGTAGCAATTTTGTGCCTGTTGTAAAGATGCAAAGCAACACCTTGTGGAGCAAAAGCTTAAAGGATTTGATTTCAGAGTGCAAGAGGGATAGCAGAGTAATGAAATAGGACATGGTCCTCAAATAAGAGAAAGCAATCAGAATTAACATTTTAAACAGTGGAAATTCAATATATCTCTCTGTGCATCTGCACATGTGTACACCTGAATACATGTAATAGTGTGCGAGTTTTGTTCAGAGTAAGCCTAGGAGTGGTAAGTGTTGCATGCTAGAAATAACTGAGGACAGGTTTGTGCATTTGTAGGCGCTGTGCAGAGCGAGGACTGCTGGTGTTTGTGTATCACTGCCCTCTGCCGCAGCCAAGCTACACTTCACATCCTGCAGCTGCTCACCTTCCTCACAAGAACTGTCTGCACTGTGCTTTCCCAGCTCAGGAGTGCATGTGGCACCTTTTGTGTCCTGCTTGTTCCATAGCAGTGGTCCTTCTGTGCTGTGTGGCATAAACCCAGCCCAAATAGTGGAGTATGTGTGAATTGACAGCTACTCTGAGCTTGGAGAGGAAGGGTGGTTTTCATAGCTGGCTGTTGATGCTACTTCCATGTGTGTCATTCATAATTCTCCATCTTGTTCAGGACTGCTCGTCTCCAAAAAAGCATGCTTGTAAATCCCATGAGGCTTAAATATCCCACAAAAATGTGTGCATGCACTATGGGATAAATCCTAAATGATTAAATAAAATCAACCATCGCTTAAAATTACCAAAATTGGACAGTCTTCATAACGATGTTCTTTCATATGACAGCACTTCAAAGTAGTTGCACCTGAGATGAAAAATACTGGTGAAAGTGCACATCACAGCAGGGGGTGCATTAAAACTTGGCTTTGGCCGCTGAAACATTTACAAAACCCATCCTGAGGCTTTAGTATTCAGTCAATAAAAAGGTTTCTTAAGTGCTAAAGCCCAGAATATTATGAAAAGTTTAACTTCCGTACATTAGAATTGTTAAGGTCCTTCCTGGTCCTGCTTGTCCTTGCTGTATTTGAACCTCTGCATCTGTCAAGTGACGCTATGATAAATCAGAAACTTAAATATTTATGCTGCATGGATATTCCTGTGGCCAAGGAAACTATGATGAAAAATCACCCAAATCACCAAATGATCCAGCTTTATCTTTTGCAGTGACTTGTCTGCTTTTACTGGACATCAGAGATTATGTCAGAAGGGAAAGTAAACCCAAGACAACTTTCCAGCCACATGGGCAGAAATTAGAACACCAAATTACAATTTTTCTTATTGGTGAACATGATTATAAGAATTCTGGACTGGAAAGCAGCAAATGAGAGCTATAAGCCTGACACAAAGCAGATCTATTAAAAATTGCTTAGTATTTTTTCCTACAAAAATTTGCTTTTAGGCCTTTTCAGTCTTTCAGTTGAGGCTAAAAGCTGGAATAGAGACAGATTGCATGACAAATTACCTGTTGAATTCCAGTGCTTAGCTGAATTGGTAATTCAGCTACAATAACAAAAAATATTAGATATTAAGAAGGGTCTTGTTGCTGACTGCAGCTTGATTCTGAAACACAGCATTTAGCTGATGGAATATTGTGGCTAATGAATAAAGCATTAAAAAGAAAAGTCAACAATATTTCAATGCCTGTAGAAATACATAGGGATGAATGATTAATGCTTTTCTGCATTCATCTCATCTTCAAAAGCACAGCTTTATTACTGAAGGTTGTTTCTAGATCTGAACGACACAGCAAAAGAGCAGAAATTAATTATAAGAACTGTGTGGCTTTGTTTTTTGGATGGGAGTGCTGAGCAAACTGCACTCAAGCTGCAATACTTTGCCTCTCCTGTCTTCACTTCATAGCAACCTGGGAGTTGTGTGGTGAAGGATCTATCAACACAGTTTTGTTTTTTCACACCTCTTGCTTTGTTTCTGCCCTTCCTCCAGCATTCCTGTGGGCTGCAAAGCATCAGATTCACAGCAGAGCAGGTTTGCTCCTGCTGTGCCCGAGAAGCCACATTCCCTCTGAGGAGCACGTGGGATCTGATCCTTCCACAAGCCAGTTTTACTTTGAGGTAGTGCAAAAGCAACAAGATGTAAAAGCACAATGATAATCAATAGCAAAGTGAAGGCACAAATCTTTGAGTGTAGATTCACAGCCGTTACTTCAAATCTGTTGCTTTAATTCAATGTCATTCCAACCATTAGAAAAATAGCTAACTCATATTATTGAGTGAATACATCTGCCTCTTTATTCCATGCATAGATTCTCTTCTTTTTTATCTCACATTCTTTGGCTTTTTTTAAAGTCAATGTAATTTTTAGGGTATTATTTATTGGGCAGATTCTAGCTTGCATTTTAATTAAAGTTTATTTTGCAAAAAACCCCAAGAGTTTCTTTTGGGATTTAAATTTCCTGACTTTAATCAGTGTGTTGTTTTAAAGAAATGCAGGAGTTAGCATCAATAACTGTAAATCCAGGCTCATGAATAATTTTTACATGGTAGGTTTGATAGGTGAGTATTGTATTTTTGATATATCTCAGTTACAACACTGAAGTTACTATTAATGTAACTTTTGGGGGTGAGGTGAAAAGGAAGGGTTGGCTTTACTTTTTTGCTTTAAATAGTACAAAGAATTACATAGACCACCAGTTTATTTTTACTGCCATGAATAGCCAGAAATCACTGTTGAAAGCTGTGCTGGGCAGTGAGAATACATCTCCACAAGAGGCTGTAGGCAAAAGGGGTTGGCATAGTTCTGGATTGGACAAACTGTAGGGCCTGGGTTGTGTGAATACCCTGAATGGTCAATGAATACCTTGTTTTATTCTGCCTGTTCCAGCAGAAATACACAGCTCTCTGGTCTCTTATGCATTTGCACCCAAAAGTACCACAGATTTGGCTTTAGAACCTTCTATAAGAAAAGGCAAAGAGGACAACGAAAAGCTTCCAGGCTTTTCATGCATATCCATTGCTATAAATATATACATTTGCATGTTTTCTTTGGCTTTTTTTTTTCCCTATGTGGATAAACCTCTCAAAACTGCATGCTGGCTTCCCATGGATTTGTTTTGAGTATGGTGTGAACTGATGAGCTTGGATATTTTTGATGTATGATTCACTACCACATGCAGAGAAGAAAATTATATTTTGGTCCTGCAGAGCAATAAAACTAAGCAATTAGGTCTTTGTTCAGTTAATTCCTGTTTGGTGACTGGGTGCTTTCCCGGATGAGTCTCAGGATTCAGCTCTATTGCAAGGTCACTTGCACTGAAAGAATTTCCTCCATGTAGATAACTCTACAATATAGCCAGGATTGCAGACAGACTCTTACCTAGGAATGAATAACACAACTGACAGGAAACTTTGAGAAGTTGATTAATGTAATATGCTAAGTATATCCATAGGCAAAAAAATAGCATAGGCTGATGAGAACAGTAGCTGGTGTTTCTTGCAGTGGAAGGTTTTACATCCAATTATTGTAGGGTGTTGTGTGGTATTGCAAAGCAATTCTGTTATTTTTGAACCTATTTTGGATAGCATGTTGTTGTGTTTTGTTTGGGTTTTGTTTGTTTGGGGTTTTTTTGGAAACTCTGTTGTTTGCTGGCTGATGCCAAAATGGTTGTCAAAATCACTGAGTGAATAATTTCTGATGAATTTTCCTTTAATGATATTTTACTTTTGCCTTAACTATTCAGTAAATTTCATTCCTATTTCCTGAGTAAGTTAGACTGATGGGAAATCATGCTTTTTAACCAATGAGATCTGCCAAATGTCCAGTGTTTTGTTGAATGCTGTTTTTTCTCCTATGAGAGAGACAGTGACAGGTGCACTTTCTTAAGGAAGCAGTAGCCATAGAAAATAGAAGTTACTATGTTCTGCTAAAATTTTGGTTACAAGGCATTGGACAGTGGTATATTCATCAAAGGTTATTTCTTTTCAAGCAAAAAAATCCCGGAATCTGAAAACTAAGTCTTTTAAAATATAATTTATAATTTTGCTCTGTAGCTCTCATGTTCATTGTGTATGTCATTGCTACATGGGCAGTGCATTATAATTTGGTTTTGTGTTTGTTTGTTTTTTTAAGCAGGAAGAGTTTATTTTAGAGCTTCAAAGAGCAATAGATCTTTGACACTCCAGCTTCTCGTTACCCAGTCTGTCTGTACATCCAGGGTTGCCCCATCCTGGATGTGGAATTCGACAACTGTCTTTGTTAAAAATTCATCCATTTGGTGATTGCCCAGCCCTGTGATTTGTCCTGGTCTGTCTGCAGGACCTCTCTGTCTTCAAGGGAGTCAACAACTACTCCCACTTTAGTATCAGCAAACTTACTCAGTATGCCTTCGCATCTGCATCCAAATAGTTTTTGATGATGTTGACAAGAATTGGCTCTAAAATGGAGCCCTGCAGAGCCCCACTAGTGACCAGTCACTAGTTTGGTGTCACCCCATTCACTGTCACCCTTCACACCAACCTGTGAGCCAGCTGCTCACCCATCACATGATGTGTTTATCCTGCTGGGTGCTGGGTATTTTGTCCAGAAGGATCCTGTGAGAGGCAGTATCAAAAGCTTTACTGAAATCCATAAAGATTACTTCAGCCGGCATCCTTTGATCAACTAGGTGGGTCACCTTGTTATAAAAGGAATTTACTGCTGTTGACAAGCAGCAGATCAAGGAAGGCATCTTTCCTAGTCAGCACCCATAGTACCTGTGTCATGAAGTTATCATCCAGGTGTTTTGGGGATCTTTTGGATCTGTTTGTGCCAGCTCTGGGGTATTCCTGTAGTATGTTAGCATGTCTCAGCACCATCTCTGTCAATTACTTCCTGCTCATTTGCTCCCTGCTCAGCCCATTAGGCTGAGGTGCCTGTGAGGCAGAAGTGTTGCTGTAGCCAGCGTCACAGAGAGAGAGCATCCCCCTCACAGCCCAGCAATCCCCACGGCTGCGTGCTGGCTCAAAGCAGGTCAGCTGGGAATAGACATGAAGCCTTGACCTCCCACCTCTCTGGGCTGGGGGAAGCCCTCTGGCAGCCTTGATGCCTTCCTGAGGCTCTTAGCATTATTATTCTGTAATACTGCTCTACCCTCCCCATTCCTGGCAAATTTGTAAGGGCTGTGACATTAGAGTTGGGGAAGAGGTGTGAGAGATCAGAACAGTATCTAATGCAATCGGGGGAATAAAGATCAAGAGAGTACCTCTTGCAGCCTCTCTACTGTAGTCAGCCTGCTTCTGGAGCCCTGTGCAAGTTAGATTTGAGCATAACTTCTAATTAGGTATCTGGGTCATGTTTGACATGCTCTTGGTTCGGCATTGACGTTTCTGTGCTCCTACTTAGCTCTAAATTTGCCAGCTGTTTTCCTTAAATAATTCCACTTTCCACCAAAGGTTTGTGGATCTTATGTAATTACACCCACGGTAGAGTGAGGCCAGTCATAGGGACACAAAGGTAGAAGTAGCTCAGTGTTTTACACCAGCCTTGGCATTCCTTAATTGGATCATTAAAATTTGGATTCCCATCTCTGCTGTGACAAACTTCTTTAGCTCTGCTGTGCTCTCATTCATAACGTGTAGACTTTGTCAGTTTAGGTGCAGCTCTGGAAACAGCTGTCCTCTGTTCCACTGAGTCCTGTAGGCCTTGCCTGTCAATCCACAAATGTCAAGATTAAATTCCTTTTCTTTACTTCTCTTCAGCGGTCAAGGAATTTGTTAGTAATCTGAATAGATTTAGGAATGAGTTGCATGAATTTTCTTCAAATAGTCTCAGGCCATGAAAGCATTTTCTGAAACAGGGATTCACATTATGTGAGCTAAACTAGTCACAGCATTTCAGGTACTGGAAAAGTCGTGCTGGGGTACAGAGCAGCAGACAAGGAAAAAACTTTGTGTGTGCAGTGACATGCTGGAGATTTGTCATTCTGAGACTACTCTTGTTAAAGCAGAGTTCATTCCATTAGGGTCCATGCTGAAGAAAGTTTTAAAAAAGATATCTGATTTTGTCAACACTCACTCCTCTTTCCTGACATTCCTGGGCTATTCTGTTCATAGAAGAGGCAATGCCCATTTTAGAGACAGTTTTTTTGAGAACTGCATCTGCATATTGCAGTATGTGCCTTACTATGCCATTTTAAAAAATAATTCTCTTTTAAAATTAAGAAATCCTCAGGATCCTCCTCCTAATTCACCCCTTAGTTCCTGACTGCTCTTTTTGCATGTGTGTGGTACTTTCCACCACTGGCTTCACCCTCTGTGGTTCCTTCAAGCCCACTCCGAAAGGAGCCTACAAGAAGGATGGAGAGGGACCTTTTTCAAGAGCATGTTGTGGTAGGACAAGAGGGAATGGTTCAAACTAAAACAGAGTAGTTTTAGATTAGATATTAGGAAGAAAAATCTTTACTGTGTGGGTGGTGAGGCACTGGAACAGTTTTCCCAGAGAATCTGTGGATACCCCAGCCCTGGAGGTGTTCAAGGATAGGTTGGATGAGGCTCTGAGCAACCTGGTCTGGTGAAGGGTATCCCTGCCTATGGTAGGGGAGCTGGAACTAGATGGTTTTTAAGGTCTCTTCCCAACCCAAGCCATTCTGTGATTCTGTGAAAATAGTCCACATTGCTCAAGGATTAAAGCCAACGCGCTCCAATGTGTGGCAAGACAGCACACTGGAATACAGCCTGGGGTATATGTGAGGAGAGGTTGAAAAGCCATCACACCTTGATTGTGATGGTCATCTGCAATTTTCATTTTTGGGTGATTGTTTATGGCGAGCTGCAGGTTTGCCCTGCAGAACAGGAGGATGTCCTTTGCAGATGGTACTCAGAGAGGTGGATTAATATGCTGCCACAGTGAGAGGTAAAACCCGCAGATGCTTTGTGTCATGTCGGCATGGGTCCACGAAGCCACCTTCCTGGCTTTGCTAAATTAAAGGAAGGTAGCATCTGCTCTTCAGCTGTGTCACTTGGCAGTACCTGATCAGCTTGACTGAGTCTGTGAGCCTGTTCCAGCCTGTGTCACTCACAGTTCATCCTGTCTGGTCCTGTTGCATAGCAAACTTATTTCTGGAGAAATAATGTGGAATTCCACTCTCCTAGTGAAAAAGCTCAAACAATAATATGAATGGCAGATGCATTTTGTTTTGTTACATAAACTTATCCCCTTTTTTAATTTTTGAACTTTGCAGGTTAAGCTTTTGGTGATGAAAATGGTAATTTCATGGTATGTTTTAGGGGGATGGGATAGCATGCAGTGTGCTCTCTGTAAATAATCAGAGGTGCCAGGTAGGGCTGTAGTAGTGATGATAATGTGCAATACCATATTTTGAGTGAGAACTTGCTGACGGGGCCTTGCTGACCCCCAGAGGGGTCACACTGTATCTGTTTAGGGAATTTTCTGCTAGTGCTCTGTTTTGAGGTGGGTTTCTACAGAACAGTTGTGTGAGCAAGATGCTGCAGGATCCCTGCTCGTGTTGGGATACAAGTTTTCAGAAAGGGCAGCTTCTAGCAAAGCCAGGCTGCAGTGGGTGTCCATACATGCAGCTGCACTTGGAACCCTTGTGGTGAAGACGGTGTCTTTGCAAATTCCCTGTAGGTGCTGGGAGGGACAGAAGATAGGGTGTCCTTTTCAGGTGTGTCCCTTTCCTCCTGCTTCTGCCTTTTTTCCTCGTGCCCTGCAGCTGCTGAAGGGACCAGTCTCTGAAGTGACACTCCTGGCTAACATGGGGCAAGTCGGCAGATGGGAACTGCAAAAGGCAGGCTCTAAGGGGTATTGTAAGAATGCCTACTTTGTGTCAAACCAATGGCCACCAGCAAGCCTCTGGCCATGGATCCTGTAGTGGATATCTAAGGTAGTATATAAGAAAAAAGGCAATGTTTAGCAATATTGTGGACTGTGTTGCTCAGTCTCCAGCTCTCTGGACTGACACGGACATGGTGGGGTCCCTGTCAAAACATAGATGTTTTGCCATTCTGATTTGATTGTGTTTACAGTCAAATCAGGTAGTTTGGAATATGATTAAATATTTTCAGCATTTTACATTGACATAAAATTCTGCGAATGTACACGTACTGTACTTTTTAGTTTATGTGTGACAGACACAAAGGTGCACTGTCATAGACATGGATTTTGATGTTTGACTGGAAAAATTTTCACGTTAACACGTAGATGTGTAAAGCAGTTCTTCGCTCCTTTCCTGACTAATACATACTAAGAGTTGGACTAAATTAACATTGTAGATCCCTTTGAAATGAAGTATTCTGTTGTATTCTAGTCAAGTAATGGTCCCAGTTAGTTAGCTGAAGAGACTGGCTGAGAACTGTTTTTGTGCTGTGTGCTAGTGCTATGGAGAACCAGCTGCTCTGTGCAGAAAGGTCCTGCACTGATTGCCTTCAGCACCCAGGACGTCTCACCCTTACTGTCTCAGCATGCTGGAAGGTGCATGTTTCAATTCATTTCTCTGCAATTCAAGGAAATTAATCAACCTTCCTTATCCCATCACATCCCACCTGAACGTACTCAACCTGTTACTGCATTTGTTTTCCACTTGACAGCACTTCTGTTTTCTTATCGCTGAGCTGGGCTTAAGTCACACGTGTGGCTTTAGTCTTTTATGCTTGTTTAGGATCATGATGAATGGTGGCATAATTTTGATACAAAACATGTTTTGTTTGGCTTTTGGCTTTTTTCTTTTCAATTTATAGATATAGCTGGAATGTACAAAAAATAAAAAACCCACCAAGTGTGTGGTTTACAGTTAATCAAATACATGCCCTGCAGAATGTTTTGTCTCTTTAATGTTGCACTACTGAGTACTTTCATGAAAGAAATTACCCATCTACCCTTAAAAGATAGTTTTGATATGTATCATTGTCATTTTAAAAGAAATTTCTGCACCACTGGAAGACTGATGTGAATTATATCGTTCTTTATTTTACTGTGTATAAACTAAAATGTTCCCACATTGTAGATGGGGTTTTTTTTAATCTATAATTTTACACGTGAAAGCATAACTAAATAAAAAAAATGTGCCCAGGTTTTCCTATAAATCTTAAATTGTTTTACAAAGTTTTGACTGCTGAATTGTAAGGCAAAAAGTAACAATCTGATAAATTATAGAATTTATTCTGTGCCTATATGCCAGCTCAAGAAAGAGATAAATGCTTGAAACCAAGATCAGGCTCCTCCAATATCTGTGTGGCTAGGAGAAACACTTGAAGTGCCCTTGAAATAAGCCTGGCATTAAAAAATGGCTCCAATATTATGCCAATACATCTTGTCAAAAGCTGGTTAGATGTAGGCTCCTGAGGGCTTTTCAGTTTTGAAAATGGAACAAAAGGCTCTAAAGTACTTTCTGAAACTTGTGTCCAGTGCATTTTTTAAAAATTCAGAAAGGTTGTCTGTAGGACAACTTTTTGTTGTGTTGATCGTCCTTTGTAGTCAAGAGATGCAACAAATCTGTCCGGGGCAGTTCTCAAAAACACAAATGGTTATTAGCCTGCCATGGCCCAGTTTTAATCTGAGGGGAATGTCCGTGTCTTTGTGTATTCAGGGAGGCAAAGGGATGCAAACAACTAGAGAGAAGAAAAGGAGAAACAGGCAAGGAAGTGCATTTGTTTTACTTTCAGAATTACTACTTTAGAATACCAAATTACAGACAGCATACAAATACCCAACAATTTAGTTTCATAAAAGGGAGCATTCTACACCAGCGTAAACATATAATTGCTTCAAAAGGGGTTTAAGACAAAAATGTGCATTTAATAACCAGATGATAAAATTGAAGAGATCTTAATGGAAAAAAAGAATCAGTTGAATCTAAGCTAGCTGGAGACCTACTTATCTCCATTCCTGATATTCTGATAGCCATTGATTATACATCCTGCTAAAAGGATAAAAGCCTCTATTATTTTTTTCTACATATCAACTTTTCTCATGTTATTTTAATACCAAGAAAGCAATCAAGCCCTATCAACGTGTGTCTGTTCTCATTGGCATGTGCTTTGGCAGGGGCTGCTGTGGGTTTGTATGGAGCTCTCAGTCTGCACAGGGAGGGACTCACTAGTGGTCAAGCTGGTCTGTATTTAGAAGCAGTTATATTCTTCCCTGACAGTGGAACTTAACCAAGATGCTGTTGCTGAGCCCTGACAGCTCAGTGTGGTGACATTTGCTGTGCTAGTGAGGCAGCTCTGGTGCTACAAAGATGGTAGACAGGGTCACACCAAAGGCACCAAATTCCTGATCCTGAAGAAATGAAAAAGCTGAAAAAGTGATTAGCAGCTAGAGGTGCCTCCCGTGGTACCCACTTCCCCGTGCTGGACTGCTGGCCCTCATGGCAGTCTGGCAGTGCAGACACCATTTCTCCTGCAGCCAGAGATTCAGGTGATCAAGAAGCTCCTGCACAGGGAATTCCTGCAGGGTGGGAACCCCACTTGAATCACTCATGTGCCACATGGCCCCAAAGGTGCTGACTGGCTATCCCTGCCCATAGTGCTTCAGATGGGCATTGCCAACAACTCTCTGGTTCTTGACCATCTGCAAGTGCTTGGAAATTTTTCTTCTTGCTGTTGCCCATGGTAAACCTGCTGTACACTCTTCTGCTCTGTTTCCAGGACTTGATTGCATAGCCTGAAGCAGTTTCTTTACACATTTAATCTGAGGTGATAGTGAAATAAACATATCCTTTCCATTTTGTGCTTTCTTTTCAAACAATGGAAAAATCGGTTCTCCCTTAGAGAATCATTGAATTTATGTTGTAAAAGACCTTTAAGACTATTGAGTCCAGTCATTAACCTAACACTGCCGAGTCCACCCTAAACCATGTCCCTGAGTGTGCCATCCACATCTCTGTTACCTCCAGAGCGGTAACTCAACCACTTCCCTGAGCTGCCTGTTCCAATGCTTGATAACCTTGTAAGTGAAGAAATTTTTCCTAATCTTCTAGCCTTATCACTTGTTACATGGGAGAAGAGGCCAACCTTGCTGCAACCTCCTTTCAGGTAATTTTAGAGAGTGATAAGATCACCCCTGGGCCTTGTCCAGGCTAAACAACCCCTCCACTTCTTGATTGGAGGCCAGAATTCTGTTTCCCATGGGCTGCAGAAAGAGCAGGAGAACAGTTTAACCATGTTGAAGTAAGTATTTTAAATTGTGTTCTTTTGATCTGTTTATGGTCCACTCATAAAATGCAGTCACTAGGGAGAGGCTAGAAGTTTGTTGGCATTTTTTGTATTTTTCTGGAGGTTTCTGTGATGTATTGTAGTAGGCTGACCCTGGTGTCCACCAATGCACCATCATTCCTCCTACTTAGCTGGACAGAGAAAGAAAATGTAACAAAAGTCTCACAGGCCAAGATCAGGACAGGGAGAGATCACTCACCAATTACTGTCACAGGCAAAACAGATTCAACTTGGGGAAATGAATTGAATTTTTTACCAATCAAATCACAGTAGGATAATGAGAAATAAACCCAAATCTCTTAATAACCTTATCCTAGAGACACTATTAACTCCAGTGATTGGCTCAGCCTTGGCAGCAGACCCATCTTGGAGTCAGCAGGCACTGGCTCTGTCAAGCACAGGGGAGACTTCCAGAAGCTTCTCACAGAAGCCACGTGTGTAGCCCTCCCACTGCCAAAACCTTGCCATGCCAATCTGATCCACGTGCATAAGGTGCTTGTTTGAAGTGATAGCCTCAGTGAAGCCTCACGAGAACAGACTCCAGACTTGGACTCACAAGACCTGCTAAGACAGGTATTTTTAAGATCTAGGTCGAAATCTAAGGAGAGTTAAAATCACAATACCAACAGCAGTCTCTGGCAGAAACACAGTCAGTTTGCCAGACCAGCATTCTGGGCTTTTGTAAGTGTAATTTGAAGATTTTTTTTCATTTTTAGTGGGACTTTGAGGGAAAGTTGGAGATGCTGATTGTATCTTATAATGTTGGATACTGGGAGGGTGTGTTGAAGGATGAGGATAAGTCATTGTCATGAGAGAAGTTTCTTTAAGAAGTAGGTCAATAATTTGTTGTGCAGTACTGCACTTGATAATAAGGCTGTCATCTCCAAATCTGTGACGTGACTCTCTATGTGTTTTCAAATTTAAAAGCATAAAAGACACCCCCATGACTTTAGGAAGCAAATATCATCTCTTGCTTTAACCTCTCACCAAACCAGCTCCTGGCAGTAAAGTGTTGGTACAGCCATAGTCTGGCAGCCTTGCAGCCTTTGCTTGGATTTTGCAGCAACTGTGGTCAGAGCAATGAAGGGAAGCTGCCACTTGATTGGACCCTTGGTTTTAAATTTGTGTGACCTTGTTTTAGTCTGATGATGTTTGCACAAGACAATCTGTGAGTAAGCTGGTGACAGAATGTAAATACTGCTCTTTCAATTTGTTCTCTCAAGCTGGAAACAGTACTCTGAGTTACCTGCCTTGGGACCTACTGTAGTTTGCTCTGAGAATAGTGTTAGCAAAATTTGCACAGAGCTGTCAGGTTTCAGTCTGTGAAAGTAAAACAAGAAATGAGCCTTTACAGAGCAAGGATTCTGCACAGGAGAGTAGGACTGGGGGGACTTTATTGGCTGGAATTGGGAATAATATTCAACACTGTGAAGTAGCAAGGCATTTTTTTGTTTTCACAGTGTTAAGTAAGCATCAATTCATTAATCTTTACAGCTCTCCTGAAAGACATTACACTTTCTTCAGCCATGTATTTGTCCTTCAGGAACGTTATATGTGGTCTTTCCCAAACCACACAGAAATGTGCATACAGAATGGAAGTTTGGATATCCCTGATGCAGTCCAGGTACATCCAGTAGCAGAAAAGAACTTTCCATCTTTTTATGTTTCACATTCAGTCATGTATGGACTATTTCAGAATTTAGTGGAAAGCATGTTCACATATCTTAGATTGGCATTTGACCATTTAGGGTTTGCAAGCATTTTATTTTTGCATACCTGTCACTGTTTTCAACTTCTAGGTTCTTATTCCTTGGGCCTGTTTTTTACAGGCTTGCCCTCTTGCTTCTTGTATCTTTTCTCCATTGACTTCTACTACTCTTTCTTCATTCTAACTTGTCTCCGTAAGTGCAACATAAACTAATGGAGTGTGAACAGGCTGAGAAGTTTATTTCAGAATAAATCACTGTGTTGGACAGAATCTGCTGAACTTGTGAGATATCATGGTTGTAACAAGTGGCCTGACATGCTTTCAGCTGGCTTCATCAGAGCTGTGACAGTGCCATTAGCAGTGCAGTTGGTACAATACCCAAAATGCTGGATACAGCAAAGGCAGGAGAAGGCACAGCCAGCCTTGGTGGGGCGGTGTGATTGCAGTTGCCTCAAGAAACTTGGCAATTTTTAACCAAGGAATATGAGGTGTGGTTATAGTTATTCTGCACACATTACTGTGCGGAGGAAGAGGAAAGACAGTTCTTTTCCAATATAACTCTGGGTTTCAGACTTGGTAATTTTATGTTTTCATATAAAAATGTAATGCCACTTGGAATACCTTTGCTATGTCATTGTTAATTTGATCTGTAATTTTTTTATATGGCCTTTGGAAGAGGATTTCGTACTGAGATTGATGTAGTGTTCGCAACATTATATATGTATTCACTATTCTTCTACTTAATCTGGCGTCACTGAGCTACCTTGCTTTTTGTACAACGGCATTTCTGGTCCCAAATCCTCCAAACATCATTTTCATGCTTGTTATTGCAGAGGGGACCATACAATGAACAATCCAGCAATTAATCTGTAAGTTGTGTTCCTGTGGAGTATGAGTATACAGAGACAAAGCCATGGATTCCTGTATTTTTATCTAATTTTTAGTACCTGCTTCTATGTGACAAAACATTTAGTTAGACAGAAGTGACTTCTTTATAATTTTTTCCCCCTCAGTTTAATATGATCTCTTTTTGGATCTGATTTTCTTTACTTTTTATTGCATTGCTTTGCAGATGAATTTGCTGTAGTACTTCCAAAATTTTTTTTTCTTCAAAACTTTTGTTCCTCAATACATTCTGTACCTTTTGTTGCTTACATTTCTCTTCTCTTGATTCAGTTTAATTCATAAGGTCATAGCTTTAAACCCTTTGTGTGGTTAACTTGTTTTAGATGTTTTATTTTCATTTGGGAGAACAAAAGAAGTTAGAGATGTTCAGCCATATGAGGCTTTTTTTGTGTCCAGGCTCTGCCTTTGCTTCCCCAGTGTAACACAAGTGAATATGTTTATACAAGACAAGGTGTCTACAGCACGGTAAAATGCTCAGCATTCCCGTTCTTTGTTCTGGGAGCAGGCCAGTGAGCTGGCTGTGCTGGGACAGGTTACTGTTGGCAGCTCTCCCAGGCCAGTGGTACAGTGATCTGAGAGCTGCATTTGCTTTGTTGTCATCTTTCTCGGGGACTTGATGAAAGATGCTGATGACTTGTTGAGAAAAAAGAGGACATCGCACATCTGAATGCGTTCCTCCGGAGCACGTGGTCCTGGGGTGAAAGTGAAAAATAAGCACAAGATGAGCAAGGTATTCCCCTGCTCTGCCTTTGCATGCCTGTTTTCAGATACAGCCTGGTGGTGTGACCTGTTGTATTTTACCGTTTTATTGCAATTCTATGTCTTGATTGCCTGGAACCTTGTCCTCTTGCTTCTCTTCCCTGTGAGTGGCTTCAGTGGACACAGCGTTCCTCTCTCCCTCCCGTGTGTCTCCAGGAGCGTGGAAAGGACAGGACAGTCCCCGCTCCTTTCCGCCCGGAGTCTGTGTTTGCTCTCCTTACCTCCGGTGTCAGGCACATCTGAACATGACGAGCGGCACTTACAAGAAGGACGCGCGCTCTATCTGGATTTCCAGCGGCCTCGCCTCCCACTGCGGCTCCCGGAGAGCCGGCAGCAGGCGGCTTTGGGGGCAGGTACCGGGGCAGACACTGGGGAGGGCGCGGCCCCTCCACCCCCCGGCCCCGGCTCTGCCTCCCATTCACTGGACAACACCACCACCGCCTCTCATTCACGGGGCAGCACCACCGCCTCCCATTCCCTGGAGAACACCACCACCGCCTCCCATTCCCGGGACAACACCACTACCGCCTCCCATTCCCGGGACAACACCACCACCTCCCGGCCGCCTGCCCTGCCGGCCCCTGCCGCAGCCCAGCCCGGCTGCTCTCGGGGAGGGATGCGGAGTGAGCTCAGCCTGCCACCGGGAGCGTGGGGCAAGGAGGGAGGATGGAGAGAAGGTGAAAGGAGGGAAAGAGCGATAGGCATTTTAAATGAGAAGGTGATCTGAAATGAGAATGATCTGAAAGCGTCGGAAGAATGTTTGTAATACCAGGAAAGGTTTGTTTTCCTTGTAATAAGCGTTGATTTGCCACAAAATCCAGGTGGTGCGGTGCGGGCTGTACGGTCGGTGTCCGGAAGTGTCGGAAGCAGGTTTCCAGCAGCCGTGCTCACAGCCTTGGCACTCGGTCGCTGTCCCTCGGGCCGGGCTGTCGCCTCGCCGCTGTCGCCGTGGGGCTGGGGCGCGCGGCCGGCGCTGTCCGTGCTCGCGCAGCGCCCCCTGGCGCGGCCCTGCGGCATTGCAGCTCAGACCTGGCCGCGGCGACTGGGAGATGTATCTGCTTCTGCTTCATTTTTCATTTTCGTGTTTACGAGAAGGGTTGGTTTGGTTTTTGGGGTTCGGTTTTTTTTTGCTAGAGTATTTACATTGTTCTAGTTCTACAGTCACTCGTGAAACTACTCTCTGGAAGTATATTAAGAGTTCTCTCCAAGAACTTCTGATGAATGAAAGTATGTACCAAGACCTTACAGAACACAGTGTTGCTGGCCTAAGAAAAAGCTTTTGCTTTACATAGAAAAGATTTTGAGCTTTACTATTCGGAAGCTAAAAGGAAGATGCATGTGTTTTGCTGCACTACAAGGCTGCTCTGTGCAAACCTGGCCAGGCAGACTGCTGAGAAACACTATAAGGTCCGAGGTTGTTCCTGCCATACTCACCAGGACATGGCTGAATTCAGAGTGCACAGAGCAGCTGATGTGCCCAGGGACATATTTCTAGAGAGTCAAACCAGACTGTGTTTGTCTGTGGGGGCAGTAAAACACCCTGACACTCTTGAGGTTTCCAGAAAGAAGTGACTGAACCTGCTGGGTCTCAGACCAGGGCACTGTTGGATGGCAGTAGGAAAGCAGCAGCCTTGTTAGGTTTGTCCCACTGCTGGCGAGTGTTGCACCACAAAGCTCTCTAAAACAAAAGAGTTGCTCTGATCGAGGCTGATCCTCACTGCACAGTGAATGCCTTTATGAAGGCTGTGCTTTGCTCTTGGGTAGCAACCAAATACACAGCTGTGCCCCTCCCTCTTTCAGAACCTGTTACTGTCAGAAATCATTGCTGCTTTTGAGCAGCCCATCAACTTTTCCAACTCCAAACCCATACTTACTTTGAAAGGAGATAAATAAAATGTTGGTCTTCAAATTCTTGGAGAGAAAAAAAAAAAAAAAGCGAAGGAAAATATTTTGCTGGACTCTCTTCGAATGGAAACAAAAATGCTTTCTAAAACTCATAGACAGGTAAAATACATGGTATTTTGACATTAGAATCAATGACTTAAACTGAATGGTAGTAGTCCAGTGCAGCTTCCAGCTTTTCAAAATGCTTCTTACTTTCAGAGGTTATTTGGTAAAATAAACTTAAAGGGTTTACCAGACAAGAAATGGAATTCTTAAATATAGGTATTTAAGAAATGATGATTGTTGGGTTGACTGCTTGTATTATGCACATCCTTGTGAAATCAATCAAATATAAGAAAGAGCAAATTATTTACCCATTTTGAATGTGTTAATTGTAGCTTACAGATATTTACTTGTTGGTTGTTTCAGTGTCATCATTAAATTCTTCTGCAGAAGAATTCCCACTGTTACATATCTCTGCCCAAATTTGAAATGCAGGAACAAGCTGCTGCCAGCAAAATCAACTGCTCCTTGCCAGTAGAAGTCCCTTTAACACATGGCTTAAGGAGCCCTGTTTAAAATACGGCCTCTAGTGTTAGTGCCAATATTGTCTCTTTGTTTTGCATGTGGCACTAAGTAAATTGTCAGCCTATACAGAGAGTTGTAATTCATTTGGCATTACCCTTGACTAAAAGAAATTAAACGTGCTACCTTAATCCTGCTGGAGAATTGTCCCTGATTGACTGCTGCATCAGTACAGAACTCCAGTGAGGCCAGCTGCACTCCAGGGCAAGCCAGCATTATACGCGACTGAAAGTCCTAGAGGAAAAGGGGTGGGAAAGCTGTACAGTATTGATTATTTTATTTTAAGAACAACAAACTCCTGGAGGGAAGAGAGTTACAGGCATTGGGTCATTTAATTTTTCAGGTAATGCGGCTGTTACTGTACCACTGCAAACACTGCGTGTGATTCTCAACCTTTCCTGAAGAACACGAGGGGGGAAAACAGGTAGCAATGTGTCAGGAGGAAGTGGCTTTCTTAGAGATTTTGATGAAGGTAACTAGCCTTCTCTATAATAGAGAGCACAGACAATCATGTTGCTGCAGTTCACACAGGAGTGTGTGATCCTGGGAGAGATCTGTAGCAGCCAGGGCTGTGTAGGAGATTTTTAAATTGACTTTTGCAAACAGACTTGCTGCAGAAATTCGTAGAAATCTGGCACAGGTGAGTACTACAGTTCCAGATCTCTTAGCAAATAAATAATGTGCCAAAATCATTAAAATGCTGCAGCTTCCAGAGCACTTTGCTGTCTTGCACCGCTCAGTGACATTTACACATTTGCCAGGAAACTGTTATAACACTGGTGAGGGAAAGGAGGACCTTGATGTAACAGCCTTTGAAATTCAGTTTGTGAATGAGGACGTGGTGTGAAGTGACCTGATAGTCGCATGCTGAAATACACCAGTCGCCTTCTACATTTTATCAATTTTCCTGTTTCCTGGGGAAGGAAATTATCTATTAAAAATATTAATATATGATTCAAATGACAGAAACGTTGTTTTTTATTTAAAGGCTGTGCACATGAATTGAATAGAAGTAAAAATATTTCATCCCTAATAAGATCTGACACAGGAATCTTCAAAAGCCTCAGTTCCAGCAGTGCTCAGAGTTGCTTCTTTTGCTGTTTTGTTGCCAGATCATTTTGACAACGTGAGGAACAGCGCCTAAACACTACTATATGGCAGAGAGCCAAATTGCTAAGCTGTATGAGCCACTTCAGTAGTCTGAGTAATGCAAAGGCAGAGCACCCTGAAAAGCAGCTGGAAATTTTTCATCAGTCGTAGGTGTGCAGGTGCATCTCCACACATCCGCAGTCCTTAGTGATTTCTAAAAGGCAGTAATTTCAGCTGCTACTACAAAAGGCTGTTACTAGTGCTGCTGGGAGGCTGGGAGTGCAAGGTACCACTTTTCTGCCTCTTGTACACCTTTTTAAGGACTCTTGAGGCGATGTGCTCATCTTCTGTGGGTGTTATAGCAGGTATGGGTTTGAATGACACAAAGTGTGGAACATCTTTTTGTTTTGCAACTTCCTCCCATACTTGTAGTAACAACAATTTGATGAGTTGTATTTGAGGAGAGAATGAGATTTGGGTGCAGGTCACACAGTATATCTCTGTTTTAGGCCAAATTTTAGCCAAGTGAAGCAACAGCAGTGGGGATTGCACTGGGATTATGGTATATCCTGGGTTCTGGAGGGTGTGTGCATTCGGGTTTACCAGCATGTTTGTTGATGCCAGTCCTGTCTTTAGGTAGACATGATGGCAGCTCAGGTTTTCCAAGTCATGTGAGGGGTGTTTAGCACAAGTAAATGTGTGGCTGCCCTGTGGTAAGGCCACAGCTTGGCATCTCTCAGTGTGAGGGAAGGCCAGCAAGGGTCACAGGTGCTGGGTGTCGGGTGCGAGGGCTGGGCCAAAGTGACACAGCTCTGGCAAAGTGCAGTGAGAACAGCACGAGGGCTGGCATAGCACCAAACCCTTTATGAGCTGGGCAGGTCAACTGGAAAAAGACCTTTTGCTGGTATCGCTTTTTTTCCAGTTGAGGACCTGGTTTAAGCTGCCCTGGCAGACTTCTTTCACTGGGATTAACTGTGCATCCATTAAGAGGTTTGCTAACTCAGCCTTACTGACACCACTGTAGAAGCAATCATTTTAAATGCAGGGCTCGTGGTGAATGGCATCCTTCTGCTCCTCAGCATGGCTGCCTGCTTCTTCTGGGTGTTGGTGATGGGAGGGTGTTGCAATGTCTTCAGGAATGTCTGCTGCTACTTTCTTTTATCCCTTGTGAAGTTACCTGAGGCGTTTTTAGATGGGCAGCCTTGCAAGGAAAGAAATCTGGCTGTTGTAGCTCTGAGATCTTAAGATCTAATTTATCTTTGTTACCTGGGTAAATTAGCCCACATAGAGCTCTGCACCAACATGTCATTTATTGATTCCTGCCTAGTGGAAATCTCCCTCTACAAGTCTGCATTTTGGAGGGAGTGTGTACTTTGGTAGCCTGACCAATATGATGAGAAGGCAAAAAAAGTCCCTCTGAATAGCAGGTCAGAGGAAGGAGGTATTAACAGGATTGAAAGTACACAGGATTTTGGATTTTCTAATTCTAAATCTCCATCTTCCAGATTCTGTATTCCACCTTCCCAACAAGCATCATTCTTAGGTCACATAGAATACTGTGTTTTCAACTTTTTTTATTACAAGAAAAGTAAATTGTAAATTCAAGTGCTTAAGTTTACAATGAACAAAAGGACTCCTTAGAAACTTTGGCTGCTTGATCAAAAAGGGGTAACACTCCTGCTGCTAACGGTTGTTAATAATTCACAAACAAGATTTAAAGGGAGTGTAGCATAAAGGAAAACTGCTATTGCTAGAAGCTCTGAGCTGTTGTAGCTTTGATGATGCTCCTTAAGCTGTTGTAGCTTTGATGATGCTCCTTGCTGACACTGAGTGGTGCAATTACCACATGCTGATGAAGGAGAGCTGCAATTACCACATTTTCTGAGTCAACTGCTGAGATATTTTTTTAGTTGGCATTGGTATTTACTTATGTACTCATTGTAGGTAAATTTTATAAAGCACTTCCTCAATATTTGTAACGGAATACTAGAGAGAAACCTAGATGTTCCTCTTTTTTATTCCTCTACCATAAAAATTGTTGCTTTGTGTTAAATCCCTACTGTGAGCGGTAGTCTGTACTTCCAACTTAGCTGAAATCACTGTGGGTGTCAGTGGGGGGCTCTGTGTAAGAAAAACTGTAGCACAGAGTGCTAAAGGCCTTGAGAAATTTTGTATGAAATAGTTTTGCCCTTTATCATGGGGGATGTGAATTTGTTTATTTTTGCAAGCCCAGTGGTAAAAGTGGGGATAATTAACCTTTTTGTCCTAGATTTACCAAGGACTCAGAACTGGTTGGGGAAGGACCCAACACTTTATTTTCATTTAATAGTGTGATTGCCATGATTGGCAGCATAAAAAGCATCTTGAGTGTCTGCTTGTACACCTGTGCCTGTATTTTTATGTCATTTCAGCTGCTTGTGATTTTTTTTCCTCTTGCTTTTCCTGTAGAAATATTTAAAGATTGCTCTGAGTTCAGGAGCAAATTGTTTGGAAAATTTGGTGCTGAAATGGGTTCATCTAGTTTCAAGAATGAAGTGACAGGAAGGGGGACGTATTTTTACCCTTTCAGCAAAAGACTGTCTAGACCGTGAGTTTGGAGGTGATTGACATCAGAGGCCAGGCATGTGGCTTTTTTGCCCATGGAGTGTGTAGTTAAAGTGTAGGAAGGAGCTGAACAGTTCACATTTTTCATGGAAAAAACCCAACAAAACAAAAAATGCTATCCCAACCAGACCAAAAAAAAAACCCAAACAAAAAAAAACCTCCCCCTGCCACGCAAAAGTACTTAATATTTTTTTAAACCATCAAAATATGTTCAGAGAATATTAGAGTTACACTAACACTGAAAAAAAGACAGGCAATAACCAAGAAATCTTCTGTATCCTTCTGTAAACAGGTATTACAACGTGTTCTCTCATGTTATGATCAGGTGGCATTTTTAAATGTTTTTAAGACCTCACTTGCTTCAGTGATACTGTCTGTCAGTGCAGTGTGAGGCTGTGAATGATCTGAGATCCAGGATATCCCACCCCAGCAGCTGATGGCATCCAGTGGTCAGGGCTCGAACTTTAGTCCTTGGTCACTGGTGCCACACCTGGCTACAGAAGATGTCTGATGTCAAATCCTGTGGAGCTCCACTCGTCAGTGCTTGTCAGCTCTGCAATCGTGGGACACAGCAAAAAAGGCAGTTGTCTTTCCAGGCCTAAAAAGAAAAATAAAGATGCGTACGTTGCTGAGGTGTCAGAAATACTCCTGTACTTTTTATTTGTGTACATATACGTGTGTGTGTTCAGGTGCAGGCCTTGCCAGGAACATGTTTAGTCTGTTGGATGACAAGCAGGCCCCAGTGGTCCTGGCTCCTTTGCTCAGAACCAGAGCTACAGACTCCAGGCAGCAAATCTTTAGAAACAGCTGGAGGATGGTGCATTGTCCTGTCTGCCTTTGTCATTTCAGCATGTGAAAGATGGGCAAATCTTTCTTTCTACATTTTCTGGATGAGGTAGAACAACATAGGTTGAGTAGATAAGGTATCAAGTACAGGAGTGGTGACTCACCTCACCAACTGCATCTTGCCCATGGCCTCACACCTGGCGAATTTTTTAAATTTATCTTTCAATGTGTTACCACTCATTTGTCATGTTGACAGGCAATGGCCAGCAGAGAACACTAGCTACTATTATGGGGTCACTGAGGCTGAAGAGAAAATGTAGAAAATAGCAATAAATATAAAACTGCTGGCCTGTCTCTAAACACCTAGCTGGATAAATGGTCATTGTGAATATGTTTGCACATAGAAATACAGCTATTCTGTTGGTGTTAAGCAACTCCAGCTTCAAAGAACAGCCTAAGGCAAAAAGTTACGTTTCATTATAGATGAGGAGGAAATAGGTGTTCAAAGGATGTTGGCTATTCTGGAACTGAGTATTGTGACTGAGAGGAAATGTAGATGTACAGAGAGATGCACAGAGAAGATGGAAGCCATTCCTCTACCTGGATTTGGTAACACTTCCTATTATGAAAACATGTCCAACTATTTGTTTTCAGAAGATTTCAAATCTACGCTGTTAGTGTACAGTGGAAACATGTCGGAGTCAAAGGTTTTCCTTGGGTGTCCTCTGAAAGAGCTTGTGAAATATGAGAAAATACCTTATTGGGAAGGTGAGTTATGTGAGGACCATCCACCAGGCTTAATCTAAAGGAGAGTTGAGGATGATGTTTTCTGGAAACCTTACAGATAGTGATATCTGTGTCTTGGTCTGGCTGATGACAGTGCTGTAAAAGAATTGCTCAAAACTTTACTGTGTCTTAGAAGGATAAATCTAAATTTTCTCATTTGACGAAGGGCACTAGCAGTATTTCTAGGTGGGCAGAAGTAGGTTGCAGTGATAGAAACAGCCACAAGCAAATTCAAAGCCAATGTGTAAGGGTAACCCTAAAAATTGAAGGTGTTATTGGAGATGACAGTAAAGAGTTTTCATTACGATTGAATATTAATTAGTGACATGGCTATTAACAATGACAGTAATTAACAGAGGAAGGAAAGACTTGTCATTGTCCCAAGGGTGAGTAATCAGTCTTGGCAGGTGATAAATAATGGTTCAGCAAGCTCAGCAGAAAGATAATCTGTCTGCCTCAGGACAACTGGAGAACAGCTATAACATCTTCCAGGCTCTTGGCAGCATTCAGGAATGACTTCATGTTTTTAACAGAGACAAATTAAAATTCCTGATCTCAAGTGCTGCTTATATTCTGGAGTGGCTGATCACAGGAGTTCTGTTTCAGTCAGTGCCTTTGGTTTACTTACCCCTTTAAACCTTTCCTGCCCATCTAAACCCTTCTTATCAGGGGTGAGAAAGACTGGGGAACCAGCTTTCAGCATTACTTGAATTTTTCATTGCTGTTTGATGGAAATTGAATAGATTCCTCAGAAGAGTCCTAGAGCTGGGGACGTGATCATTCTATGTAAAAATGGAGTGGGACTTAGTCCTAAGTGAGCAACTAAATGTTCCAGTACATCTGGAAAGAGGTCATGCAGAAAGCACATCACCTCCTGTGAGCAAAGCAATGCAGTACTGTAGCTGATTGTCAGGTGCCAGCTCTCACATCACTTGGGAATACAATGCCCAAGAGAGCACTGCAAGCCTGTAACCAGAGACCAAAATCAGGAGAAACAGTGGAATTTTTTTGTTTGGGGGATGAACTGAAAAGCCAAGAAAGATTCTGGTTTCACTTGATCCAAGACAGCATTTTGTGAGGTTTTGTTTCTAGCAAGACAGAAGCACTACAGTTGGGAACTTCTTGAATTAGCTTTCTAATCATAAATGTTGTGCTCTGTCTTGAAAATATTTTTTTTGGTAAAAGGTAAAAGGGAAAACCCATGTTTATATAATAGAGTACTTTATTAACAAACTTGTCAAAACAGCATGACTCTGAACATATTCCCCATATGTTATTCTGCTAATAGTGTTCACTAGATGCCTTCTCATTTAGCAGATAATTTTGCTCCCTTTGTACATATTTTTCTGAATAAATTTATTGTTCAAAAAAATAACATGACTTCAGGATGCGCCTGACAAAGTAGTTTTAGTAGAGAAAATGAAGTGCTGGCACCACTGACAGAGGCATTTGTTTCCTGTTCTGCAAGGTACCAACTGCAGTTGTGGTGAGCTCAGTGCAAGGAAGTTGATTTAAATTTGAGAAGTTGCTGAATGGTAGAGGGAGAGACCACCTTAAGAGGACATAGGAAGAGTTGGGTTGGTTTAATGAGATGGAGGTGGGGAGACAAAGTGTCAGCCCTCTCTAGAAACACTCAGGAGAAACTGTCAAGGAAGAAGAATTATTATTTTCCTTCAATGATAATACAGTTATAAAATGCATATAAATTGCACATTAACAAACTTAGGTTGTGAAGTTACAGGAAAAGTTGAATTTATTAAAAAAAATTAATTCTGGAGTAACTTTCTAAATAGGATAGTGGCACCTGAAAATGGTCTCAGGTGAAGTTGGGAGGTGGAGAATGACCATCCTGCTGAGAATAAAAGATCATGAGATTGGTCCTTTAGTAAATGGTTTACTGATCTCTTCAAGGCAGGTTGGGACAATGCCCAGCTGCTGCTTGTTGCTCACATCTGTTTGCCCGGTATTTAAGTGAAGTCAGATGCTTCCCTGATCCTCAGGAGCCCTGCTGGTTCCCAACAGGAGACAGGTCTGTTGTTTCACCTGCCTTGGCTGGGGAATGAGGTAGGTCAGGTCCATATTGCTGCCTGCTCCTGGAGCCTGACTGAAGAGGGTTTTCTGGTGCTCTTGTGGTGTGCTGAGTCAACTTCCATTGTCAGGAGAGTGGGAGCTGCTGTCCCCTTCTGTGTGGGGTAGAGCTCACGTTTCTAATGGGAGTTTCACCTGTATGGGGGAGTCAGACCTGCAGATAATTGCAGGGACCTGGGGCACCAGCAGTGCCTGTTGTCTCTCTCTGTGGCACATCGTGACTCCTGGCCTTCGTTATATTTAAGGTTTGCTGAGGGCACGGGGATGCTTTGGGCCTGTGGAAAGCAAAATATTCTTCTGGAACAACCATCGTGGTTATGCTGCTCCTTGAAGTCCCATCCACATCTGAGCTCAGAAGTGCTCCATACAAATAAGATCCTCTGGGATTTGTTTTGTAAGCCTGAACCATATTGGATGGGGCTTTGAGCAGCCTGGTCTAGTGGGTGACGTCCCTGCCTATGGCAGGGGAGTTTGGACTGCATATATTTAGGTGCTTTCTAACTCAAGCCAGTCTGATTCTATGAAGTGTTCCTGGGGCTATTAGCCTACTGTATGTGAATGCAAATATTTCTCCAGAAACTGACTGCCTGCTGAGAAGGGCTTGGTGTTACGTCTGCATCAGACATGGCATTGTTAGATTGTGATGAATGCTCTTGTAACTTAGTATGGGCTGGCCAGATTGTATCCAAGTGTCATTGGGAATTGCCTTTGGCTTTGGAGAACTCCAGTTAGCTGACTTGTATGCACCATTATGTTTAGTTTTAAGCTTAACTTTCTGAGTATATGGTTTAACTAAATTTTGCTGCTCTGTCACAATGTATTTTGGTAACAGGTCTTTCTACTGAACAATGACGAGTTTTCCACTTCTGTGATCTCCAGGCAAGCAACAGAGGTTGCATACATGCAGAGGATCAATCCTAGAGAATCTGATGCTCTTTATAAGATAGCGACAACTTTCATTACACTTGATGGGCCCTGAAAACCTAATGAACTTGCTGATGGATCTTAAAGGCTGACTATTCCCAGGCACCATTCAGTTTGTGTGGTTGCCACCAGCTCACAGGGGCTGTGGTTACAGGCACGCTGAATACCACCTCCTTCTCTAAGACACTGCTTTTCTTTGATATAAGCAAAGCCTTTCTGTCTGTTTCTGACTGATGTTTCAGTTCTATACATCTACACTTTACAGGTGTGAGGTGCCAGTAAATGCTCCTTCATCTCCTTGCTAACCAGTGCTTGCAGAAACTTAACTCTGTACGCTGAGGTGAGAGAAGAAAATGGGAGAGAACAGTTACAGGGAACCATTAGACTAATATCTGACTTCAGGTATATCAAGTCTCCTATTGCACAGAAAGCTCCATGGGACTGGGTACCTGTCAGTAACCATGTAGCTGCAGTGTGGCACAAGAAGGAAAAACATTCTGAAACCTCAGTGGAAATAAAAAGCAAAATGGAGTAAAGTTCATGCCAGTTCTGTTGTATCTGTCTCAATGTTATCTCTCTCTAGGGCACTTAAACCCTGTGGTCTCGGTGTCTAATGCTTTCTTAAATTTTTTTTCATTTGTCTGTTAAGGTTCTGATATTGTCCAGTGGCTTATGAAGAACCTCAGCATTGAGGATGCAGGTAAGGTGACCACAGCTGGGGAGAAATAGGTGCTTCATCTGTATTCTGTGTGCCATTAGACTGGAAATACTAAATTGCTGCAGTCTAAAATGCCAATAAAAGAACGTGGTTGATTTAAGCATTGGAGGGAAGGAACAGGAAAAGAGTTAAGAGTCAACATCTTAATTAAGTCTAATGCCTTATACTGCAACACACTGAAATGCCATTGCAGGGATTTTAGCCTGTCTGTGAAACCGTTGCTGCCTACAGAGGACTGATTGATTTTAGGTTTTGTTCCTACACTTCAAAAAGAAATTGGTGGATATGTGTGGTTAAGCAGGCAAATGCAGAATCAGGTTTTCATGGTGTGAAGGAAGGTAGCCACAGATGACAGCACATAGTGTCTGTGTCATTCTTAGCCAGGGTAGTAGAATCTGGTAATGATTTTTAATTTATCAAAAGGAGCAAAGAGATAAATCAGCAAATAAATAAATGGATAATCAGCCATAAATAATGATCAGTGCATGGGCACAGTCCAAATAGTTAACTCTTCAGAGAAACCAAAATCATTTAGGCAAGTGAAGACCTATTGAGAAAAGGGGAAGAAAAGATCTGCAGATGCAGAAGTTTCTTTTTCTTTTCAGGAAAGGGAAAAAAATCCAGAATCTCACCTACCAGTTTTTAAGCTGCCTTACTGTCACCATGTAAGAACAGAGATAGAAGCAGTGTTGAATCACCCAGCAGGGCATCCCTGTACATACATCCCTTCTCATGAGTCCTGTCAGGCCCCAAATTTGAATTTCAGCTGCAGACAACAGTTTTATTATCTATCTGGACATGTACGAGCAGATGATTTTTCAACTCTGTGAAAGATGATGCAGCTTTGACAGCTGGCATTGCTTGAAAATGTGCACAGATGTGCCTCTGCATTGGGGAAGGTTGCCTGGGCAGCGCTAGGATATGTAACTCCCCTTTGCAACATTTTCTCTAACGAAGGGCAATGCTACTGTGCCAGAATGTGTCTTTATGAATAACTATCCTGCTAATGAACTGGCATTGCAGGCGCTTGTTGGGTTTGGTAGAAGCAAGTGAGGTTCACTGATGGAACAGGCTTCTTGTCAGCTGTCACCTGTGGTGGATAAAGTACTTTGAAATGAATTTCAAGCTGAACCGGTGTGTGGTTTTTGTAAATAAAAAAACTATTGGGTTAAACATTTGAGCAGTGCTTCATCTGTATTGTAAGGCTGATTTCTGCGCTCCCGCTTTGCGGGGTTTGGTTGGAAGCAGTAGGGGTGTGGTGTGGGTACAGAGAGGCATGTGGGCACCAGATTTCACATGAGTCATCAACAGGGCTGCAATTGAAAGCAGAGAAATGTGCAGTTCATGTCTTATTGACACATCCCTGCTGTGTTTTCTCTTTCACAGGGGAAGCAATACACTTGGGAAGTCTTATTGCTGCGCAGGGTTATGTCTTTCCCATCTCAGACCATGTCCTTACCCTGAAAGATGACGGGACGTTCTATCGTTTTCAGGTGGGTGAGCACCTCGACTCCCTTGTGCCCCTTCTCTGTCCCTGCAGTAATACTGCTGAAATCGCCCACTCTTTATGCCTAAGCAGCCATTAGGTCCATGAAGCCAGGGATTCAGACTATCTTCATAGAAGCCCTAGGAAATTACGAAGTTCCTTCAAAAATTTGCTTTAGAATCCCAAATCACTCTCATCTACCTTCTGACTTGAAGTTTTTTATATAAAAGAATGGCTATGCCTTGTGACTATTTTTGATACCTGAATTCATAGCTGTTTTACTCAGCTTTGAACTAAACCAGGAGAAGGAGGATGGCTTTCAGGTCCTAACTCTGATACAGAATTAAGTAGCCATTCTCCTGTGCAAAATGGACCAGGGCAAACTTAGGAGCTGGACATTCAAGCTTTGGTACAGCAGAAAATTAAAGTTTTTGTCATCTCTTGCTTACAGATGGATGTGGGAGAGGGCAAGCTTAAGGCTTTGGCCCTTCTACAAGGGATATGTAACCTTGGCAGTCACCTAAACTGGGATATCTCTACCCCTCAGTGTCCCTGTGCCTCCAGATGTGCTGAATTTTTAAAGCTTGAGTTCCGTGCCCTGTCCAAAATCTCCCACTGTCAACTTGCTAGATAACTGAGTGCTTGTGCTGCAGCAGCTCCTTCTGAATTGATTGTATAACTTTGGAAGAAGCAGTAAGTCCAAACTTGGGGTCCTACTGCCTCATCCTGCTGGCTAAATTTGTGTTTTTGTGTTACATAACCTCAGCCAGCTTCCTTATCTTTCCTCTGTCACCTCTCTTCTGTTCACCCTCCTGTTTCTTCTTTACATTTTTTTACTCTTTTTTAGCTTTTATTCGAAAAGCCAGTTCTGCTCTTTGCATCTGACGTTACAGCTGCTCATGCTTCCTGCTAATGTGGTATTGTGTTATCATATGTGACCAGTGTTATGGTGAAAAAAGAAGCCCAGGAGATCACAGATGTCCTCTTATCTCACCCCACCTTCTGGTTGCAAGGCATCATTCAGACTCAGATTTTTCATTACAATTCCCTTTCTTTTCTGGAAATTTTGATTCTCCTGTTGTGTAAGATACAACAGAAGCGGGGGTAATATTGGTTGCCCATCTAGCTGAATTTGTATCTGTTTTAAAAGATTGGCACTGTAAGAACTTGTCCTGTGCAGTTTTCAGGAGCTACATTTCAATATGACTTAATTTCTTTATGTTGTTTTAAGCATGTGTAAACCACATCATCAAACTGACTGCTTATTGACATTTTCCCCTTGTTTTTCCCTTGTCTTTTCTTAAAATTTTTGCATATTTTTTTGCCTGTTTTAATTTCCTCCAACACACCTCCTTAGCTGTTTTCTGCAAAAATAACCTGATAGAATCATGCTTCTTTCCATTGCTCTCTTCTTCCTACATTTTACCTCAACATCAGTCCCTCCTTTATCAGTAGCTCTTTATCTTCTGAAATTCCTAAGATACATATCCTTGAGGAGCATTGAACCTTGTATAGTTTGAATCCCCCATGCTTTCTCACTGTACTTTGGTGAAGGAATAGTCTGTGTGTTAAAGTCCTATGCGCATCTGTAGCATTTCATCAGTAAAGCAATGTGTAATCAGTAAAGCATCAGCGTTCTGTAATTTGTGTGACCGCTGGTATGTTATTTTTCCTTCATGTTAAAACTGAAATATACTCATATATAGTTATAGATTGTAATTAATTGTAGGAAGTGCAGTATGCAGGCATGGATAGCACTAAGTTTAGCAGGACTTCTGCTTTCGGAATGGCTCTAAACAGCTGAGTTTTGACCTCTGCCATCTGTTACAACTAAAAAGGAAATTGTTTTGGAGTCTGCCAACCATATTAGTAGCTTCTCCAGAAAAGCAAGGGGTATGCAGCATATAGATAAGACCACAAGGTTTCTCATGCGCTTAAAAAAATAAAAATATTCAGGTTGCCTGTGAGTTCCTGGGGAAAGAGGAGGTTCTGGGGATAGTGGATAAGAGGTCCACATTCAGATGAGCTGGCAACAATGTCTGAAATTTCCTCAGGACACTGGACATCCTCCTCAAGAGGCATTTACATTACAGCATCTCTATTTACCTGCAGTGAGGAATATTAAAGGTTTTTGCAGCATCCTCACGTCTACTGAAATCTGTAGCAGTGTTTCCCCTGAGGGCAGAATCTGGGTGGTAGGTTTTATGATTCTTCTTTTTGTTTTTGTAATGTTTTTCTGCATCTAAATCGATTTTCATCTCTTAAATTACAAAAATGTGTATGTTTTTTCTCAGGCACCATACTTTTGGCCTTCAAACTGCTGGGAACCAGAAAACACAGATTATGGTGAGAGTATGATTGTTTCATTATAGAAAGTTAGTTTGTGACGCAAACAGTTGTCCTTAAAATAATTACTGTTGGTCATCTACACCCTTCACGTGGGGAGTTTCTTGTCAGATAGCAGCATCAGAGGCAGATATGTGCCCATCTCAAAAGCACAAATTTGAACCCTGGGGCATCTCAAGCCCCTGGAGCTGCAGCCACTGAGTTCAGTGGGGCCAGGATTTTGCCATCCGTTACCTTCATTCTCCCACAGCCCTGCTCATTTCAGCAGGATTTGTGGCAAGCAGAATACTGGTTCTTAGGAATCTTAAATAATACCAATATTGCTTTTGTGGGAGACTATCCTCTGATCTGTTGCTGAGTCTGTTATGTGGATCAATAACATTTACTTCATCTGGGCACTTACCTGACTGATCAATAAACCAGTACATAACTAACAGCAGCCCATAGTTAAAAGTTCTCTGATACATGACATCAGACTTATTTTCCCATTTTTTTTAAGATTACCAGACAATACAGTAAAAGAGAAGACCAAGCATGGTTTGAGTTAATAAAGTGCAACATGGTGTTTTAAGCATGTGAATGCCTGCAGACAGGGATAATACATAAAGAAAATGTGTCAGTGTTGTTATCTTTAGCTGTCTGCATGCAATACTGCTATCTCTTTAGAACTGCACTGCTTTCACAGTTAAATGATAAAATTAATTGTTGCGACGTGGTGTGGCTTTGGAAGAGGAAGCGTATCCATGTTGTACAGTCATAAAATGGGAGCTTCTGGAAGTCTTTTATCTCATAACCTAAGATTGGTTTAGAACTCCACCCTGAATAATCAGTTTGGGTTTTTTTTCCTTCCCGTGCAATAATTATTTATCACTATGGATTCTAGAAATAATTTGCTGTAGTGAAGAAGTAGCCTGCTATGTTATTTGTTACGTGATAGTTCATTTGCAGTCCTCATCTGCAGATGAGCTACACCTGCATATTTGTCCCAGTGAGGGAATGGTTAAGGAGAAAACATGATGCTGTTTTGTATTTGCAAAAAAAAATTCCAGATTTTACAGTCACCTGATATTACTGTGTGAACTGTGCCTAATAAGTATTCTGTAAGTACCAGAAAAATAATGTGAAGAGGGGAGAATCTGGTTTTTTTCCTGCAGTATCAGATAAATAGTTGGTTTTGGCAGTCAAGTTATTGTGCTGCAGTGGCACTGAGTGGAGCAGTACACCCCAAAATAAAGCCCTCTATGAGCTGACCCACGGCTGGACAAGCTTCAACTGCATTAGCTCTGAGCCCTGTAGTGACAGATTTTCATCTGTCCCAGAAACCTCTAACATATGCTTATAATCAGACTTTGCATATCAGAGGCCTGTACAGATGGAGTTTTCCCAGGAATTAATCCCAAACTAGCAGTAGACCCAAATAAAACTGAAATCCCAGCTACACTTCATACTTTTTTTATTTGCATGTGTCCACTTACAGGAGAGGAACTAACTTGCTAATGGCAGTTCACTGCCTTGCATGATAAAACACTGTGAGACGACTCTCACTTCATTTGGTGTCTTAAGTGCCTTACAGAGAAAACTGCCCTTGAGAGGTGTAAATATAAATGAACTGGTCAGCTCTGGTTACAATGCATAATACTGGCTCATTATATGAATGTTAAAATTACAGGAGCCGTGTAGAATAGAATTACGTGAGTAGCACTGGCCTCTGTTAAGAGACATTATTAATTACAGACCTGACTGTGTACCCAGAGTGTGCTGTGAACCTTGTGTTTAGCCTCTGATGGAAATGGGGTGAGCTTGGCAGATCCAGGTGGGGCTTTCCCAGAAAGCAGCCTGGGACTGGTTTGGTGGTGTGTGCTGTGCTCATCTTGACCCTCAGAATCCCAAACCACATCGGATGCAGCAGCCTCTGCCTATAGTGAATTGTGACAAGCCTTCTCTTAACCATTTGAAATATGTAAGAGTAAGAGGATGGAGCATATTAAAAATGTGCTTTTAAGATCTGGTCCATATTTGTGTTTTCACATCAATATCCTGATAAATTTTTATTTTTTATTAGCAGAAAAGAAATGCGGGGGTGGTCGCTTTGGCATGTGTATTCCCAAGCTGCTTAGGGGATCAGGTAGCTAATGCTGTATCTTTTACCAGACCCAGAAGCAATTGTGCCTTTCTTGGTCATCTTGTTAGGACCTGGCATCTGCTCTCAGTGCTTTTAAATGAGATGTCCTAGATGTTTAGAGCCTCTGTCAGCTCGGTGTCCAGCCCTCTCATTCCTTGACTGGTGATGCTTTCTGATGAAAACAAACTGTCTATGGACTACTACTTTCTTTCCTCCTTTTATTTTCTGTTTTTTNGTCTGTAATTGTTTTCCATTCTGTTTCTCCCTTTAGCCATCTATCTTTGCAAACGGACCATGCAGAACAAAGCTAGGCTGGAGCTGGCGGATTATGAAGCCGTAGGTACACTGCTGCTAGAGTTCAAAGCTGGGGGGTGCAGGGATAGCTTTGCTTGCCAACTGAATGCTGCAATTTTGTGCTTTGGGGCCAGCCTTTACTGCATCTTTTTCTTAGCTGTCAGAACCGTGTGAAGGTTGATGTGAAAACAACATCAGGAACATGACTGATGAACGTCCCTGGCTTTGCAGTGTCCCACATTAAAGCATCTGCTGTGTAATGAGCCCTTCAAGACTGGGGCAAATTACACAGAAGTTTAGCTTGGTGACCTGTTTTCAGTTGGGAAATCCTGGTCTATATAGCAGATTTCAGCACAGAAAAATGATGGATTTCAGGTGTGCCATTAGGCAATTAAAGTGTTGATGATGCATCTAGATAGAAAAGTTGTCAGGTATTAGACTTGGAACATTTTCAATATGCCATGGGATAAATATCACTGAACTGCATTCAGAGCGTGTTTTCTGATATGAAGTTGCTATCAATAAAAATATCCAAAACTTTGGTGTCAGACTGCAGCGTGGAGAGGAGTGGGAAGACGGAGGCAGGAGAGGCAGAGCTGTGTATTTCTTTGAATACCGGAGGTGTAGCACTCTGAGCAGCTAAATTTTTCTTTCTGTCATATTGACTTTCTTCTGTTTCTGCTATTACGATGTTGAGCAAGTAATTTTGTACATGAGTTTTTCATTGGAGTGTTTATTTACAAAGTTGGTTCTAGTGGACTTCTGTGGTCATGTTTATTAAAATGAAAATATTTATGTTGCATATATTTGCATCTATTTTAGAGTGGGATTTTTTGTTTTTTTTTCCCAAGATTGAATTTTTTTCCTTTTTCCTCACCTTCTACATTTTGGAACATTTGTGCACATGGAGAGAGATGTTCATGCCATTTGGTCCTTTCAGTGCAGAGCATGCAAAATTTGCCACTTATCTAGTCCACCCTAGAAATGCATTCTGACTTCCCAAGAATTCTAATCTCAAACAGGCACAAAGGAAGGAATATAACAACCTGCATGCACTTACATGTCCTTTTGCTGAGTTCTCTTTTCTGCATATTGTTGATTTCATTATCCAAACCATTAAAATTGCTCACGTCCAACCAATTAACTGTAAGTACTCCAAAGATCTATCATAAAGCAACAAAAGGCTGTTCAGCAGCACACATACTCCCACACACATGCAGTGAGGCTATGGCTAAGTACTTTTGCACATTGTTTCCTACTGAGAGTAGCAATGCTCCAGTGATGGTAAATAATTAGATCTTGGCAGTCTCTCATTTTTTCTTGTGAATATTGCATTGCACAATTAGAGGTTACTTCTGCATTCAAACTTTGTTCTCTTAATTAGAGACATTCAGATAAGAATGGCACCAACTCTTCCTAAGCATTATGGGAGCTGAAGCAGATCCAGCAAGGGATGTAAGCTCAGCACAAGTAAGAAACGGACTTGCAGGAGTGAGAAGCAGCCCTTCTCACATTTTTGGAGATGCAGCATGAGAATGCTTCTCCATAGGTATTAACAGTGACCCAGAGCTTTAAGAGACACTGTCGACTCAGCATCTCAGGGAACGTTGCATTTTTCGATTCTGTTTGCAGCATTTACAGACAGTGCCCCAACCCACATTTATACTGATTAGAGCAGGGGTCTTGATGATATGATTAAGCTTGTATAGTTGCATTCAGGTTTTTTATGAGTGGTCAAACATAAGCACAGTTTGGATATAGCATCAGTTGGTGCTGTTTCATTGGCTTCAGCATATTTACTCCACATGGCACATATGAACATAATTTAAGACAAAATAAGAGTAATGAAAAAAACACCCACAAAAACTTGTGTTACAGATAATTACAAGTTGTTATTCTTTGTAGCCACAGTTAAGGAAATCATCACGGCTCAGTACAACTGTAAATCATTTGTTTAACTGTTTTCCTCCATGTGTACAGACTGAAACTGTTACGTGGACTTGGTGGTAACAGGGCCAAGCTTTATGCCTTGTGTTATACAAGAGTTTAAAGTAAATAATAGGAAGATTTCTTCTTGCCTTGAAATGCATGTGAATGAAAAAAGTTTCTTGAAATAAAGATAAGTATAAAGAGAACAAGAGTAGAACTACAAGTGTTTGTTTTCAATGTAAATTTGGAACAGTTAAACCAGCTGTAATGAGAAGAGTGTCCTGATAGTCTCGCAGGCCTCTTTTCTTGGGGGGCAGTACGGGTATGTAACTTCAGGGTGCCATTTAAGACTGAATTTCCAGCCATGTTCTGAGTTTAACCTTGAGCTGTGATGAAGCCACATCCAAATGTTCAGATCACTACAGTCTCTGTAATGGGTCTGGAGCAGAGCTCTTACTTCAGATGTAGAGCAAAATTGCATCTGGAGCCATTCTTTGCAGTAACTGTGTTCATTGTTCAGACAAACAAGCTATTTCCTTTTGTGAATCATCCTGGCAATCCCCAGCCTTCAGTACTGTGCAGCTGCATAATGCTCTCAGCAGTGACCAGGAGCAAAGCAGGGGATGCTCAGGCTTTGCACCTTCACAAAAGCCTCAAGAGAAGAGAACAGTGCAGAGAGGAAGGGAAAGTGAGAATGAGAGGGAAATGTGCAGCTGGCAGCCATCTGCTATCAGAAATGAAAGTCATCAGCTTCACAAAGCTTCTCAGTGTTATCTTTTGGGAACAAGTCCATAATTTTTTTCATACTGGAGCTCAAGCTGTCTTCATCACACTCTATTACTTATCCCTGGCAGGGCCCTTTGGGTTGCAGCCCAAAAAGATGTGTTACAGCCTTGCTTTGCCTGCAATACAGTTCACCTGAAACCAACACTGGCTTCCATGTTTTAGTTTCTCAGTTAAAAAAAAAGGGAATAAAATAAATATTCACCATGCTAAATGTACTCTCAAGCAATTGTTGTAATTACAGAAATTAGCTGTTCTTATTATTTTCATCTTTTGACAGGAAAACTTAGCAAGACTTCAGAGAGCATTTGCAAGAAAGTGGGAATTCATCTTCATGCAAGCAGAGGCCCAAGTGAAGTGAGTAATCCTGGAGCACTGAATTGCACCAGCACTAATATTTAGAGCTGTGAGGGGAAGGGGATTCTGAACAGATAAAACTTCTTTGTCAAAATCTTTACTGTGACTAAGCTCAGAAGGTGTTGGTGAATTTTAATCACTGGCAGACTAGAAACTGTAGAGAGCCTGTTCTAAAGGTCTGTGCCAGAAACTGAAAGATGAGTTTAATTATCTGTACGTGGAAATGCTGGTCTGGAGCTCCTAAGCCTATGTTTGCCATGGGACCTTGGGTGATTCACAAGCCCATTGTGCTTCTACATTTGTGTAGTATTTTTGTTTTGCATGAGTGGAAAGGACAGGATTTTGTCACCTGTCTGTGCTACTCTGTGCTTGCAGAGTATTTCTGAAAATACTAAAAGTATTATCTGAAAATACTGTCACTTTCCAGGGATTATAAGGATGTTATTTACAACAGGTATTTCTCCTCATCTTCCCTTGTGAAAGCAGTATGAAGCCTCTTAATGTTTGAGTTTTCATTACTGCTGGTAAATGGATATGGTCCAGGGTTTGTGTACTACTGTCTACAAACTAATACCTAAACCTCTGAGTGTCCATTTTGTGCATGCCATTGTCACTTATAAAATGGAAAGGTTGGTGTAGATGACACATGAGAGCACCAGTATTCAAATGGTTCCATTGGAAAGAATTTGCATTTCAAGCATTAGATGCTAAAAAGTTAAGGAATATCATTTCTTGAAGGTGTGGCCTGAGGTATATGTCTCTATCTTTGATTAACCCTTTGGAATTTTGATGAATTCTCTGCTTAATAACATTGCAATTATGTACAATTTAAATAAATGGTAATTATATTTTAAATTGCAAGGTAATTAAGGGATTTTTTTCCAACCAGAATAGCAGTGTTCCATTTGGAAAAGAAAATTAGAACTTAGGATAGCAATTGTACTTTCAGTTACTTAAAGGCTATTGCCAAGATAAAAAAGAAGTGTAAGTCAAAACAAAAGTCTGCATTCTGTCTAAAACATATAATTATCACCTAAGAAAGAAATGTAAATATCAGATTCATTGTGATAACTGTTGGTTATTCATCTTTTCTCCATTCTGTTCTCTTTGAAGCATAAACATTAAATGGCCACTATCAACTTTTTTGCTGGCTGGTTTCAGCTTCTTGGTTCACAGTTCATGTGATGGTTCAGACTTCAGGTTTCCAGAAAGGCAGAAATGGAATTCATGTTGTAATTCACAGTTAACTAAAAGTTTAAGTTAACTAGAAAAGGGGCTGGGAAAATCAAAAATACATGAAAACATTCCTCCTACTTACCAAGTTTTACTTTGCTTTCCACATTTTTGTTTGCACACAGAATTCCCATTGCTCTCCCCACATTCCTTCAAAAAGTGCAGCCACAGAGCATCTGGCTGCTTTGGGTCTTCATAGTTTAAAATGTGAAATACTGAGCTATCAGTAAGTTTGGAGACAGGAGCTGACAATCTGAGTTGAGCACAAAGGTGAAGAGAATTCATGAAGCCTCCAAAGAGTCCCTTCCATTTGTGTGTGCTGTGTGGTGTAAGATTGGAATAGGCTTCACCTTCCCCTTTGGCCAGGTGTGAAGGTCTCACTCAGAAAAGCAGTTTTGGGCTGGGTGTCCTCAACACAGTACAGCAGCTGCTCTGGCTTTGTGTGGGGACAGAGCTTGTACCAGAGCTTGTTTTTAATCTCAGCCTTGCAAGGGGAAAATCAGCCAGTGATGCCAAACTGTGGAGAATTTGGTCTTTTTCTGGGGAGGATGTTCAGAAACTTCAGTTTTAGTCCCCTGATTCCTATCCTCTTGGTACATTTCTAGCATAGATTTAGCCAAGGGTCACTGCCCTACAAAAACAGATGGGAGAGAACCTGGTGCTCAGAAATCACAGCTGGCATGGGGTTTTTTTCCTCACGGCTTTTATTTTCCTGGTGGCAGCAATGTGAGAACCCAGCACAGGGACACTGAGATTTATTCAGTGCTGCTCTGGAAGTGGAGGCATGAAGACTGTTCCTCCTTCCAAGTGCCTTCTCCAGTCCCTGCAGGTAGATCTTGCAAGCTGGTGCTGACTTTGTGCCCATGTGTAAAGCTGGGTGAGGTGCTGGATGTCTCTTGCCGCTCAAGAATTGTTTTGAACAACCTCCAGTGGCCTTTGGGCTGTGTGCTTTGAGTGAGTTGGTTCACCGGCTGCAGCAGGGCTGGAATTACTGAGTTCCTTTGTGCCAGCCCAGTCATGTCTCTCTGGGGTGGAGAGGTCATGCAGCAAGCTCAGCTTTGCTCACCTGTGCTGCCACCCCCTGCTCTGGCAGAGCCAGTCTTTGGGTTGAAAGCTCTAAGGAGGAGTGGTCACAAGTGGTGCTGCCCATGCTGTTGTTGCTGGGAATGTCTGGGATAGATGCTCCTGTGCAATCTGTGTTCATGCCAGTGGTGCTGCTGGGGCACTGGGGTGCAATGGGGCTTCCTGCTGGGGACCTCAGTTCAGCACCAACCAGGAGCCTCACCTGGAGCAAACAGATCCCGTTGGGTCTCTTGACTTAGACAAAACTGCGGACTTTCCCAGCTTGTCAAATCAAAGTGTGGGAACAGGGTACCAGGAAAAGTTTTCCTCACCAGTTGAAAGACAGCTGTTAAATTTTTGCACATTAATAGGAAAATCTCTTTTGACCCTTGTTGGAGTAAACATTGTTATTATTTTGTTCATGGCATTGCCCTTGCAAGGGTGAGTGTGACACTGCTCTATAAAAAAAGTTGATTCCTGAAATTTTTTGTCTTGGGGTTAAAATCTAGGAACTGTATCGAAGAAGAAAGCATGACTTGTACATTGACTCATATTCACTTATGGTTTTGTTTTCAGAATCGATAGGAAAAAGGATAAAACGGAAAGAAAGATTTTGGACAGCCAGGAAAGAGCATTCTGGGATGTGCACAGGCCTGTGGTAAAACTATTTTTGAATGATGAGACTTTCCAGGTTTTGACAGGAGAAGTTTTTTTACCGGCTAATGTTTCATGCACAAAGACATTGCCTTCACAGTCACCACATGTATTTTCCTCACAGTTCAAAATACACCAAGTGTCTGCAGGATTATTTGAGACATTCTGGGCTTGTGTACCTGTGGAACTATTGATTTGGAAATATTTGAAAAATACAAAATTTGGAAAATTATTTACTGGGCTTATGAAAGAAAAGCAGCTTACTCAGTTTGTCTCTGAGTAAGCTCCCCCTGTTAGCTATTTCCTTTTGGTGCCAAAGTTAGGAGTAAGTGGATTGAATGCAGTCTCTTGTTTAGCAAGAGTAATTTATGGGGCACAAATCTCAAGAAAGAGATTTGGACAAGATCTAACTGTATATTTTATAAAGGCAAAGTAGGATGAAGGTTCTTAACAAAGGAATAACATGATTACCATCTCTTTTCAGCCAGGCTGTGTGAACACTACAGAAATGGACATTAGAAAGTGTCGCCGTATGAAAAACCCACAGAAAGTAAAAAAGGTCAGCTTGAGTTCCTGGTTTTGGTTTTTGCTTGTTTGGGGTTGGTTTGGTTCGCTGTTTTTGTTTTCTTTTAATGTACATCATACTTGACACCTACTGTGTATGAGACTTATCCAAGAGGAACAAAAAAATTGTTTTGATAGTATAAGTTCTGTTTTGTACTCCTTGGTGAATTTATTATTTCCATTTTACCAGCAAAGTTGTACTGACTGGGTGATGGGTAGAGCTGAGAAGGGCATTAAGCACCTCTGTGTCCCAAATGTCTGATGGCTCTGCACTCCCATAAAATTAAAAGGAAATGGCAAAAATACCTAGGTCACTTTTTAAGAAATTATCCGGGCACATTTACCTGCCTTTATCATTTCAAAGGCTGGATCATTAGCAACTTGGGTGTCTTTGACTTCCAGCAAGTTTGAGTTCTCCTATGTATACGAAGTCATAGAATCAATTGGATTGAATAAAACCATTAAGATAAGTGACTCAAAACCTTAACCTAACCAAATCCTTCATTAAACCATGTTCCTGTCTTTTAAATAATTTCAAGGATGGTGGCTCAACAGCTTCCTGGGGCAGTCTTGTTCCAGTGTTTGATAACCATTTCAGAGAAGAAATTTTTCCTAATATCCAGTCTATACCTCTCTTGGCACAGCTTCAGGCTGGTTTTTCTTGTCTCATCATTTGTTATGTTTTTGGACAGAACACTGGATTCCTGAATTTCCATAGGCAATTAAACTGCAGCAGAGCTATTCATGTATCTATTAGCAGTTTTACTGAAAAGCAAAGGCACTAAATGAAAGGGCAAATGATATTACTTTCAGTGCAGGTGTCTGTCCTGAAAATGAATGGCTAAAAGTCACTCTGCAGGCTTCTGTTTAGAGAAGTTCATGTGAGCTTGACCCATTGACTTGACCTGATTAAGCACCTTCTTAAATATGTAGTTTCACATCAAGAAATTCTGTCAAGTGAAAGACAGTGCCATAGAATTAGGTTATAGTATTTTCTTTTACCACTTGGTTCACCCCAGTGACAACTCGCAGTGTTCATCCTGCAAGTGTTAATGCACACAACCTTCAGAGCTCCTAAAAATTATCAGCTGCATTTTAACATTTAAAACAAACTCTTCTCTTAAGATGCCTACAGGCCTTCCAAGTGCAGGCATCAGCAAGCTCAGTGTGATCTGTAAATTTTGCTCTGGGCTGAATGATTATTGACCTGTGTGGGTATAAACAGTAGGAGATTGCTGGCTTGTTACCTTATTGCTTTGCGTACTGCACTGTTCCTCATTATGTAACAGAAAAAGTGCTGTAATCCCTGGTTTGTTCCTTGGTTCCTCACAGTCAGTGTATGGGGTTACGGAGGAGTCTCAGCCCCAAAGCCCCGTACACCTGCCCTCCCAACCGGTGCGCAAAACGACAAAAGAGGATTTCCGCAAGCAAGTAAGTAGGGGTCTGCATGGCAGCTCCTCTCAGAACTGCTACAGGAAAAAAGCAGAGAAAGTTACTGACATGTTGTATGTTGTATGTTTCACCTGTCCCTGATCCTCACCTACGTAAAGTATTAGTGAGTATTAATTGAGCAGTGCGCGTATTATGAGTAACAGTGACCTTTGGATCTACTGTTATTGTCTGTGGACCAGACACAGACAATAAGACAATAATTCCAGTTCACTGAGGATGTCTGAAACGTGGGCAGTGACAAAGGCTGGTGTAGCTGGGCACAGGCTGGGGATGAGTGCTGAGGAAAGGCATCATTCAGTGCATGAATGTTAGACTTGACAGTCAGAGCTTTTAGGAAACTAGGAAAAAGTTAGTTGGACAATCATGCCAAGGAATGACCAGCCAACTCACACATCCTTGCCCTGGCACAAAAAGCGCTCCCTCAAAATTACTTTGCTGCAACAAGCAGCCCTCACTGAAAGACAAACAGGAATCACTTGATCAGCATTTTACTAAAGGCAGCTTTAAACAAGTTTCTTAGGCAACCAGCTTTTGGGTGGTCTTCTGAACTAAACCTGGATGCTTCATTTCTTGAGCTTTTTTATCACAGGCTGATGAACTGGTTCATAGCAGGATAAAAGTGTGCTGTAAAATGTTACTGGTCTTGTGATGCCGGTCAGTAAGAGAAATGAGAGAGAAGAGTGTGTTTGTTAAAAGGGGATCGTATTGTACCCTGAGTAGTCCAGGAACCTTAGCCACAAATATGTGTAATTTCTACTTTCAATTATGTCTTCTGAAGCTTCCCCTAGGGCTTTGCCTTTGGCAGTGGAGCCTCCTATTGGAAGCAGTTAATAAGCCTCTGATACCTTGGGAAGGGTCCCATTTCCTTCTGAGTTACTTGTTTGGAAAGAGAAATCAATAGTGTGTTGGGATATTGTCAGTGCATGCTGCAGAACTCATGGATTGTTAATGTCCTTGTCATCTCTCTCCTCAGATAACTTTTCTGAACATGCAGATAGAGAGACATTGTTTAAAGATGTCCAAAGTAGCAGAAAGGTGAGTGTTCCCATTTTGATGATTTCCCATTCTTTCCTCATCTCCAGTTTGGCATTTCTAGAAACAGAGCAGGCAGCGAAGGCTTGACCCCCTTTGTGTGCATCAATCCTTTCCCCTCCTTGACCAGCTGTGCTGCCAGTCTGCTGACACTTCTGTACTCACTCTTCTGCCACTGAGCAAAAATAGATGGAAAATGAGGACCTGTAATACTGCAAAAGAAAAGCATTCACCGAAGAAAAAAACCTTGTTGTACTTGTTTCCTACACCTTCACTGCCCTAGGGTTTATTTTTAGAAAAGTCATTCCTGTCTCAATTTGAAAATACCATTTTTTTCCCATTTTGCCTGAACTGTCAGTGCTCATCTCTTGTTAGTCTGGGACAGCTCTGGGGAAGGAGCTGTGTTTGCATTTGTTGCACATGGTGTTCATGTCTCTGTTCATTGGGGTTGTAGGACCAGCTCCTGCTCCCACTTCCATGTATATGAAACCCTTAGAGAAGTACTGGGGTTGTACCTGGACTACTCAAGGCAGTGTTTTAAGGAGTGGATTTCTATGAAGCAAATCAAGGCACAATTTGACTTGCAGAATATTTAGTTTTGGTAGAAAAGTATGAATAGGTGAAGAACGTACTCAATTTAATTGAGTATGACAGCTCATTTGCTTAGGTACTTGTAAGCTATGCACATTTGCAGGGTAATCACTGAGATGAGGGTAGGGATAGCTGTGCTCTTCTGTGACATCACTTTTAAAGCAAATCTGTGTTGAACATGAAGGATAGGATAAGGGCTGATTCCTTCTACAGAAATAATAGAGGAATTTTTGCTTAAGCAAAGTTTAAGCAAGGCCCATGACATGCGCTTTGCAGTGCCTGCACCTGCAGTTAACATGCATGTACTAAACCAGGTAAATTAAATGGTGAGAGGCCCAATGTAAGTTCCTATTGGCTCATGAAGTTTAGCAATTAAAATGAAAATGTATCCAGTTAAAGAGAAAATATTCAGAGGCTTCCTGAAATCCTGCATGCAATACATTGTATGATTGAAATGAGCACATTTATATTTATGTTTTGGGCTTTTGGATCTTTTTAATTAAGAGTATATACTTTAACAAAAAATGTCATTTCACTGAATTTATTTACAATTACCTTAATATACTGAGACAGTAATAATGTTCCTGGTTTGAAAGGGCTTTCTTTGTTTTCTTTTTAAATTGCTCCAAAGTTGGAGAAGAAGATGTTGCTATCAAACCCTGTGCAAAATAATAACCAGGAGAAAGGCAAATAAAATGAGAACAGTCAAATTACAGAATCAGAGAATAAGCTGAGTTGGAGGGGACCCACCAGGATCAAGTCCAACCCCTGGCCCTGCACAGGAGAGCCCCAAGAATTACATCATGTGCCTGAGAGATGAACCAAATACTACTTGAACTCTGGCAGGATTAGTGCCATGACTTCCTGGGGAGGCTGTTCCAGTGCTCAAACACCCTCTGAGGGAAGACCCTTATATTTATAAATAATTATTAATAATTATAAAGAATGAAAATCATGGTTGTGTTCTTTATATCTTGTGGGGAGGTGTTTGGTCATGTGATGTCTTTGAATATTGATTTGAATATTGGCAATATTGATTGAGAGTCCCAGGATTGATGTGGGGAGTGGTGGGAAGTGCAGCCTGGAGCATTGCAGAGCAAGCAGGAGGGAAGTAGAGGAGCTTTGGGTCCAGTGGCTTTGCAGGGATGGGGACTGGTGAGGAGGAATGAACATGGATGACCTGACTTGCAGAATTGCCTGGAAAAAAAACAAACAACCCTGTTGCAGCCTTGAAAGCCACATTAAAACACTGATTACAAGCACTAGGAACAAATAGGCTGTGTAAGGAGGTGCTGTTATTATCAAGTCAGTTTTCAGGCTGGACCCTGCTCTCAGGACAGATTAGGTGACAGCATGGCAGGTCGGGGGACAGGAGATGACTTCGTGGCACACTCCCTTCAGCAGTCAAGCCTGGCAGTGGCACCACCTGCAATTATTCAGTATAGCACAAAGGCACTTTCAGAGAGGATGAGGGAAATAACAAACAGCAAGTAAGTCAGGAAGCACTAGGTCAAACAAGTTATAGGAATAAGATATAAATTGTTTCAATAGTAACAGATCAATTGAAATTATTTTACATTAATTCACGCTATTCTTGGGTTATCCTTTGTCTGTCAGAAGAGGAAGGCTCTCCAAAGAATATCTCTAGCTTCTGTGAGATAAATGCTCACTGCTAAAGATTTTCTTCCCCTTCCTCCCTATTCTGCTTCCAGGAGTAGATCTGTACCAACTGTGGGAACAGGCATCCCTCAGCTGCTCCACACACCTTGGAAACTGTCTTTCTTCCACATCCTTTCTCCCCACTTGGGACCTGTGCACTGTCAGTTTTAGCCATCAAGCTTTGAGAACTGTTGAGCAAAACTATCAATATATTCCAGCTATTGTTTTCCCTGACTGTCTTGTGCAGTGTTAGCACAGTTTCGTTAGACATGGCATCACTGAAATGGCTGGGGAAAAATGAGCATCTTCCTACCAGAAGCAATCTCCGTTCCCTAGATGAAAATCTGTGCTATCCTTTCAGCTTCTCATCAAAATTTCTGTGGAGTCTCAGCAGGCCCCCTTGATTGAGAGACAGTTGGGTTCTCAAGGCAAGCTCTGCACCCTTCTGTCAACTGTTCCCACCACCTTTTCTACTGGGTATTCAGTTTATCACCCAAAAGGCCAGGTTTGCATTTTGACAAAAATGCTTTTCCTTAGGAGTCCCCCGCTTGTAGCCTCCTTTAGACAATGAGGCAATGATTCTGCTGCTGCTGTTATACTAAATCAGCAAAATGTGCTTAGAAATTCCCCCTTGTTTCATTTTAGTATTTTCCCCCTTTCCTTTTTGCTAGTACTTGAACTAGCACCTCTGATGCCTTCTTATTATTTTATTAGTAGCAATTCAGGTTTCACAGCAGATATCTCCTGATTGATCCTTTTTGGCTTTCTTTTCTTTTTTAACCAGCCCTCTTTTTCATTGATGTCTAAGGGACTGCTGCTGCTCTGTGAAATTGGACGCTGCTCCCTCCTCCAGCCCTTGACCCACAGCAGTCATGAAATGTAATTAATGAAATGAGATGAGACAGCCCCGAGTGCCCTAAGGGGCAGTGGGAACCTGCTGTGGTTACAAAAGTGTATGATTTTAATGCCTCATGATAAGAGCTAGGACAAACAAAAAGAAATAATTACTATAGAGCAGGTCAGGGAAACTTTCTGCCTTTTATGACCCTTTGTTTCACAGGGTCTTTTCATTTGCCTGCCTTTTTGAGATGTGGAGGACCAGAGGTAAAGTTTAGCTTGGACAATCACACTACAAGTACATTGGTTATTCAGTATGATGAGACTTAATTAACTTAGTTAATTAGTTGGCAGATGTAGGCAAAAAAATAAAGTGCCTTAGAGTATTTCCAATATGGACTAGAAGAAATTTCTTTTGATTTTTTTTCATATTTGCTGTCTGTCTTTTGTAAAAATGTGCCCCTAGCCCCAGCCCCAGTGGAATTCCTGAATCATTTATGCAAGCAGACACAGTCCTTTCCCCAGAAAGCTCTTTGAATTTCATCCTAGTGAGGATTAGAGGCTATGTGCCTTAACTGACTCACCATGAAGCAAGCCAGTGTAAAGGCCACATGTTTTTCCAACATACATATAATTCACTGTAGTCTAAGTTAATTATTACAGTTGAAGCATTTTACAGTAGTGCCGTTAGACTAAATACTATACCAGCATAACAAAAAAATTATCTATAGGCAAAGCTTTGATGCTTAGTACTATGATCCTCCAAAGATTTAAGCATATGCTTGGCTGCAGCCCGTGACTCTGTTCAGGTGAGTTTCTCATAGTGCATAAATTTATGTGGGTGCAAAAGTTTGCAAAAATGAAAATGATGAGAGGCAATAGTAACATGCAGCAAATGAACAGGATGACACACACTTCATATTCTTCCCATGCCTCTCAGGAGGAAGTCCTGCCATAGCAATCCAGTTGTTGCCTAATCAGGTTTTTTTGGGGCATCTCAACAGAGACAAGCTCAAGGAAAATGCTTCTGTTGAGGAAAATACTGCAGTGAGCTGTGGGTGTTTGCAGAGAAATCCTTGCATGCATCATTCCTGGGAAAAGGGTCTCCTGTGGTTGCTGAGAAACTGACTAATCCCTATAAATAAAAAGAAGCACACACAAAAACAAAAACAACAACCAAAAAAAAAAAAAAACCCCAAAAAAACCAACCTCCAACAGGATAAAAAGAAAAGCTGGACCTCTCTGACATATGACTAAGAATTCAAACACTTTCTTTATTCCTTTTTTTTCCATTTTTTTTCCCCTGCCAGTTTAATAGCCTACACAGAGCAGTATGTGGAATATGACCCCTTTATAACTCCTGCTGAGCCTTCCAATCCCTGGATAAGTGATGATGCAGCATTGTGGGACATTGAAATGAGGTAAAAAATAATTGGTAGTTTTAACTAATGTGAGAGTTATCTTGCCATTTTGTTTGTATGCTCTTCACAATGCCCTGTTTGGAAAGGTAGTTGTATGTCTGTACTACGAGATTCAAGAACATTGCTAAAGTTTATCACTGGTGTCTGTGAATTATTCAGTCCTTCCACTTCCATATGGCTTGATGTATGGGACTCTGTAATGGATGCTCTCATACCTGTCGAGCAAATGCACAGACTCAGGTCTAGGAGCCTAAAGTTGTAGGATACTGCTAAAACAAACTTGTTCCAGCATGTCTCATTTGACCCCTGGGAGCCTGTTCTTCCCCAGCTGCAATGCTCCAGCCCTGCTCCTGTCATGGAATCCCATGAAAGATCTGTTGGAAAAATGGGATGAGTGACAGAGAGTGGCCATTCCCGCTGTGCACAGTGGGTTTGGCACAGGAGCCAGAAGAATGTAGCTCACATGTGATGTGGCAGAACTGTAATAGTTGATAGGGTGACTTTGGGCCTCACCTGTTGGTGAATAAGCTGGCTTGTCTCTGTTGTGGTGCCAAATAGATGAAAAGAGGGAGGAATGTCTGTAAGATATTTGATGCCTTGCATCTCAGAAAGTTTCTCAAAAATAAAAACCAACAAACCAAGCAGAACACTGCAGCAGAGATCATATTTTGCCCATCCATGTGATGCTGGTGCAAGGGAAGCCTGGCCTGTGTCTGTGTCTGTTGCCTTCACAGGCTATCCACAATCCTCTTATAGGGGCTAGAATTGCCCTGCCTGCCACTATGCCTAACAGCTCCCACAGCAAATTTGAGTGGAATTACCATGCCCCATATTGCCTTCACTACTCCATCACTTCCTGGGGCCAACAGCTGCAAGGGCTCAGCAGCTTCTCCAGTATTTAGTTGCTGCCATTCGTTACCAAATCTGAACTTGGATTTCACTTTAGCAACTCTTTGATAAGAATGCTAAATCTAATCCTGTATGTTCTTGAATAATAATTTAGAGATGCTATTGGCCTAAGAAAACTGATTCACTGATAGGGAATTTTTCCCCATTTAAAAACCAAGTCGTTTAGAATGAGAAAGTTGTTTTCACCTGCTTCTGTGGTAGTCACATAAATCCATTCTTTTCCTAACCTCTGCCCCTCTTCACATAATTTTAGTATTCGTTATTTCTTTTTTAGCTAGTTTCTCTCATTTTCTCCATCCTCCCTAGTCAGGCTAGTACCAGATACAGCCCTTGCAAAATACTGCTCTGCAGAAACCGTCACCCACAAGGTAATCCAGGCATCCATTATTTCTGCATCTGTTGACGTAGCTGCAAATCCCAGAAAAGATGTCTGTGTCCCTGAAGAATACAATTAACCTGATGTCACAGCCTTATAGGAATTTAAAATAAATGCTTGGCTTCTGCTATGATTTCAGAGTTAAGGAAGGTGATTTTCCTGCAGATGAAAAGGAGAAAGCTGTAGTGTGGGGAGATGGAAGAACAAACAGCTCTGAATTTCCATTTTATTCTTTATTGTAAAAAAACTAACTGCATCTGCATCTAGTTGCAACTTGCATGAATAATTAAATGATCCCCAAGATCCCCTTGTGTTGCCTGCAAAGCTGTTTCCTCAGTTAGGAGAGCAGAGCCCTTGCACAGGAAGACAAAGAGCCTCTCAGTGCTAGTGGCAAGGCTGGCTGCTGAGTACGGGCAGCCCCGTGCCACTACAGTTCATCCTCCATGGCAGTCAGGACTCAGGAAATGCCACAAAAGCATTCAGTTTTAGACAGCACTTTGGCAATTTTTTTTTTTTTTCTGTGGGTAGAACATTGTGTAGCTGCAAGGAGAGCAGGTAGAGATCTCTGGATTCAGCAGGAAATTCCCTGAGTTTACATTGTGCACAGCTCTGCACAAACATGGCTTTCATGTCCCGATGTCCAGGCTGGTTCTCATAACAGGTAGGCTGGATCTGCACCCTTGTCTGCAGCACTGCTGCCTCCTGAGGGAGCGCAGGAGGAGCCATCCCAAGTGTGCTGCTCCTCCAGCGAGGACATGCCTATCAATTTTGCTTAGTCTTTACACCAAGAGAAAATGAAAGCTGGCATTTTATTTACCCCTTTGGCTTATTTGTCTTCAGCACAGATCGCCACTGTCCCCTAAGGCTCCATGATTAGGAATCGCTGTGGACATGACAAGACATACAGTTTAATAGATATGTGCTGTTAACAATGGCTCTGCTGTCACAAATGTGAGCAGCTGAGCTGGGTTTTAGTGGTTGTCTCATAGTATGACGCCATCACACCAGAAGCTTTCAAACACTTTGTGAGCCCAGATTACGCTCTGATGCGGGCTGTCTCATAGGATCCTTGTTGTGGTTCCCAGGCACCAACTCTCCCCGTAGGCGTCTCTGCAACATGTCTGGCGATTCAAACAACAGCTTATGTAAGTTGGGCTCTGTTAAGATACAATTAAGGAGAAAGGTTGCTAGTGATTTGGGTGCCTCTGCAGCTGAGACACAAAATAAGTCTGATTATCGTGGAGAGTAGGAGGAAGATCCTTTTTAGTCTTCTGACACTTGGGCATGCAAGAATCAGAAGCACTAAAAAATAAAAGACCACAAACCAGTAATCATTTTGGATACTTTGTCTGCACTGCTTCTTAGTGGAACTGCTTTTCTAATGCAAATGTGGATCTGAAAATCTGAAGCCAGTTCCAAGTGACCAGGCAGCACTGTGTGGGACACAAGGAAATGCTCTGGAGCTCACCAGTGACCCAGGGAATGTTGCTGGGAAATTTCTGCCTTGATGCATAAGAAATCCTAAGGTACATTTGAGGAGATATGCAAGAAGGGCATAACGAGTAATCATTTAAGCATGGTATGCTGTTCTTCAAATGAGACCTACCAGAAATTGCTCTGAAAATCGTATCATTCACATTCTCTCATGTTTCATCACGTATGTAGCACCCAAATAGTGTCCTTTAATGATTCAAATGATGTAATGATTTGAAGTCCTTCAGTTGCTTTAATGATGACCCTGGTCTTTATAGGGTTTTATGTTATTTGCTGACTTGCATTTCTGAAAAATCTTGAGAAAAAAAACATCTCATCTAATAATCTTCCTCCCTTCACTTAGCAGAAACAGCAGCAGCTGCTCGGACAGCAGGCAGAGATGCACATTCCATCTGTTTTTTCCCTTTTCTCTCCAAACAGTAAAGAACCTAGTCAGCAGCGTGTGAAAAGATGGGGTTTCTCCATGGATGAGGTGTTGAAGGACCCAGTAGGACGAGATCAGTTCCTTCGTTTCCTGGAATCAGAGTTCAGCTCAGAAAACCTCAGGTGAAACCTTTTCTGACTTGGCTAAATGAATGGGACTGATCCTACTCTCTTGCATAGGTGAAATGCAGTGTTTGGTGTGTCTCGAGCTGCTAAAAACACCAGTTGATAAAGATGAGAATGGCACAATTTGGCCTAAAACACTGCTACAGATGCCTATACTAGACCTCTGTAAGTAATCTCAGAAACAGTGTTTAGCAGAGCCAGCGTTGTCAGGTATCTCCTGCATGCAAGGGCCTGCAGACTTGTATGATGTGATGAGATGCAGCACATTGCTCCTGAGCTCCCTAACAATATATAGGATTTATGTGTCTTTGTGGCAGGACTTGTGTGAGGGAAACAGTGTGGTCATAATGTGGCTAAGAACTCTCGCACTATTGGCAGTCACCAAGTCAGGTTTGCAACAACTACTTTTAATTTTGGCATGTGCTAACTGTGCAATAGCTTGTTTCACCTTAACAGGACTCTGTGTGTGGGGATTCTGATTCTCAAGCTGTGCAGAAGTCAAAACTTTTATTATGAAAAATAGATATCCACATGATCCTACATCAGGATGAGAGCCAGGAAACCCCAGATTTTTTACAGTCTGAATAACACTGCAGAGCTTTGTTACAGTGTTGTGGTTGTGTCTCAGCACATGGGTGGGTAAAGAGGTTCTTGTGGGTTTTTTGGGGGGCAGTTGTGTTCCAGAAGGCTGAGTGAGCATTTGTAGGGAAGGCCAGAGAAGCTTGCAGGGTCACGTGCAGAACTGTGTCTGCTCTTGGGCTGAGAAAATCTGCTGTCAGTAATCACACAGTCAGTCTGGCTTTGGCCTTTGCTGGTAGTGGGCAGGCTTGATCTTCTCTTTTTACACCAGATAAAAACCTGATTGTACAGCCTTTTTTAGTTTGTGTTTTTTGTCATTCTTTTTCACTTAGAAATTCAAATACATTACTAAAGCATGTGAACAATTGTCAGTGTAGTGCAGTCTGCTAGCCCACAAGGTCTGAAAGAGAAATTCCCCAGAAAGTGATTTTTAATAACGTTGGAACTTACCTTACTATTTATCAGGTTTCCCTGTCCAAGGAGAAGTACAGAAAGCATGCCAGCAGCAAAACAGTGAAAACCCAGTGCACTTTATTGTTTTGAAAAACCTGAAAGCTAACCTGTAAGAAAATAAGGAAGCGTTACTAATTACATAAATGAGCTGAAATTTTATTGTTTAACAGGTACCGACCTTGTATATGCTTACTGCAGTTATGTACAGTGGCACTCATTTGCAATTAAATTGTAGTGATGAAGTGCAAAATTAATATACTGTATTGAAATAGTCTTCAAATGAGTGTTCTGAAATAAATCTGGGGTTGTGCTAATGAAATGCAGCAGTTTTTATGACTAGCGTCTATCCCCCACGTTCATCCTACTCAAACAAATGAAGAAAGTTTGATGATGAGAAGGCAAACTTGTACCTTTCTTGGTCAGTCACAGCTGCTCCTCCTGCTGATGCGCATTCTCTTTGATTTTGAGATGTAGTGAATGAGGTGGAAAATCAGTGGGCTGGCATAGACAGGTTAAATCCTGCATCCTTTGTGGAAGACATTGGCGTCATTCTTAGTATGGAACTTTGCCATTATTCTTATGGTATCATTGGGATGGTATTGGCTTCTGTGGTAATACTATCTCGTATTGGATACATTAGCAAGTCTGCTTAAAGCTTTAAATAACAGGATGCAAAGGCAGAAGTGTTAATGAACACAACTGGAATAGAGTGAATAGTTAGCAGTGATGCTAGAGAGAAGAAGGTTTCAGGTGAGGCAGAGGAAGCCCCTTAATTCTCACTAGGAGTATGTAGCATAAAGGAAAGCAACTGCTGGATGCTTACACATGCAAGCAAAATCTAAATTACAGTCAACAGCAAAGTTGGGATCTGCCTCACCTAAGCTGACAGCTAGGAAGCACATGCTTTCTTCTTATCCAGTCTCCCTTTAGAGAGAGAGAGGAGAAGCTGAAGAGGAGTCAGTGAATCACCTGGGAAGGATTTGTTTCAGCTTTAAGTGGAAACAAAACTAAAAGCACCTAAATTACACCGTAAAGCACCTGTCTTTTGTTATCATAAACCTGGAGAGACTGATTCAAATGACAGTGTCTGCATGGCAGACAACTACAGTTAAGTGAGACAAGTCCCAAACCCTGGGAAGGTGTAAGAGACTTTCTGAGACCACAGCATTTAGCACCGTGCTGGAAAAGTAACATTCACAGTTAATCTTTTCAGGACTCTCTTCCCGGTGACTGCCCAGATATCTTGGAACTTTTGCAGCAGGGATGTGTTATGTCTTGGGAGTATGAGTAGGATTTTAGGAGTGTCCATAGGATTAACACTGGCCAGAGCCCTATAGACCCCTGTGTTGAATTTAAGGCAGATCTGAGAAATTGACTGCTGGAAAATCTAGGCATTCATGGTAGCGCTAGAAAAGATTTTGTCAAATGTGTGCTTGAAAATGCCTTGAAATTAATGTAATTCAGTAATACAGCAAGGAGACCAAATTCTGCTCTTACACCTTGTGGTGCGAGTCCCAAATCACAGGGCTGATCGTAGTGGGGTATTTCCATCTCTTCCTAGCTGAGAAAAATTGGTCCCGGTGGGGTCTTGGGTGAGGCACTGCCAGAGACAGCAGCAGATAGACTCGATGACCTCCCAGATCACCTTCCAGCTGTGTTTCTGAGTTCTAATAAACTTGCAGGATCATGTCCACCAGTCTCCTGGGCTTGGCTGAGCTCTGTAACTTACTTATTTACTGCCTGTCCATTATTTATGTGGGAGCAGGAAAGCTAGTCAGCTGGGTATATTTCTGTTTTTATTTTAACTCCTTTCTTTGCTTTGATTTCTTTCTCTTCTCTGTTATCTTTCATCTACAATTTGTTTTGACTCCAGTGATTTTTGAAGTACCCAAAATATAGCAGACAAAACACCAAACTTAAATAAGACAGGATAAGAAAATAAAGGGCATCAGAGAGTTGTTATAAATTTTTTAGGACCAGGGAACCTTCTGAGACATCTTGAGATCGCAGAGATGTTAATTTATCTGCTGGACTGAATTTTTTTTCCCCCTGCAACTTCAAAGAGTGTCAGCTGGAAACAGCAAAGTGGGAATAGGGGACATGGGAATTTCACCCAAAGGGAAAGGAGGCTGCACACCTGTTTATAGATGTCAGTGGGAAGCACATGACACTTTGTGGGAATGCACTGTGGAGCTGGCAATGCATGGATGCAGGTGTCCTGGGCCTTACTGACTGTGAGCATGTGTTGAACATGGAGATCGCCAGAAAGGAGTTTTACCTGCAGAAAGTGTTTATATCCTACATGACTCCTAATGGTTGAAACTTGTTGCCAGGCTTTTTTTTCTGCCAGTCTTCATCAGGAAAGGAGAAGTTTAGGCAGTGAGACCTCCTATATGCAGTGAACACACTGAGCCGCCCCAAAGCCCCGTGTTCCCTAAATAAAGAGCGTTCCCCGAGCAGTTCCGACGCAGTGCCAGCGCCGGAGGGTTCCGCGGGGTGCGGGGCGGGGCAGTGCCGGGTTCCTGCGGGCGGTGCGGGAC
>VXBU01014574.1:2983166-3023389 GCA_013400315.1 Bombycilla garrulus
CGCGCTGGCGGGCCCCAGGCGGAGCCGAGCGCGGTGCCGGCCCCTGAGCGGGCCCGGGCAGGGCCGCACCGCGGGAGCCGCTCACGGGCGGCGGACGCTGCCCCGCCGCAATGACAAAAGGCCTTTCCGGCCCCACAGCACTGAAGGGACTTGCGGCGGAAGGGGGGACTCGCACTGTGGATGTCGGCGTGCACCGCGTGGAAGGGGAGGAAGGGCAGTGAGGAGAGGCCTACGGGACGCTTGCCCTGTCCCCACCGACAGATTTCTATTGGTCTTGGCCGTGCCAAACTCGCCATGCCAAGGATCTGACCATTAAACAACACAAAGATGTGAATATTGCCCCTGTCTTAACTGCATTTTGATTTTTACCTATCGCTTTCATTCGTTTCCTGGTTGAGATGTTCAAAGTTTTTTCCTGGTGAATGGAAGAAGATTTGCAAATGGGTGGAGATGTGAGACCGGAGGGGCATGGAACTACTGAGGCGAGGAGAGAAGGGTGCTTGGATTCCGACCTCAGATATTCACTTGATGAATTCACTGTCAAGCTAGGGTTATTGTATCCAAGATGGGGATACCACACTACCCTTATCTTGACAGTTGTTTCTCAGTTTCTGGAGTCATCCGCATTTTGCCTCCTGATTAGGATTTTAAATTAATTTTTGTTTTACAGTGTACCTCAGAAGCAGCTACTTCCCCTCTATTCACCCCATCTTTCCCCAGCCGCCTTTTCACTGGGGGACATCTTTGAACAGCAGTAACCAAGCACCTCTGCAGTGCCCTGTAGGGAGGCAGAGCACACATACTGAGGTCTAGGAGCTCTCTGTGCCTTAGGGGAGCTGTGGAGGATAAATGCCATTGTGGGATATCTTCTGAAAGTGACAGCAGTTTAATTACAAGCTGGATGAGGCTGGAATGGTTTATGCCACTGACAAGACTTTAGGACACCATATTATCAGCCTTCTCCAGTCCTTACGTGCTGCTTTATAAAGGACAAAGAACCTGTGATCAATGCTGCTGTTCCCTCTGTGCAGACAGTCCCTGTGCCAGTCCTGCCCTGCTTAAAGGGCACCTGTGGAGGGGACACACAAGGACATCTCCCTTCTCCCCTGCCCTGTGCAAGAGGTGTCTGCTGGACATCTGTCTCCTACAGAAAGAGAGGAGGCAATGCAGGATCTTCACCTGCCTCCTTGTGAACTTGGGGCTGGGCTTGCACTTCAAAAAATTGCAAGGGTGATTCAGGGATTACATTTGCACTTTAAAATTGAGCAGAAATTCCAGCACGGTCATTGTATGTCGGCTCCTTTCCTAAGCAGAAATACCTGCTTCTCTCTTGCAAATGCTATAAATCCCTTATGAAGCCCTGCTTATGCATTAGCTTCAGGATGAATTCCTTGTAGCAGAGAATTTGCCTTGGAATTGAAACTGTGGGGCTGGGTACCCCTCTTTGATGTTACTTGATTTTCAGATGCCAGCTATAGTGAATAGCTTTGAAATTTTTACCAAGACAAAACTCCCCTTTGCCTTGAAGAGGACATCCAGCCTTGAGCATGAATTCGCAATTGCTTGCAGTAAAAAGAGCTTGTTCTTGTTGCTGTCAGGTTGGTCTGGTTGGTTGGTTTTCAGATTGAGCCAAATGGTTATTAAAATGGATGGTGCTCCTGTTCTGGCAAGCTGTCACTTCACAGCGTTCCCAGTTCTCTCATGAGTGTGCTTTCCCAGCCCGCCTCCCCAGCTACAGGGGCAGAAGATAAGCCAGAAGAAAAGGTTCTCTCTCTCTCTCAAGTCTTTGTCTGAAGTGTCCCAGCTACTCTGGAATGATTAGCATCTTTTCTCCCTATGTCTTTTCTGCATTCACATGTTCCCGTTGCATCTGACATTGAATGATAATGTGTTTTCAAACAACGGAAGCCACATATGGCATCAGATTGTTGCACTGTGAGTGCCACCCTTTTCTCTCTGCGTGCATGTGATAAGTGGGGGTGTCACTGTTCAAATGACAAGGCAGGACATAGGGTGCACTTAAACTCTGAAAGATGGAAAAGGACCAACCATGCACACTCCTCCACCAACCCCAGATACTCTATTTCAATTTATAAAATCAAATATCACTGTGTTAGCACCACAATATGTATGTGACTCTGCAGATACTGATGTAGTGTTTGGGTGTGCCCCAGTCTGTTTTACTGAGCCTGACAAGGAAATGGAAAAACCATATGAAGGAATATCATCAAGTGACTTGGGTGAATCAGGGCTGTGGCATGAGGACTCCTGATGGTTGGGAAGAAACAGCAGACTGGCAAGGAGGATTTAGCCTGGCCTTGGATGTAGCGTGGATGTCATTTTTTTCCCAAATTGACTGTTTGCCTCTATTGCAGGTAGGACACCAGGCTAAATGGGGCAGCAGCCTCATTTGCATGCAATAACACCACTGATTCCAGGGTGTTTAGGTACTGCCTGGATTCATTGGGATTTTTGTTTGGGGACAGACTCTATCTTCCACCATGGAGGAATACTTACCTTAGTGACAGCTAAGCAACTGACAGCATTGACTCATTCGGGGTGAGAAATTAGGACTTCAGTTAAAGTTCATCTGGTTTATTAGGGAGACACAGGATTTTCCAAGTTGTGCAGGTCTTGCAAATTCCCTGAACAAGCAGCGACCCAGACAGTCCCTGTCCCCGCTGCACAGTCTGCCCAGCAGAGGGAGTGCATAAGGGCAGGGCAGGGACGGCCAAGGCGAACCCTCCCCTCCTTCTGTGCCTGTTTGCCCTGTAGCCCTCAGCACTCCCTGCGGAGCACTGCTGTGCTTGCTCAACCAGGTTGCAGGGCCCAGGTACTCGGGGCAGATAACCCTCAGGGATACCTTTCTGCTGGAAGATAGAGTTGATTAAAACAAAAGGCTTCTGGGCACCACGGATCTTCTGAATTAATTACCTGAAATAGCATATCTCTTTCAGTGATAAATAAAATTAGCACCAATGACAAAATGTCTTTTCTTTTACCTAGGGTAAAAGACAAAAGACGTGCGTGTCACTCTTGCAAAAATATTCTGTGGTCTTTGTTTTCACAGATCAAGATATGGATTATGTCCTTAGTCATTAAAGAGGTTATCTCCTTAGTGTTTATGAACTTCCTTTAGTCTGTAAGCATAATTTAGTTAAGAAAATATCCCTGTAAAACTGGAGTATGGCATGACAAGAGTCATCTTTTCTCGTGGCATCCATCTGAATGCTGGTCAGTTTACAAGTAAAAAAATAATAAAAATCTCTAAGTGGCATTGCTGCAACTTGAGACTGGAAACTATATGAATTTTAAGTTTGTTCTTCATTTTCCATCCCCTGTGGATGACCAATCCTGCAGGCAGGAATGACCAGCACATTGCAGCGGGGCTGTGGGAGGCAGAACCTGCTCCTCTCCTCCAGCTGCATAGCTCTGGGGGTTTCCTGCTTGCATACCTAATCTGACACTTCTGTAGGGGCACTTTGAATAAGAGTGTATCACTTCTTAGTGTTCTGATCTTAGCCAAAATATAAGGGGTTGGGGTAAAGTACATCACTCCTTCCCCTTGAAATCATGCTTACATGGAGAGTCATCTGTGAATTCTAATAGATGCAGGCTTAGGTTCTATGACTGTTTTAGGACTTTGCCTAGGTTTATTCTCAAAATCTTACCTAGACTTCTGTTTTTTTCTCTTTTCTGCCCTTTTAATTCTTGCCTAGTACAGGTTCTGGTTGGCTGTCCAAGATCTCAAGAAACAACCTTTACAGGATGTGACCACCAGAGTGGAAGAAATCTGGCAAGAGTTTCTAGCTCCTGGGGCCCAAAGTGCTATCAACCTGGATTCCCACAGCTATGAGAAAACAAGCCAAAATGTGAAAGACCCAGGGAGATACACATATGAAGATGCACAGGTTAGTTTTTAGTTTTATGGAACTACTGCTAATGAAACTCTTCAATTTTAATATGATATTCCGCTATCACATTGTCACTGCTCACTTGTAAGAAAAACGAGATGCACAGTTTGACATGACTTTGAGGATATCTATTCAAGCTGGGTAAATGATATTTTCATTGAATCTATCTGTTATAACAGACTAAGGCTCCTCTGGGAACAAATGTTCCAAAATCTGCAAGTCTGCAAGGCACTGCAAGCTGGAGCCATGTCTCAGAGAAAGCACAGATGAAAGAGTGCTATACAGTTCAGCTTGTCTCTCCTGTACTACCTGTCACCAAAGTCTGGCATATTTACAGAATGGCCAATGTCATATCAAAACCCTGACTAATACACTTTTTCTATATTTTATTTATTTATAGCTAATTATACACCCCTGTCAAACCCAAATGCAGCAGCTCCCTCCAACACAGCTTGAAATTTGTCCACAGACAATACCTTAGAGTAATGACAGGACAGTGGCAATGCAGTGAGCTTAATCCTTCCCCCCTAAGGCTCCAGATTTATCAGGGAAATTTTACAGATAAACTGTACATGGAAAATGCCTTGAGGAAAACAGATAATTTGAGAAAAACTGCTACAAGCAAGGGTAAAGCTGCATAACCTGGAGAGTGAAAATATAATTTGCTAATTTTTAAAAAAGGAAAATGAAGAAGGGATCATTTGGCAAATATTAGTAGGAACACAATTAAAAGATATCCTCCTCATAATAATTTTTAATCACAAGATGTAGTAAAACCAACAGCAAATGAGAAGAATTCCTGGGTTTTGGGATTTTTTTTTTTTTAATTTGCACTCAAAGGCAATTCTTCAAAATACCCCTAAAAAAATATTTTCATCTCAGGGGAGATATTGTGGACCACTTCTACGGGGTTAGGCAATGAATTTTTCTAACAAGCATCAAATACTCTGTTTTCCTGAATGTAATCTTGCTCCTTGGGGCCAGCATAGAAGGAATGTACTCAAAGTTTCAAGGCTGTGAATATCAGGCAACTTAAATGCCCTTTTTAAATCTGAGAAATACAGGAGTATGAAGACATTCTGGCTGAGATGTATTCTTTGCTTGGCAGTTGTAGTGAATAAGAACTTCTTCCATCACCTGGAAAAAATGATGATGGCAAAATGCAGGCTAAAGCAGATAGGTGAATAATGGGGGAATTGATTAAATAGATAAGTAGAAGTACTAAGAATAAGACAAATGTTTAGACGATGAGTATTTAATTAGAAGAAGACATGGAAGATTTAGCCTTGAACTGATCAGTTCACAATGTACTTGCCATTCAAAGGGAAGGTGATAAAATCAAGCTGGAGCCCTGGCAGTTAGACTGCAATTTTAGCTTCTTGGGTTAATTTTATTTCAATGGATTTTTACACTGACATGTCCTCAACTCATCTGTTGTGGTTCATGGACACAGAAACATGAGGCAAAGGTAGACCTTCAGGGCCAGCTATGGTTATCTTGGAGATTGAATCTATGCCAAGAGAGGATAGCACAATGTGGAAGGTGAACCCAGTTACCTCTGGTACAGTGGGTAGCTCTCCAAAGGCCAAGCCAGCTGTTTGTGACTGCTTGACTGGGTAGCTGAGAAGGCATTCTAACAAAAGCAGAAGAAGCAGGACATTGCTGAAGGGTGAAGTGCCCTGGTAGAGATTTTACTGGCTCATCCTGGAGAAGGGATGTATCTGTTTGCACATCCACTTCGTGGGAGCCAATGTAGATCGCCCCAGGGTGCTGTAAATCTCCCAGGTTCTGCTGGTGTTTCTCACAGGTCAGCCCTGCCACCACAGAGGCTCTTGGCCATGAATCTGCAGCAGCTGCCTTATTTCAGCACCCTGGCACCAGGAGTCTATGGGAGCTCCCACACATCCCACATTCCTAGGGACTCAACCAGATACAACTGATCAAAACACCCTCTGTGAGAGGGGAAAATATGAATGTTGTCCTGTCCTGTGTAGCTTTAGCACAAAGAAGAAAACAACTGAAATGTCCTTGTGAGTGAAGAACAAGAAAAAATTTTGTTTACAAAACAGCACATTCTTTGAATGCCTGCAGGTCTGAGACACTAAGAGGAAGGAAAAGTCTTGGCTGATCTGAGAAAATTAGTTTGATACTCCTGCAGTGGAAGAATAGGAGAAGGTGATGTGGCACTCTAGTATGACTGGAGAGATCCACAAAATGTCAATTCTGTATAAAAAGCACTTGCAGTGGACGCATTGTTGTACTTGGGAAGGGCAAGGTGTATCAGCACATTCAGGCCAGCAAATGCTTTATCACAGGAAGTTGAAACCAAAGCATCGTTTGTTATCGGGTGCTTAAAAGTCTACACTGATGTGCTTCTTTGCACAACCTTGGCTCCCAGCCCCAAAGAGCTCTCCCAGATGCTGCTCAACCATCTGGTAAGGCAACTAGCCTAGATAAAAACAGGGAGAAAAGGGGCTCTTGGCAAATGCTTCTCATTTCATACCTCTTTGTCCCCAGGCCACTCATGTCTGAAAGCAAATGGTTCTTCTGTTTAAGAAAATCTCAGCTCCAAATCTCAGTCCTCAAAGCACTCCTAATCCAAACCTGAATTTGGTGTGCATTTATTATTTCAGACAGACCTCTCTGTGAGATGGATTCCTGTTGCACAGAAGCAAATGTTTGGCCATTTCCCCATCTCAGCTGAAGATACTTGCTGTGCTGTGTGTCCCTCAGTGCTGCTGCTGCTGCTGTCCCTGCACTGCTGGGCTTGCACAGAGCTGCCCCTCTTGCAGTGGCTCCCGCAGGTGCCATCACCCACCCCGTGCCCAGCTCAGGCTGTGCCAGCACATCTCAGCTCTGAGCAGAGTGTGCTGTGCTGGCTCAGCCTGCACTCCCCTCCCCAGCTGTCCAGTTTGTTGGTGTCTCCATCTCGAGCAGCCCAGCACTGCTCCTAGCTCTGTCCTCATCATCAGCTCTGCCAGCTATCTTGGTCTGCAGCACCTCCTGTCATTTTAGTGCTGGGCCCCTCTAGAGAGGAGCCTACCAATTTGGCTGATTATTTTGTGCTCTTAAACAACTGTCCTCCTAGTAAAATACTGTGATTATCAAACCATTTTCACTGGGGAGCAAAGCAGCTTTTAATACAAGGGGCATCGTCAGGAAAGGTCAGTTCAATTAAACAGTGAAGTACTTAGCAGGATGTAAGCTCCCATAGGAGTTATCAGCATCATTGAACAACCAGTGTGGGGCCCTGCAATATGAAGCAGGCACCACCAGTTCTAGAAAGTGAATAGGTTTGGGTCCATCCAAATGGCCTCTTTTGTCTAATGAAGCTGCTGGCAGCCGAAGTAATTCATCTTTACACGGGAACACGGAGTTGTGAGTGTGACAGTTATGGCTTATCTGTACAGCACATCATTAGTTTTTTTATTCTTCCCCTACCCCCATCAAGCATCTCCTTGCCTCCCCTGAAATGTCTTTCTGCCTTCAGAAAATCTTTAATCCCTTCCTCAGTCCCTTGCTGTTGGGAGCTAGTACCACCAGGATGCATGGTGTTTCCTCACAGTAATGTTTGTAGGGACATTTAGCCCACGCTTACTGGTAGGCTTCAGAGCTGGGTGGACCAGAGTCAGGTAAGCCACACAGTTGTCTGGAATTATTTTCTGGTTTTCCTTGTTTATTTTTATTATTTTATAAATAAAATAGTGTTTTAGATTGACGTTCTTTTACCTGAACTAACCAGCTGTTGTTTCTATGAAGATGGTTCAGGGAAATTCAGTTCTAATCCAAGATCTGTTAGCGATTTTTGCTGTTCTTTGCAGATCCTTGGCTAATTCGAGGGAAGATTTAAACCATAACACTAAATTCCAGGCAACTCAAACCAGAAATGTACCTGTCATAGATTTGAAACACAGAATAATTTGGGACAGACAGCACCTTTAAAGGTCATCTGGTCCAGCTCCTCTGAAATGAGCAGGCTACATCTTCAACTAGATCAGGTTTCTCAGAGCCCTGTTCACCTTGACCTTGAATGTTTCCAGAGGTGGGGCATCCACTACCTCTCTGGACAATCTTGGCCAGGGTTTCATTTTCTTCATTGTACAAACTTTCTTCCTTAAATCTAATTTTGATATTTGAGCCCAGTTCATGCTGTCAGCTGCCCCATGTGTAGTTCAGTTTGTTCTGAACTGTGATAGAAATACAAGTCCTTGCAGGATTCATCAGTGGTCAGTCATCAGTTTGCATTCTGGTTGTATCACCAAGCTCAAGGTGTTGACAGAAAATGACAGGATCCTATTGAATTCAAAACCAAGTTTAAGTGAAAAGTTTAAGTTGGAAGTGAATTGTTATTTTTAACCAAGAAGGGAAAATGAGGGATGACTTCTGACGTTGTGTTTTCAAGCATGCGTAGGGTGTGAAAGGTCTGGTGTCTATTCAGTGGGCACAGAGAACTCCTTTTGTAGGTCTGGAGCAAAATCACAGCATGGAAGGAAGATGTGAAAATACTCATTCATTGTGTGTCTGTATCATCTTTCGTGTAAGAACTTGGAGAAACATTATTCCTATTTTCTTAAAGTTTTGCCCAGTCACCCCAGTTACAGGAGTGTAAAGGACAATGACTAAGAATTGGTCAGCAGTGCAGGCAGCCAGCAAGGGGACGTGAGGCAGACCAAGGTGCTCTGCCTTTAAGAGGGGATCAAGTCCACCTGAACTAGTGCTGCTCAGAGACCTTGAGCCTGTGCTGGTGGGAATATAAAGCACTGCTACAGGACATCGGTATTTACACATGAATGGTGTGCCCAGGGCTCCTGGGGGCTTTTGACAGCCTGCACCTTCCTGTGGATGTTAGGGACTGCACAAGGACTTGACCTTGATTCTCTTCTCCTTCTTTGGCTCTGATTCTGAGGCACTGGAGGAAAAAAATCCTTCCTTACACTGCACTCTGGTTCTCTTCCTTGTATTTCAGTTATGGTGACTGTAGAAAACACACAGAGTCTCAGTGTTGTGCATTTGTTACACTTAGAAGAAAAAGTGCAAGCTCCTGCCCTTGTGGATTTCACAAAACAGCCTAAAACCTAAAATGGAATTTAAAATCAAGAGCCCCACAAATACAGCCAGAAGAGTGGTTAGGTGTCTGGAGCAAAAATAGGAAAGTGATGGTGGAGGTTGTGCTGGTGTGCCTGATGCTGTGCAAAGCAGGAGACAAAAGACTTGAAGCAGAGGTTTACATAGGAACAGATACTCTGTGTTATTATTTGCCTGTTTTGCTTTGTTGGGAGTTTTTTTTTTTTTAAATGGACGTATACACCACACATCAGAAAGTACTTCTTTTATCTTCTCCCTTCCATTTTAATTTGTGGTTCAGCCGTCATGTTACATGAAAGACATCTACCATCCAGCCTTTGTCTTGCTGTTCCTTTCTGTCTCTGAAGGCATCAGGGATCAAACTACTGTCTAAGATAATGTCCTTCTGTCATACACAAGCAGAAAAAGGGCCAGTAAAAAGTCACAAGTGACCTCTCTCCTTGCAGACCCAGTGACAGAAGGCAACAGATCTCTCCAAATGAAAGATCATGGGAGTGGGGTAACAAGAACAGTCAGCATATTCCCACAGGACAATAGTCTGCCTGTTATTCAAGGTGCTGATCCTGCCAAGCTGTCTAAAACTTCATTCATGAGTATTAACAGTGCCTCAGTGCCAGACATTTCCTACCTCCAAAAATACCTTTAGATGGATTACATGGGAAAGTCTCTAGCTTGCTCAAAAATTGAATTCAGCGCTCAGATTCTGGGACTCTCGTGTCAGTAATGTGCACTGTGTTTCTTGAAAGCAAGTAACAACTGCATGTCAGAAACAGAGCAAGAGAATTTCCTCTTCATGTGAAAGTCAGGAAGCTGCTGATACTGTTTCTTTTCTCCCAAGTAGGGAGTGGAAGTGCTTGCAAGTGCATTGTTTCATCTAATCAAGAAGCCGGAACTCCAGGAGTCCACTTCTCATGGACTTTGGGGTTACGGTCTCTTCCTACTAAACCCATGTGCTGCAGGAACATTACAGTCTTTTAATTTTTTGAGGGGTTGTTACCTTTTTAAGTGTTCACACTCCTAATTAAAAATTTAAGAAAAAATCCCTGGGAAGACCTATCACCAATGCATTTCACATCTCTGCTCAGCCCACAGCAGGTATGAATGTGGGCTGTCAGGATGGGGTTTGTTAGCAAACAGTTAAAAGATTTCCGTATACATTTGGACTCTGAGATCTTGAGCTCAACCACTTACCAGCAGCCCAAAATGACATAGCAGCAGATATCTTACAGTCAAAATGTTGATGAGGCATGGAAAATTGTTTATCTATGCCATACATGTTCTCTAGGTAGGCATCCAAGCAGAGTTGCTGTTCCCTATCTCAGCATAGCCAGCTTTACACAGAAGCTGTGTTGTGCTTATTTCTGTAGGGTTGTATCCTGTTCTGTTACCATCTCCCATGGAACAGAGAATGCCCCACTGAAATAGAATTTCCTTCTGCTTCGTGAAGGGTTTTGCATATTCCTCTCCTTGGTACAGTTCAGCTTTTTGGCAGGATTTCTCACGGAGAAAACAAAAGGAAGCTGCTGACAGCCTGCAGATGTCAGGGTGTTGACCAAAAGATCAAGTAGTTGCACCTCATAGCTGTACCACAGCATGCACAGGAGGGAAAAATCTCATCTTCATTGCTGCAACTCGTACATAGTGTGTTGTTTGGAAAAGAAATGCCAGTCTCCTGAATGCTACAGAAGGCTGTCCCCTCCTCCCAGGCAAAACCTTTTGACTTGGGCTTTTTGCCAGTAGCCAGGATTTGGCCCATATTGAGAGAATCAGCCTCTTAGCCATGATCATTGTTCTCAAAACCTAAAGCTGCTCATATGGCGTTAGACTCCCAGCAGCCCACTCTTGTCTCCCAGGATAGCCCTTGCTATATTTAGGACTAAATCCTCCTTCAGTACCAGGCTGACCCCTTAACTGCACAGCACTCAACAACCCTTGCCTCTAGTCCTCTGCACTGCATCTGCCATGGACCTTCGACAGCTCTGCCCTCACATTTCTGTTTGAAGATATGAAGCAAACCAGTTGTCTCATCAATTTACAGAGGAGCCATAGCTAAATTTATATGTTACTTTTATCAATGTGCTTTTCCATGAAAGATTTACATTGTGTTTCTAACTATGTATCTACAGGGCTAAACAAAGGATTTCTGTGTATTACTCAAAATGAGCTCTCATTGCTTACAGTTATCCCTCTTGCTAAGACTCTTTCTTACGTTCCTGTGCCTTCAGCCCAGTGTAATTTCATTAGTGGGCTGAAAAAAAAATTAGGCTTTTTAGTTTAGCAGGGAGGTTAGTCTATATTACAGGATAATTATTCATCTTTTTTTCCCCTTAGTAGTAAAAGCAACTTGACTGAGTGTGAAGAAAATGCACCAGCTAAAACTTGATGTAAATTATCATGTGCCTTGAATACTTGAAAGTGGCAAAAAAGATACTGCTCAGATTTTCCAGAGCTATTCTTAGGCCAAGACCCTTATGTGCCGTTTACCAACCTGAAGCTTTTCTTTTCCAACTATAAATCCAGGAAAGCCTGGCAGTCCCGCAGCAGCTGGAGCACCCAGTCCCCCCTGGCCCTGCTAGATGGCAGCACTGCCAGGTAGCAGAGAGGCTCCAGGAAGGGGTTCACCCTGGTGAATGCAGGCAGGCAGCTGAAACAGGCACTACAGCATTTTTGAGAAGAGTGATATCCTAAATGCAGAGACCAGAATAAGCAGATCCAGAAGCACTCTTGGTGGGGATTTGGAAACATTAAAGGGAATTGGAATAAAACATACGTGTTTCTCCGCTTTCTCACCCCACTGGCGTTTTCCCATCAAGTTCAAAAAGGGCAGATGTGAAGGTCTCTTCTGCAGCTTCTTCACTGTTTGGCTCATCTCAACTGTGCCTGCTACCAACTATTTCAGCTTCCAGAGCTGATGCAGCAATTTTTTTCTGCTTTTTCTAAAGGGCATTTTAGCACTATCATTTAGGTTAAATGTAGTTGATCGTAATTGCTTCTAAAAAGCGTTGCATTCAGTTTTGGCACAAGTAACTGCTAAAGAGGAGTAGGTGTCCTTTCCTTTCTTTGGCTTTTTGGGAGATCCTGTTGGTAGTCTGGTAGGGGGTTCTGCTGGTCAAACAGGATTCTTGAGGATGAGCTGGAAGAGTACAGCAGAGTTAACAGGACTCGTCTCTAACAACCCATGGATAGCAGGTTTTGCTGACTGCAGTATGTGTGTGTGCTGGCACAGGGGTTAACCTCAGCTCCTCTGCCACAAATGTCTGTGCAGAGCAGAGGTGCCGACAGAGAGGCACTAGGCTGCTGCCAAGTCTAATTGGAAGGTGCAGCAGTCACACACCATGTGCTTGCAGGAGGCGTCTGCTTTCTCTTTCCCACGTCCTCTTTGTGCTGTAGAGACAGCTCTTCCAAAAACAAACTCCAGGCAGGTTCGCAGCTGGCATCTCCTCCCATTCTTACAGCAAAGGCCACAAACCTTCACTCAGGCAGCCCTCTCTCATGTGTGAATCTGCAGTAAATTCCTCCCCAGAGCCAAGCATACAGTAGCACAAATATTAGCATTCATTGCACTATGCTGTTATTTATTTAGTTGTTTAATCTACTGCTTTACATTGCTTGTGGCCTTTTCTTTTAATGGATTTGTCTGACACGCTGCAAATCTCCTTTGCAGTTGGCCAGAGGTTCGGCTGCATCCTTGCAATACAAAAGGGGTCTCCAAATCAGCTCTCACTAGTGAATACCAGGTGTTGGTGACAGGCTGAAGGAGCGTTCCAAAACAATCCAGAAGATATTAATGGGATCACTACAGCAAGGAGGTTTCTGACCAGTTCATGAAGGCAAAGTGGACCCTTGCAGCTCAAATGCATCTCAACAGCTATCTAGCCTTAGTGTAAAACCCCCAAAATGAGCTAAAAATCATAGAATAGAATCACTGAGGTGAGAAAATACTTCCAAGATCGTGAAGAACAGCCTTTGACTGAACACCACCATATCAATTAAATCACAGCACTAAGTGCCACCTCCATTCATTTCTTGAACACTTCCAGGGCTGGTGACTCCACTATCTCCCTGGGCAGCCCATTCCATTGCTTAAACACCCTTTCAGTGAAAAAATTATTCCTGATATCCAATCTGAACCTCTGCTGGTACAGTTCAGGGCCATTTCTTCTCATCCTGTCGCTGGCTACCTCAGAGAAGAGGCTGACCTCTACCTAGCTACACCCCCCCCTTCAGACAGTTGTAGAGTGATAAGGTCTTCTCTAAGCCTCCTTTTCTCCAGGCTGAACCATCCCAGCTCCCTCTGCTGCTCCTCATATGAGCGACTTTCTAGATCCATCACCATTTCCACTGCCTTCCTCTGGACACACTCCAGCACCTCAATGTCTTTCTTGCAGTGAGGGCACAGTACTCAAGGTGTGGCCTCACCAGTGCTGAGTACAGGGGGACAATCACTGCCCTGGTCCTGCTGGCCACTTTGCTCCTGATCCAGGCCAGGATGCCATTGGCCTTCTTGGTCTCCTGGGCACTGCTGTCTCACGTTCAGCTGCTGTAGACCAGCTCTCTCAGGTACTTTTCTGCCAGGCAGCTTTCCAGTCACTCATCCCCAGCCTGTAGCACTGCATGGGGCTGTTGTGACCCAAGTGCAGGATCTGGCACTTGACCTTGCTGAACCTCTTACCATTGGCCTTGGCCATCAACCCAGCCTGTCCAGATCCCTCTGTAGAGCTTTCCTGCTCTCCAGCAGATCAACACTTCTGCCCAGCTTAGTGTCATCTGGGAATTGGCTGATGGTACACTTGATCCCCTCATCCAACTCATCAATAAGACATTAAACAGGGCTGACCCACTACTGAGCCCTGGTGTCACCACTGGTGACTGGCTGCCAGGATGTAACTCCATTCAGCACTACTCTCTCAGCCCAGCCATTCTGATAGTTTTTAACCCAGCAAAGAGTGCACCTCTCCAAACCAGAGACTGCCAGGAGGAGGCCATGGGAGACAATATTGAAGGCTCTGCTGAAGTCCAGGCAGAGTTAATCCCCAGCCTTTCCCTCATTGACTGGGCAGGTCACCTGGTCATAAAAGGAGATCAGGTTGGTCAGGCAGGACGTGTTTTTCCTATAGCCATGCTGGCTGGGCCTGATCACTTCATGGTTCTGCACATGCTGTGTAATAGTAGTCAAGATGATCTGTTTCATAAATGTGCTGAATGGGAAACCTGTGCTTGAAGTGAGCAAAGAATTTGCCATTTCTCTTTATTCCCCATCACATCATCTAAAGTGCAGCTGCGTTTAAGCACAAACAGGGAAAAATTTCTGTCAGCAAGTTCAAGTTTAAGGGCTTTCTGGAATCTAGCTCGTGTTCAGAGTTCATGAGAACATTGTACTTGGCCTTTACAACTCCAAAAGAAATCTCAAGCCTGTCGCAAAATATCAAGATGGGTAAAATACTGGTGGAATTAGGAATGGATGTTTAACCACTGATTCTCTTCTTGTCTCATATACACAAATCAGAGGAAAGAACCAAGGTTTTCTGCTAAAAAGAAACATTCTTAACAAAGAACATAATTCCTGGGATCTACCATGTGCCTTGTGCGAGTCAGATGTTATTATACTTTTATCATTCAGGTTTTTTCCCACATTTTCCTTGAGTGTTCCCAAGGTTCTGCTTATCTGGCAGCCATGTCCTCCTCAGGGTCACTGCACTTTTACTGCGAGGGAGAAGAGAGACCTGAGATCACATTGCAGCACATCGATTTGGAGCAGGTGCAGCTTTGAGATGGTTTCTGCTATCTCAGCCACCTCCCACATTCCCGTCTGGATTGCAAACTTTATTTTTTCCTCCCCCTTTCCCCTCTTGTCAGGAATAATTTACAAAGACTGTCCTTCATCTCTCTCTAAAGGTAAAGCTTGCGGAAGGAAAATAGCCAAGAGATGCTGAACCTTATCAGGGTTTATTTCCCTGCACTTAAGCTGTCAGCTGTCAAGGGTGGGATTTCCTATTTATTTCACATAATTGTAAACCAGAATTTCTTTGTGATTTATCTCATTGTTTCCTTTTTTTTCTTGAAGGGATATTTCCCTCTTTTAAATGTAGTGTTTGTTCTTCTTTATATCGTGTAATGGCTGGGGCAAGTGGAATGGTTATGTTGTCTGAAGTGTACCTCTCATGACAGAAGGCTAGCTACAGAGAGTATGCTCAGTGAAGCTGGAGAGCCTTCAAGACCACTGCATATTTTTCCCCACCATGGAGGAGATGTGATTCAGGTGCACAAAACACAGAAGGTCTGCCTTTTTTTCACTATGAGAGGCAACCAGATCCCATTGCCTCTGCTGCCTCAGTTGAATAACTGGGTAACAACAGTCATGGGGACATTTGATAGCAAACCTGCTCTACTTGCAGGAGTCTTGTAAGGGATTTGTTTGCTTCCTGGAGGTGAAATCCACTGCAGGTTCTTGTGTCACTCTCCATGTTAGGCTGACATTTCCCATTGTGCATCCATTGTCACGGGGGAGTATCAGTACAGCTGGACTCATCAGCAGTGTGCTCTGTGAGGGACTCAGCTCGAAAAGCCAGCTTGCCCAGGGCTCCCTCACATATGTCAAGTCAGTCCCTGTGTCCACTTGCCACTGCAGTGGCCTGAAATGGCAGCTGGGTGCTCAGAAAGAGCTGGCAAGGCTGCAGGGGAGACCAGTGGGACATGTGATGCCTGTTAACTGCTGGCCAAATCCTGAAAGACTTTTTTTTTCCCCCTGCCTTTTATCTGGTTTTATAAGCTACCTTGTTTAATAGTTCAATAGATCACTTGGGCAGTTTGTTAGATGATTGTTTCAAATCCTTGGGTTTGCAGTGTAACTCCCTAGAGGATTGCTGTCTTAGGGCTGGAGCAGGGAGCTGTGAGACTGAGCCATACTTGGGAAGTGGAACACGGCAATGGCTGGGAGAGGCTACACCACCTAGATGAAATGGTCCTCCTGGCCTTGTGCAGATAGGGCACAGGAACTTCCCATAGCACTTGTAAAGTGTTGCAGTGGTAATTCTGGACAGATTGCTCACAGTGCAAAAGACTGGAATGTCCAGAGCTGCAGCTGCATTGTTAAAAATTACACAGCTAGTACATTTACTTTTTCTATTTAGGGAACCAGCAGTAGTGAGCTCATTACCCTGTAATAAACAACAAAATGGAGAATTATCTCAGTATAAGGATGGAAAAGCTCAAATTTCTTACCAGCACTGTCATGTAAGGTCAGGGAAATTGTCCATGTTTATAAAGTGCCTTGCCTTTATTAACGGGAGATTTCAGTCTTTAATGTGAGTGTCCTTTCTTTCCACTATGTGATAAAAAGGTGGAAAAAAACCCAGATGCTTTTTAAAATACAAAGTGAGAGACCAGTGGGTTGCAGTGATCCAAAGTGAGCTACAAATCTGTGACAGAGAAGGACAAGACAATTTGCACAAGTTGCACAGAGCAACTAAATCCAAGCCCACACCTCTGCCTGTTGCTCAGGCTTCCACAGAAGAATACGATCAGTTGCTAGACCTCCAGTAGCCTTAAATGTATTTATGAAATGAGAAGCCTGCTAAACGCTAGGTGTAGGTTTTCCCTAGGAAGTTGCACATTCTAGAATGCATAAGAGAAAACAGCTTGGTGGCAAAGAACAGAGTAGGCTACAGATCAAAAAAAATGTTCCAGCCACTGACTTTTCCCATCCTGCAGCTAGATTTGGTGTGTAGCTGGGCCAGACACACACCACAGCCACAATTTTAGCAGAAATCTTCATGGTGCAGTCTCAGTAGGGATTTTCACTGTACAAATGCAAGTTGTCCTGTATTGTTGCAAATTGAAAGGCAGTCTTTGCTGATCTGAGCAACTGGCTCAGATTTCCAGTAGGTGTTCAGAAATGCAGTCTTGTCAAATAAATTACTAGTACATCATTCATGCTTTCAGTCTAGAGATTGTTGAAAGGTTGAAAGCAAGCCCTTTGAATTCTTACAATTAAAAAGTAAAGTTTGCTTCTGAAACTATGCATGTCCCTCCTTTTCCAATGCCCAACCTTTCTTCATTAGTATTCACAGCCTAGGAATAGTTATTCCCTATTTGATTATATTTGTGTTGAACAGCTGAAAGGTAGCAGTGTTGCTGTGTAGTGATTCCAAGATGTGAAAACCAGAGAAAATGCTTCATACCAATTAGCTAACTGCAGTGGCAGCAGGGCTGTGGCTGTGCAATAGTCCTGTTTCAGGGAAGGGCTTCAGTTAAAAAGGCATCTTGTGGTTGATTTCATCTCAGGACCGAAGCAATTTTTTCTTCTTCTGACCACCAGATACTGAGTTTATACTGTTTCAAGGTCAAATACATGAGGTTGTCTTGACATGAGCAAGAATGATAGCTGTCACTGGCATGCAGGTAGGTCATATGGCCAGCCTCGTGTGTTTTCCTTTGCCTTTGTCTGTGTGGCAATGAAAACTGTAAGTTATTTTCCAAAAATGTTATCATCATGTTTCAGACCAGACCCAGTTGTCTGATCACTGGTAAAGAAACCATTTGAAGCCCAAAGACAGTAAAAAAATTAATCACATTTATCCAAATGTTAATATAAATATCCGTGTCACCCCCCATGTTGCCTCAGCCACAGCACCTTCCTGCCCACCTCAGCACGTGTCCCAGCAGCACCCTGCACGTACTGGCTGCTGCAAAGAGGACCACTAACAGGATGAAGGCTCAGGAGACCCCTCAGGCCTTTTATTGATGACGGACTACAAGGTGCCCACCTACTCATCAGTCTCCTCATGGTCCTGGAAAAGCACCAGTTTGGTGGGTTTGTTTCCCAGGCAGTTACAAAGAACTCATTGGAAGGACATGGAGTCTCCTTGGAAACCTTGAGAGGTAGCAGTACAGGCAAACTGGGTGAGGTGTGGTTTAAATCAACTGAGTCCTGAGTTTATGGGTGAAGTGTTTAGGAGAGAACTGATGTTGAAAATCCTTATTCACATGAGAGAATAGAAACCTTTTCATGATCATATCCATGATGTGCGTTATTTTCCCTCTTCTTGTCTTAGGGCATACTTGGCTCATTCTCTCCTGCATAAATAGAACAAATGTCCCACAGCTGGATGTCAAATCTCATGGCAATGCTGTACATGAGAAGTATGAAACTGTGCCCTAACATTGTGTTTTTTCTGAAGCAAGAAGGGTAATAGTTGCTAAATAGCTTTATATTAAACTATTCTATTGGAAATCCTGGTGCTGTCCTTTGGATAGATAGTGCTGCACAAATGAGGATCTCTCAAGTCTAAAAGCAAGTATGGAAATTAACTGGTTAAAATTGTTCCACACTGGGATGTAGCTCAAAAAATACATTTATGCTGTGTCGAAGGAAAACCAGTGGCCCTTATAGGACTATACCAAATAGTGTAAGAAAGCTGAATTAAGCAGTTCTTCTGTATAGACAGGTCATTGCTAATTACCTGTGATGGTGAGGATAAGGGAATTCTCCTTGGCTTCTTAACACACTGAAATAAGCTATGCAACTTCTGTCTGGTTTGGTTCTTCTAAAGTTGCGTGTACAATGGCTTTAGGGCAGGAGAGAATATTTCACGTTGTATAATTCACTATAGATAAAACTGCTCATTAGCTCTATAAAAGTGCTTCCTTGGGCAAAGTCTAGGAGAAAGGTCCAAGGTGCCCGTTTTTCTCTTGAGCTCCTTTAGAGTATTCTCAGTCATTATTTGGTCGAAGTATTTTGATTTGATTTTCTTGGTGTTTGGGATAATATCTTTTGTAAATCCAGGGATAACTAGGAGAAAAGCTGACTGGGTTAAGAGATTCTCAGCAGGAAAGTAAAGCTTAGCAAGGAAATTAGAAAGGAATATGTATTAAGTTCGGCTGCAATGAAACACCACTTTGTAAATTTGAAGATACAAATAGTAAATGCTCTCAGAGCCAAATGGTAACAGTAGTTTGACTTAAGAGAAGACTCTAATAGTGAGACGGGACCAATATCACTTTATACACCTGATGTAATCATCCACGTTGGAGCTACTCATATAACTTCCCTGCATCACCACAGATACGGGCTTTTTCAGGACATGAACACGTTGACTTACTTGAGTGCATGTCTAAAGTGGAGATGAAATGTGTGCAAGTATCAGTTCCCCTCCACAAACAGGAAGGGAGTGCTTGGTAGTTGTTCAAATATCTGTAACTGGTAAAATGAAACCTAATCTAGAAGACCATTTCTGGTGTTTATTTCTTAATTCCAGCGTAGGCACTTTCTTATAATCTGGGGACTTCAGAGAGTTGCAATCTTTGCAGAATAATCTTGATGAGTGAATAATGTGTGCCCGCCTTTGGGGTGAGGGCCATCTCTTCGTTTTGTGTTCATACAGCCGCAGCAGAGTCCTGCCCCAGGACGGACCTCGTGTACACTACCACAACACAGATAATCAATAATAGCAGACTTAGTTAGAACTCTGATCAGTCTCTCTTCCTTCCAATTCTCCGTGTTTTAAGTCCCTGTGATGTCTAAATGAGGTTTGATAACAATTCTCTGTCTCTCATTTCCTCCCATCCCACAGGAGCACATTTACAAGCTGATGAAGAGTGACAGCTACGCGCGCTTTCTGCGTTCCAATGCTTACCAGGACTTACTGCTGGCGAAGAAGAAGGTATCTGTTGGAAAGGACATGCTTGCATCTCTTAGCACCTCTTGATTCTCGCCTGCTGCTTGCTGCTAGTGTGGAAGTGAAAATATTGTTTCCTTTTTTTTCCCTTTAAGAAGGGAATGAGCACTTTTGTCTTCTTCACTGGGGGCATGGCATCTGTGTGCACAGCCTCAGCATGAGTTTTGGGGGAAACATGGTGACCCAAGGTAAAAGTAGTATGGAAAGGTGTTTGTCTTGCACAGCTGTCTCCCAGACTCAGTGCAGGCAATACAAATTGCATTACCTCTTTCTCATGGAAAAGACAGTATGTGATACGAAAAGCAGATCCCATCAATCTGTTCATTACTGGTGCAAAATTCACCTATTAAGGTTTTCACCTCCCTAGTCTCACCATGCGATGTCTTACCTATAGATCCCCCTGCAGCAATTCCCATTCTCCTTTCCCCTGCTTTTGCCTCCCCCAGAGATGCTTCCTTTTCCTCAGAGAGAGGAAATAATTGCAATGCTTGTAGTAATCAAGGATTCCAGCCACATTGTCTCACAGGAAATCTGGGTTTGAGCTCTTCCTAGCTTTTTTGGTATCTGCATGAGCTCTGCCAGCACCATGATTCTGTCAGGAGCCTCCACATCAGGGTAGCAAAGGAGTGGTTACGCAGAGTTACACTTCCTGTCCTCGAGTCCCCTCTTTCTAAGGGGTCTAGGAGCTAAGCTACTGATTTCTGCATTTGTGGCTGTGCTCAAATGTTTCCTGCAACTCCTGATTAATTCCCATAGCTCTATGTGTGCATGTGCGTGCCATGTACGTGTGTGTATGGCTCGCTTGCATTTGGCTCCCAGGACTGTACATGAGCTGATTCCTGACTCCTGCAGCCTGAGTGTGTGGTTTCCCATCACCATCTTCCCTGCTGTTTTTCTGCTGCATTCTCTGTGTGCTGCCAAATTACATTGCATCGGCACAATACAATGAAATCCCAGTGGTATTTTTGTCCTGATTGTCATTGTGTGCCCTAAAAGCATGCATATGGTGACAGAAGGAGACAAGCCCCTCTGTCTGCTGTGCCTGAGACTACTGGCAGGTGGATTAGCGAAAGGTAGTGGAGGGCAGCAGTCAGCCTTCTGTTTCAAAACGTCTGGTTTGAGACAGCATAAACCAGTGCTGCTTATGTTTAGAAGGGTTAGACCTGATTTAGTTCAGAGACTGGGGAATGAAGGAGATGTGAGGCAAAGTCTTCTGATGATATAAACCATAAAAGCCTCTGCCATCTTCCTACCCCCAGCAGCTTATGGCCCCCATACCCCCCAGTCTCCATTGAACACATGAGGGTTCATGTGCTTGAAAGCCAGGAGAGCTTTCTCCTCCCAGCCAAACCTATTCAAACCAAAGGTTTATTTTTTTGCAATCCTTGTTTGCTGTCAGATCAAGCCCTGGATGTGTCAGCCTGACATCCTCATTCCCTTGCAAACTGCCGCAGGAGCAGGTTTTGGTGTCATGTTAACGCAGCCGTGAAAGTAAGAATCAAGTTTCTTTTAGAAAGAGCTGTGGGTGCACGAGTAAACATACGAAGGCACAAAAAAAAAAGCAGGAGTAGATCTGTGCAGATGCGCTCTTCATCAGCTTCACGTTATGCAGGAGGGGAGTTGGCATTACTCCAGAGTCTGTGAAGATCTTTGCAACCACATTACATTGTGTTGGGAGAGTGAATGTTTTGGAAACAGTGTAGGTACAGAGATGATGATAGAAAGAACATGTAATTTCTGTACGCTGAGCTGTGTGGTCCTATCTTTAGGATGTTTGGTGCAGCTTTGAGAGGCAGCCTTTTAAAATCCCTCTAGATAGCTGGAAAACAAGGGAAGGAAAAGAGGAACCCAGAGCTTGCATGGATGGAGGATTTGGTTTAGAGTCTGCAGTCAAAGTCCTGGATTTACTGATGTGAATAGAAATTCACTGCAGTTCTTTAAGTTGTGATGAGTACATCTCTCAGGCATGTCTTTCCCCAAAGTCATTATCCTCATATGGCTTGTATACCACACTGATTACTGAAAATAAGTTCTGTCAGAAGCATGACGGACGTGGGGTAAAAGAGTTCCTTGCTTTAAGCAAATTAGCTGTGGCTTCAGGTTCCCACATTAACGTTTTGTGGATAACTTTGTGTCATTTGGGATTTTTTGTTCTCCAGCACTGGGTTATGGCAAACTGAGAGGGCAGGGAAAAAGGGCAAGGTAGACTGCATAGCTAGAGCGCAGAACTGGGAACCATAAAATCCATATGCTTTCCCTAGTTGCCCCACTTAATTTCTTGTGTAACCTGGGGGAAAAAAAGTTCAGCCTTGTCTGTCCTATATCCTCCTCTTTATCAAAGGGCAGTAATAACAGTGATCTGCTCAGCAGAGAGATGCCAAAGCTTGATTAGTGCTTCAAAACATACTTCACATTTCTGATATTTGTAAAATATTGTAAGTTTGAAGAGTTGCTTTCTTCACCATACAACAGCCACAGATGAGAGAGCTTTCCCTCCCTGCTCTGGGAGTACATTAATGGAGAGGAAGGAGGGAGAAGAAATTATGGGTTTGGATTGAGATACAGTGACAGAATTATGAGGGGAACATATTGTTCACACCACTAACTGATGCAAGACAGCAAACATAGGCTGTGTACAGACCAGACGTACATACTTTGTTAATCTGTTTTAGATGTTTTTTCCTCCGTTCTTCCCAGTGTCATTATTGCAAGTAACCACAGTATTATTGGCCTCAATCCTGCAGATTCATGGTGCTCAGCAGGGAACATGAGGTTGGCCTCCAGCAAGGGTGTGATTGGAAGCAGTGAGCTGCAGAAGGGAAAAACTGGGTGTAGCCTTCTGCCTTGAACAGAAGGCCTCCTCCCTGCCAGGCTGGAGGAGAGATGAGAGCACAGCCTTGTCCTCAGGAGGAATGGCCATATGCCCAGCCCAACTGGAGCTCTGGGCCTCCATTCCCAGCCCCCTCTCTGCAGCAGGTAGAAATCATGGATCTGCTGAAAGCATCTGGCTCGGCAGTGAAGGGCTTGATGTGAGATCCCTGAGCGACTCACTGCGCTTTATTTGTGCATCTATGCAACACGCCCCGCTGATGCTACGCAGTCAAGCACTGACCTGCTCCTGTTTCTGCTGATATGCACCTAGCTGCAGGGTATTACCAGGTAATCACCGCTGCACTGCTCTCCAGCTCTTCTCCACAGTAGCCAAAATGGTGGCTGGATATCCTTAGACAGCAGTGGTCCACCTATCAGGACAAGTGCTGTGACAAACCTCCTCATTCAAGGCAAGCAGGCATTTTGACAGGATGACGTGGCTGCAGAGCAGGGGTTTATTCCCTGGGGAAGGAGCAGTGTAGATTAGTTAGTGCACCATGAAAGGGAATGTGAGTGCACAAGAACTTTTGTTAATGGTGAAGAAGCCACCAGACATGTGCTCTGCTGGTTATTTTTGCAGAGAAGGGAGGGAAAGGAACAGAAAAGACCTCGAGGTACTTCCCATTACTCGCTGTAAAGGTGAAACAATGACATTGGTTGGCATCTCTGCATTAGCTGAAGCGGTAGCTGAACTGTTACGGTGCTGGTGTTCATGTCAGCCTGGCATGGGGTGGCTTCCTGCCATCCAGCCCTGCCCACAGGCAGGGAAGCATCCTGGAAAGGCAGCCACAGCTGTAGAGCAGACAGGCTGCGAAGCCATGGGAATGAGCCCTGCAGCACTGAGGGAAGAGCAGGTTGGTATTTTCTTGGTTTAGAGCATTGTTTTGCTCTCCAGGTGGTTCAGGGAAGTGTAAATTCACCATGATCCTATTCAAATGAACACACAATATATGCAAAGTACTCTGGCCACTTGGTAGCACTGTGCGTGCCCTTTGCTTTCTCACTTTGGACAGGTACTTGTGACCGCCTGATAAGCCCAGGATCTGCTTCTGGCCTTTTGTGAACCCAGGGTCAGGGATATTATTATCCTTTATTTTTATCTGATACCATTCTTTCTGGAACACCTTATTTTTTACCAAGTTAAAGTTCAAAATAAACCTCACTTCACACCCCAAAGTCTCATACCAAAACAGAAAGAAAAAGTATTCAATAGCCAACAAAATAAATCCAGGGAGGGAGGGAGGTAGAGAATTTTGCAGACCTTATGTTCAGAAGACCAAGCTTCTGTATGTATTTCCCTACCCCTTTTCAGATCCCTGGCAAAAGGTGTCAGTAAGGGGATACTTAGGAGCTTCATGCCGCGAGGAACAGGCTCCATTTCCAGCACACACTTTTTGAAGCATTGCTTTTAGCCAGATCCCCTGTGCCAGCTGCTCTGTATTGTCCAGGAAGGTTCGTACTGCAGATTATGCCCCCTTCTCAGTCCCATCAGGCACACATGGCCAGTTTGGTTCAGTGGCAGGACTTGTCTTGAATGTTGTAAAGATGCTGATGCAATTTTCTCATAATTACTTTTAATAGGCAGGGTCAGCTGGTTTTCTTAAGTTTTCTTCTACTTGATTTCCATGCAAGTAGAATCTACACAAAGGAACTTAATGTTTGGATGGCTGGGTACATGATTAATCATGAAAAAAAACCCAAAATTTGGAGAAGCCAAATAATTAGTGAATGGCTTCTATGTGGTGAGCTCTATTTTTCTGTATCTGCCTGGTCTGAGAGGTTTTCATCTGCAGTAGGGATGGTTGTTTCATATTTTATCCAAATGTATATGTCCTTTGCCATTTGGTGGAGTCTTTTGGTGTATTTACTGGCAAAGATTGCATTTTTTGCACCTGGGAGGAGGGACTGCATGACCTGGCATGCACACATTTGTCTGCCTTTGCCCCTTTGCACACACAGTGTATGTTTTTGCAAAGGCTGCTGTAGCTGCTGCAGCAGGCAACGGCTCCACGCTCCACATCCCAGGTCTGTTCCTAAGACTGGGATAGGTGTGATTCAGTCTATTTCTTTTTTTTTTTTTGCACTTTGTTATTTCTAAATTCCCTTCATCTGGTGAGGGAGGCAGTCTCCCCAGCTCAGCCCTGTGCTGCAGAGCTGTGGGCAGGCGTTCCCTGCACGGCAAGCTGCCAGCCACACGGGCAAGCAGACAGGAAGAGCCAGCGAGCTGTGCAGCCAGCACCCACACCCACGGACATTCAAACTGCTCAAGCCAGCTCATCACTCTGCAGCCAGCCTGCCTCAGCTGCTTTTTATTTCACTAGAAAATGTCATGCTTTGACTCAGAGCTGGATGCTATGGGGATGAGCTTTCCACGCATCCAGCTGGTCCCAGCCTGCCACCGCCATGCCAAATGTGCAGAGTGGCTGCAAACCGTGCTTTGCAAGGCGCTTCTGTGAGACACCGTCAGTGCTCTGTGTGGCTGCTTCCCCGCACGTCTTCAGCTGTGCTAGGCAGCAAACAGCCTCGTGTGTGACCCTCCACCAGACAAGCTCTCAGCACCTCAACAAGGTGCTCATCTTCTTTGAAGACCACCATCCTGCCTTTCTGCTGGGTGGGAAGATGCATCACCTTGCTGGTAGAAAAAACTAACTTTTGACAGTGAGTGTAGGGGCACAATGTGGCCTTGTAGAGCAGCTCACTATCCTTTGACCCCCGGTTCACACCAGAGCTCCACTTCAAAATGCACTTGGGTCAGACACTGATTTTTCCAGCCTGCAGCAATGTCATGCTGCAGACTTTGAGTACCTTGCTCCTCTAAGGAGCCTTGCAGAACACTCAGTCTTTTGTTCAGGTGTTTCTTCTCCTGAAATTGTGTTTTTAAATTGGCTGCTGGTGGGTCTTACAACCCTTGCAGGAGACCAGCAGCGAGGCCCAGTGCCCAGCTGGGCACTGCTGTCCTCAGTCCTCAGTGGGACATGTGCAGCCAGAGTGGCAGGGATGCAGCTTCTCTCTGTCACCTCTGCTGCCTCAGGGTGTAGGGACACCACTGAGGCTACTTCCAAGAGGGAATCTGTGATGGTCTGAGCACTTGCACGGTTTTAATACTCAGCCAAAGAGTGAGGCTGATGTTTCTTTCCCCTTTCCTCTCCCTTCATGTGCAAGGAGAGGCAACTAACTCGTGGATTAGTGCATGTTAAATACTCCTTTGGGGACCATTGGACTGGTTACATCACTGCCTTCCTGCCAGCAAGGAAGGCTGCTTTATTGCTTGGTACTTGCTTTGACCCTTGGCTCCATCCTCTGTGTGGGTTAAAATGATGCACCTCTAGCTTTCACTTTTGATAGCACTTTGGGACATCAGAGCTGATTCTGTGGCATTCTCAAATGCTTGTACGTGTGGAGGTTGCTTGTTTCTTTCTTCTGGATAGAAAATATTGCTTGTCTTAAAAGGGCCTTTATGTTTGGGTCTCATATTTGGTGATGCAGCAGGGACAATCTGCCCCATCTCTCCAGGGTATGCTCAAGACTAACTTGTAGACATCAGAGAGCTGTGAAAGCTGTGATAAACATGCAGGCTTTGCCTAGACTCAACTACACAATTTCTCATCCAATTTACCTGGTGTGGTTTTGGCTTCTTTATGTCTTCTCTATTTGATTTTTGCACTGGTCCTTTGTCCTGATGGTTGTTACTGCAGCTGAATCTGTGGCAGATGATGTGTCAGGCAGGTGCCTCTCCAGTGCAGTGCTTGTTTCCAGTGCACTGTGATGCACCATCGTTACTGTAGTTTTCCTTTACATGTAGCTCCTTGTTCTCTTCATGGCAATTTTACTTCCATCTCACCACCCCAATTTTGCTGGCTCACCACATTAAATAAGCACCTCTCCTGGAAATCAGCAGTGCCCACAGCTTTCTGATTGCAGTGAGCTTTCTTTTGTAGCATTGAGTTTCTTCTCTATAACAATTTATTTCTCTTAGATATTCCAGCAAACATGCCAATAAATTATTTAGTTCTTCCTTGTTAGTGGCGATTAGATCTCCCTTGTGCCAAATGAACGAAGTGCTGCAGCGAGCAACCTTCTCAGGGATATGTTAATAAAACCATAATGCACATGCTTGTTTTCTCACAGTGCAATTGAATGTCTTCTTGCATATGAATAGTCCTGTACTCCAGGTACAAAAATCAGTGCCCCAAACTGGTCTGTATTTTTCCATTGTCTTGCAAAGACATGCATATGCTGTCTTGTGTTTTGATGTAGCTAAACTTGCTGGATATATTCTTCTACTCTTTGGATAAACAGAGGAGTGTAGATTCACTGGCAGTGAGTCCAGTGGTGGTTTTCTTCCAGTGCTGTATCCACTCAGACATTGCTTTTTAATATTCTGAGAGCTCCTGTGGTTTTTTTCATCTCTACGCAAGTAGATGGGAGCCTCCGATAGCTGTTTTGCCAGATGCTAACCAGAATCAGACATCCAAGCTTGAACAGTAGCAGAAGGAAAATTCAGTGAACAAGAAATCAATACCAACAGCTGTAAGACACAGCAATGCACAGACATATATGAACCATTCAAAAAAATCACAGGGGAAAAGTGACATTCTCTGAGAGTAAAAGAAGTGACGTCTCTCATTCTTTAAGGCATTTTGATTTCTTACGTTTGCTGTAGCAAACATTGATTTCTGCTTTTTACATTTTTTTACAACTTTTTCTTCTTGCTGCTTCCTTATATTTTACTGCTGTTTTAAAAGACTGCATTGAAGCTGAAGGGTTTTTTTCTGTATTTTTATCTCCCTTCTTCGTTCCCTGTTAAGCCAGAGAATGAGCAAGGTCGTAGAACTTCTCTAGAAAAGTTCACTCGCAGCGTGGTAAGTTCCTTTTCTTTTCCCTCCTCCCTTTCCTCAGAACTTCATTTTCAGTTGGGGGAAATGTGGATGCTTAACATGTTATTTCATCCTTTATTTTTGCAGCTAGCATCTTTGCAGCTTCTCTCTTAATAGCCTAGCTCATCTAAATAGTAGCTCTAAAGAAGGGGCTGGGGGTGGGGGGAGAAATGGCATCATGCTCATTCTAGCTTATCATCATTGCAAAAGCAAATTGATTTTTGTCTAGAATTAAACACAAAGTTGCCTTTTTGCTACATTCCCACTAGAGTATTTGTTGTGGCTTTTCCTTGCACAGTGAAGTAGAAGAGCATGGTTCTCATAGCTCCATTGCTCCCGTGCCCGTACGGTTCCGTAGTGCATGGATGATGATACCGTCACATACATATCCACCCACAGCAGTGCAGCCGCTTCCTCGCTGCCCCCATCTGTCAGTGCTCATGTAAACAGTGATGTGCGATACCGTCTGCCTCCTTCGGGACACTGATACCGGAAAAGGAGCACGGTCACTGCAAGAAACATGACACCGGTCAACCTTTTACACAAGGGGACAGCGGGACCCCAAGGGCAGTGGGCAGATGTCCTCCCTCTTTGTCTTTCGTCAGTCTCCCATCTCCAGACGGTCTGCCCAGAGCTTGGGCAGGACCTGCTTGTCCCACTGGCATTCAGGGATCTGTCTGCAGCAATTTTTCTACAGACCACGAGAAGCAGGGAGAGTAGGACAGGACCAGAGGCAGATACTGCAAGTGGAGTAGAGTAGCAGTGATACTGGACAGCACAGACTGTGTTTTGAGCTGCATCAAAAGCAGCGTGACCAACAGGTTGTGAAAGGGGATTCTGTCCCTCTACTCCACTCTCGTGAGATCCCACCTGGAGTGTTGCATCCAGCTCTGGAGTCCCCAGAACAGGAAAGATATTGACCAAATCCAGAGGAGGACCACAAAGTTGTATAGGGGGAATAGAGTACCTCTTCTACAAGGAAAGGTTGAGAAAACTGGGTTTGTTCAGTCTGGAAAAGTGAAGGCTTTGGGGTTACCTCATTGTGGCCATCCAGTACTTTAAAGGAATCTCTAAGAAAGACAAGAGGGACTTTTTACTCGAGCACATTGTGACAGGACGAGACTGAATGAATTCAAACTAAAACAGAGTTAGTTTAGATTGGATCTTGACTGTGAGGGTGGTGAGGCACTGGAACAGTGTTCCTGGAGAACCTGCAAATGCTCCATCCTAGGAGGTGTTCAAGGATAGGATGGATGGAGCTCTGAGTAATGTGGTCTAATGAAAGGTGTCCCTGCCTGTGACAGGGGCTTGGAACTAGATGATCTTTAAGGTTCCCACCGAAAGCATTCTGAGTCTATGACATTCTTTCCTATGTGTGTATATATTTATATTTTACATACACACACATGGCATATAAATATAGCACCTTTGTACATCCTGAGAGAAACAGGAAGCTGTGCAGGTAAGTGTGAGCTGCTGCAGAGCAAATAAGCTGAGAGCAGTTCTTCCTGACACTGCTGTGCTGCTGCGCAAGCAAACCCAAGTGTAACATACAAGGCTTTGTAGTACATCCACTGGCAGACTTCCTGGGGAATGTATTTATATAGCTAATGCATATGCACTCATTTAAAATATGTTGATACAAAATATATCACTATGCCCATCTGCATATTTACTACTTTCTAAGAGTCTGCCAGGGAGAGGAGTAGGAAAGATTTTTTAATTTTTTTTTTTAAACAAACTATGCAGAAATATTTACACCGAGTGGTAAATTCTGCTCCTAGATTTGCCAAGTACATGGAAGAGTAACTCTCACTTTACTAGACTGGCTGGGTTTATAGTTGCACAGCCAAGGATGGATTTTTCTCTTGCATTTGATTTGCAGGGTAACTTGACAAGTTTGGGATGCTATGATTAGAATGTAAGTAGCTGTAAAGAAAATTGTAGTAGATTGGTCGGCAGTTTAGTTAATTTTTGTCTTACTGGCTAGCATGCTGTAAATATTTTTTTTTTCATTTCTCTTAATACAGATATAAAATCTCATCTTCTGATGGCATGGTAGTTACCAGAACTAGGAAGAGTCTGAATTTTTTATACTTTGCATTATGGCAGTTTGTCATTGCCATCAGATGAGAAAATAGTCACTACTTTGACATGTCATAATGTCCTCAGAGGAGAGTATTACCAAAGTGAGAACTTTATGGCATACTCAGGGGACTGAATTAAGACAAAGTTAATTCTGTATGCTCTAGTTCTCCAAAATGCACTGCAGCTCCCCAGCTGTGTAGGAGTGGAGCAATTCAGCAACCCATACTTCCAGAGCTCCGCTGTGCTTTAGTGATTGCTCATTACAGGATCACATATTCAAGCTGGCCCTGCACAGGCATGATGAAGTTAAATGTATGCTTAAGGTTTGGCTGGAACAGAACCCCAGTTTGTCTCTTCAAGGGAGGAATACTGAGCCTATTTTGCAAGCAGACTAATATGAGGTCACATTTCCAGTGATGACTGTAAGAGAAATCTCAAAACCAGTAAGGGTTAAAAGTTTATTTGCCTTCAGGAGCCATAATTGAAGTGAAATAGTCTCCCAGATGGACTGAACTATTAATTGCCTGTGTATCTGGTCCATCTCCAGACTGTGCTTCTCTCTCTGGCACTGGGAGGGCGAGTAGACCTCTGAGAAAAATTTCAGATACGGCTATAGCATGTGACCCAGCATTTTGGGAAATCACAGAATCACAGAATAGTTACAGTTGGAAGGGACCTCTGGAGATCACCTAGTCCAATTCTTCTGCTAAGGCAGTGTCACCTAGAGCAAGTTACACAGGAAGGTGTCCAGGTGGATTTGAACTGTCTCCAGAGGGAGACTCCACAGCCTCCATGGCAGCCTGTTCCAGTGCTCTAGATCCAAGGGGAAGTAGAAGTTTATGGGACATAAGTCTGCCTAGCCAATCTCTAACCCATCCCTCTAGATCCAAGGGGAAGTCTTCCTTTCTCCAGCCTCCCTCTCTTACCTCCAGTTTGTGATTCCCAACCTCAGCACTACAAAGTGAGACATACAGTAATTGGGCCTTCTCTGTGTCTTCTGTCATCAGGACATGTATCTTGATTCAGCAGCAGCCCCACATTTTCCCAAATTTTCCTTTTGCTGCTGATGTACTTGTAGAAACCCTTCTTGTTGTCCTTCATTCCCTTGCCAGACTTAATTCCAAATGGGCTTTGGCCTTCTTTGTCACATCCCCACATACTCTGACTGTTCCTTTAGTCCACCCACATAGCCAGTTCCTTTTTCTACATCCCAGAATCTGTTTGAGACTTGCTAGAAGCACCCTGCTCATCCAAAGGGGTCTTCTTACCTCTTTGCTCATGGCAGTACGCTGGTCTTGAGCATGGAAGAAGTGATGCTTGAAAATTGACCAGCTCTCTTGGACCCCCTTTCTTCCAGAGCCCTTCCTTTTACATCATTGTACTCAGATTTGTGGAACAGTGCAGGTGGGATGCAGCCAGAGTAGCAGCATGGAGGTAGAGGTTTGTGATCCCTCCTTGCCCAAAATACTGTACCTACAGTGTTGCTTTCCATATCAGAGAAAGCTGACTTGTAGCCAGAAGACCAGACACGTCCACCTTAGACAGGGAGTCTTCACCTGAGTGAAAAAAGTCAGACTCTCTAAGTTTGCCTGTTCTGGTTTCTTGGGTCTCACCATCTCTTGATTGACAAAAACAGGAAAAAATGCAATACTTCAAAAAGGGAAACAGTAAAACTTTGTGTTGACAAACAGCAAAGAATATTGCAGGCTTTTTGTCTCTTACTTGGGTTAAGCCTCACCCCTGAAAACTCTTTCAGTGCTCCCAAACTGGTCTCCTGGATTGAGTGGAAAGCTGTACACTTGGTTTTGGTAGCCCAGACTTGAAGCAAGTGGAAGTTGTTTTACCCACAGGACTCCTGCTCACCTCAGAGTCATAACTCAGGAGACAGGGATTAGTTCCAGACCATTTGACATACTTTAGCAAGACACCGTGAAGTTCTGCTAGCCAGCTAGAGACTTTACACCTTCACATGGATCAATGGGGACTAAGAAAGAACAGGGCTTTGCAAAGTTTTTTATGCCAGTCTTCAACTCCTTCAAGATCCACATCTTTCTTCCTTGGCTTGATACTTCTGACCAACAGAAGGCATTTCATGACTAATGAATGCACCGAGTTCTTGCACCAAATCTTTCTGAAAGTCATGTGCTATCTGGTCCACATTAAGCATGACACTAAGAGCAAGATTTTGACAGGGCAATTTTCATTGATGATGGTTCACCTTTTACTTCCAGGTCCTTATGAAGTATCAGCTGACACCTTAGTGCAATAGCCAAAAGCGGGTTGTGCCCACTGTGGTCAGGTCCTTCTATACCAAAAAGCGTGCAATACCAAGCAGTGCCTGTCTGGGCTCCCCTTGGAGCAAGGGAACATCTCTCTGATCCAGCCCCCAACAGGCCAGGCACCCTCAGCCTCCTCGACTCACCTGACAGAAGTCTGATGCTGTGATGTCCATGTGTTTCAGGCAGTTTTGTGGTCCCAGGACCAAACATGGTCATCAGTCATCTGGTGGGCATCAAAGGGCCACATCTGCATGGTGGAGCAGAATGCTACAGGACACGTGCTGCCTGGCGCTGCTGGAGCAGAGGAGTGGCAGATGTCTTTTCTGCTCTCTTCAGGGTTTGAAGAGTCCTCAGAAATGCACAGGCAGCACAGTGGTAGAATAAACATCACAGTACCTGACTGCTTTGGTCCTATGGCAGGCTGCCATGCTCTGGAATCACAGGTATAAAGCTAGGCTGGCTCTTCCATGCTCTCCGGGGTGCCCTGGGGAACGGTCGATATCATGGAGTTGCAGAGCTGACAGTCTATTGCTTTGGAGCACTTACTAATCCACCTCATTTAAAAAAGGATGGCACTGTGCAGGGTGGCAGGTTTACCTTATTACAATTTTCCTTTTGAATACAACGAGGATTGGCATTATGAAAGCAGAGCTAGCCTGTCTTCTCTCCCAAGTGAAGATAAATGGCATCATAAAAATCAGACACCATGTATCATATATGTTATAAATAATATCTAGTATTGAGGTAATAACTTAATTCTAAAGACACACATACACACAAATCCATATATCTACATCTCTCTCTCCTGCCATATTTCATCATCTTACTAATTAAAAGGAGCCTGCTATACTATTTTTAGCCTTGCAGTCTCAGCCTAGCTGTTTAAACCACTGTAGTTTCCCGTATGCTTAGAAATTATTTAATAATCAGATAGACAGAAGCTTAGTTCTCATAAGCTGAGATGATCCTTCAGGGCCAAGTGTAGAAGAAAAATATATTTTAATGAGTACATTTAGGGAAACTACTGCTGCTTTTTGTCTCACAAAGGAAGCCACCAAGTCTCTACCTAACTTGTACTGGTAGCCATTTGCATTTAATAAAGGAGGAAATAGGAGGGGGATCTTTTGTTGCATCTTGAGCATTATCTCTAAAAGCAGCAACGGGTACTTCAGCAATAACAGGGATTAAACCTATGCATATCAGCCTCAGCAGGTAACTTAGATGAGCCTGGGCTATGATACCCCAACTTGAATTCAAACTTTCCTAAAATGGCTATATTCCAAAGAAGGATTTTTTCTTCCAAGGGAAGAAAAGCGGTGTTAAAATTTCTGACTCGGTGTCCAGGTGGTGACTCAGTGCAGAGACCTCTGGATTTTATTCCCAGCTGGTATTTCTTTAAGAACAAAAGGCACACCCACATGTACCACTTTTGAGAGGGTAAGAATTCTCAGTCTTATTGCTTTAAAAGACAAGAGAGTGACCAGAGCAGCAACCTATTCTTTAGGCAGAAGTTTTGCAAATTCAGGGTGAACTGACAGATGTGGGATACTGTTACAACATTATGTTCCTGGCCTGGAAAAGGTCTTTACCTGAAGAAGGCAAAGAATCTCTTGTGTAAATTCAACACAGTGTTGAAAGAAAATAAGGTGAAGGATGAGATGGTCTGTATTCGAGCTGTGTGGGAAGTAGAGTGTAAATTAAGGATGTAAGAATGAAAGTTTTCAAATGACCCTTCTTCAGAGAATCCTGGACATTCTGGATGGAACATTTTATACAGCACATCAGTGAAGACTGAAGATTATCTCAGTTCCTAGGCACAGGTTAATAACTGGATCGACAGACTGGCCCAGCTTCATTAACCATAAGAGGCAGAGGTTCCATAGGCAGAAGGAGAAGCTGGGAAGCAGGAGCTGCTGTCATCCTTGTGTTAGCAGCACCAGTCTATTGCTTTTGTATTCTCACACAGAAGCATTGTAGGCAAAATCCCACATGGCATCCTTAATGGCCGTGGAGCCAGTGCTCCACATGGATTTCTCATGCAAGGATAACTTTTCCAGAAACAAGAATGACTGGAGATCTTTTATTCAATGTATTTATCATGCTCAGTGTCCAAGATGATTTCTGTCTAGAGCCTAAAATGCCCTCTGCTCCTTGCAGTGATGCAAACTGACATTATCATGGTAGCATTTTCTTTGCTTTAGTTTTCTGGTATCTTTTGGTAATTTTATACTGAACAATTCTTGTCTCAGGATATAAATGCATCCCAGTTCAGTGCCCAGAGAAATCCACAGTTGCATGTTTAATTTCAGTTCCATATGTATCCGCTCTCTTGCATTATACAGCTATGAAAGCTTTAGTTTCTACCCTGATTGCCTGGCTGTTCTTTCCTCGATGTTCTCAGCTGTTTCCCAGCTCCATGTTGTCACTTTTGTTTTTTCCTGCTGCTGCTTCCCTGTGTTCCTGACCCTGAGCTTCATCCCTTGGCCGCTGCTAGTCATGCTGTTTTTTATGTCTTCTTGGATTGTGCACTGTTGGATCAGAGTCCAAGTCAAACTCAGTCCTATTCTTAATTCATGAGTGTGGTGTCACACATGTGAAATGTATTGATGGAATCTTATCTTTCTCAGGTGAACTGTGTGATGTTTTGCACAGCTGTGTCACTGTGATGTATTATAAATAGTAACCATGAAAGCAGTGAAGAAGGTGTAAGGCTGGAGAAAGAATTGCTGCCCAATGTCATCTTTTTAACTGGTTTTTGATAATCTCATAAAGCTGTCATATATTTACCACCTTTCCCACTTTTTCACTTTCCCAGCTCTACTAGCTGGCATAAATAGATCACAGCATTTGAGGATATGGAAAGTATTCACAACCTGAAATAATGACAAAGGTTTAAGCCATTATTGGTAGAGAACACTGAGATGCTGGTGAAGCGTCTATCAGAACAGACAGCAAGAAGGGAAGGGATACAGGAATGGATTCCAAAGTTTTTTAGATTTGGCATCAAGAAAAGACATCTGGGAAAAGGGTTCTTTTTATCATTTAAAAGAAAATGTGCTCACTTCACTACTCCAGTTGTTACACTGGTTTGTACTGAGAAAAGGACCTTGCATTACTTAGGTGATGGGAAGCATCAGAACGTACCCCAGTCACAAAGGAGGTGCAGGCCATGTTTGCAGCCTGCCATGCGATTGTTCCCTTGGTGTGACAGCCAGCCGTGCCCACAGCTGGGGCTGCAGAGGGCCGGAGACACGGCCTGCACAGCACAGGCAGGGAACGCACCGCATCTGCTCTCGGTGTCACCGTGGTACCTTACCCGCTTTGGTCAGGGGTAGGGTGTCACCCGTATGTCACGGTCTGCTCTGTAGAGGGGGCTTCTTTAAGGGGTAAGTATTCATTGTTTCTTGTCATTGAGTTATCCTTTGCTTCCTAAAAGTGCTGCTGTGTAGTGGTGCCAGCACAGGATAGCAGCTTCCTTTTGCCCCTGCGAGGGCAAAGTGGGTGAGTAATCTTTGTGCATGCCATTTGTGAAAGGGCTTGGGGACCTTTCTGGGTGAAAGGAGCTATACAGAGTTCAAACACACCCACTATTAATTTGCTGTATTTTTTTTTTTGAGCCACACACAAACCCTGGAAGATAAAAGCTGGTACCTTCTAAGTACAGACAGGTCTAGCTGCATGTACTAAACCATGACCTTAGCAAGGTGTTTGGTAGGGACAGTGTGCTTAGCTCCTGCTGTGATTTCAGCCAAGTTCATTTTGATACTCCAGAGAGATTTGATATTTCAGTGGGGCATCCATTTTCCTCTGTACAAGACATTTACATATCTGGTTCCCAGTTGTGCTAAAGGCTGTCAAACAAGCTGAGTCCTTTGTACAGAATCACATCCTGTCCGAGAGCCAGACCAGCAGTATTCAGTTGGGGCATTTCTGAGGTGGCTTGAAAAAAGAGTGTGCTACACCATCATGTATTGGCTGCAGCGATCCATCTGCTCCTCTATCTTCCTGAGTTTTTGTCAAAGGGAGGAACACATCCTGAATTTGCAGTCCATTGACACCTTCAACTAATGCCAAAATTGGTTCACTCTCAACTACAAGGAGCCCAGACTGCACCACAAAAGAAGAGAATCTTACTTGTGGTGCTGGAGGGATGGTAGAGGAGGGTTGCAACTATTGTGAAGCTGTGCTGGGAGTAGGTGAATACACAGATCCTGGTTTGTGCCATATGCAGTGGGTGTACTGGTATTCCTCCAACCAAAGTGCAATGCCCGATTTAGGAAGTGTAAGAAATCCTCACACCTTAAAATGGGAATAGATGATACTGGTTTTAATTGGACTGGAGCTCTGAACTGTTTCCATAAGAGATATGAGCTAGAAGAACAAAAAAAAAAAAAAAAACCAATATCAAAGGTGGGAATGTAACCCATGGTGGTCGAGCTTTATTGTGATGGGCAGGAATGGCAAGAAGCTCAGGTAACTTCTCAGTCAAGCCTTAGAAGAGGAGTGGGGCCCACTCGGCAGGAATTTGGGGGTAACTCATGAGACTGTGCTGGCAAGAACAGGTGAGCAGTCTGCATGCTGGGAGCATCCAGCCCCACCTTACCCTCTACAGCCACTTTGCAGCTCCTGTTTTCAGTTTGTGTCAGTGTGTAATTGGTGGTATTGTCCACCAGATTTTGTGTGTTCATTTACATTACTTATGTTCATAGTTTATGTGTCTGTGTTTATTTTGTGTTGAACTAAGTAATTTTGCAGTATTGTTTATGTTTTTAATTCTGTTTCTTATTTAACTTTATTAATTTATGTTACGTTTATGTTGCAATGTATATTTTAATGAAAAAATCTAATAAAAAGAATATTTTTTAAATGGCACAAAAATAAAGCTTCCCCAAGATCTGCATTGTAATATAACATTGAAAACTAAACAGTGCTGGCAGTGCTAGGGCCACGGCAATCTCTTCAGAAGTAAAATTTGGTTGCAGGACATTGTCTGCCCACTGCCACATTTCTTGTAGTATGTTAGCTAAAAGATAGGAAAACTGAGCAGTGCCTGTGATGATGTGAAAAGCCTCAGATTCAAGTCAATGGAAGGAGAATTATCTCACCTCCACTGGAGATGCAGACCACCCCAGTTCTCTGCAAAGGGAACTCTCTGTAAAGTGCTCCCCAGGAGATGACTTCTTTTCCAGGAAGGTGATGCTTCTGTCTGGAGCAGATTGGGCAGCAGACTGGGAAAAGGAGAGCCCTGAGCACAAATGAGGAGTAGAAAGCAAGAAGTGGGGCCAGCAAACAAAGCCCCAAGCTGGTGGGTGGAAATTGTGGAGGTGAGGAATCAGTGTGAAAGCACTTCGGTCTGTATTGACTTGGCAAATGGGAGCCTGTGCTGCCATCTCTCCTCTCTCCCACTGCTGCAGCCACAAAGCTCCTTATGGGATAAACCCTGCCTGGGTGTTCAGGTAAGTTGTTGACAACGTGCATGGGAGCTCTGGCTTTTGCATGCTGGGGGTAGGGAATGTCTGCATGCTTAATTGTGCTGTGCTGGGCAGAGTACATCAACATTGTGTGAAGCCATGGGTACTGGACAGAACTAAACTTTCCATTTAAAAATATTTTTTAAAGTTCCACTCTTTGCTTCTCTCCCAACTGTGCAAAGTGCTTGTTTTGGCAGATAAAAGCAAGGAGCAAGATGGAAACTCTGCTGGCTCATACAGGAGGTTTGAAAGGAGTGCTGTCCCTTTTTTGCATCAAATCCCAGACACCCTTTTTTCCTTCTACTTGGCTTCTTGCTTATGTCAAATTGCTGAATTTTGCTTCATTAAAATAAGTGCTGATTGCATTTTACACTTTAGCTTAGTAGCTGCCCAGCAAAGACTCAGCCACTAAAAATGCTAACCATCTCCTGTGATGTACGGGTTAATCTTTATTTCACTGGGCCTCAGTGAGCCCTGATGGTCCACATGTACTGAGGTCCAATCCTCTCCTGGACATGTAGCCAAACAATTTGGATGGCCACATACTTGGAAGTCATATTCTAGGGGACAGTTTCATTAGGTTTATTAAGAATTCCCTGATTTTTTTCCTTAGGTTAGTCCAAATTCAGATTTTACACTGCCTTTAAGAAATGGCTCCTGTCATAGAAAAAAAATAAAATTAATTCAGCAACAGAGGGAGAACTGGACATTACCAGATGCAGTGAAGCTCCATATCATCCTTGCCTGTAAGCTGTGAAACAGCTCAATTGCTTGCAGGACATGAGAGAAAAGGAAGCTTTCCTGCAGCCAAGATGGCACACAACATATGCCATACAACATCTGCCCTACTGCTTGTGCTATGCTATTTGGGCAACAACAGTCTGGGCTTTTAATTGTTGTAACCCTAAGTAGAAGGGACAAATATTTTGGGACTGTAGGACTTTGGAACTTTAGACCCCATGTAAAAAGTTTACTCCTTACATCCACTCTAATCTTGCCTTAAGTTATTCAGCATATCCATGTGGCAAGTAGAAGAAGCACTGAAGTGTGCTGAGCTTGATACTACAAATCCCCTGCCAGCCTAGCTTAGATGATATTTCTTCTGGAAATACAGCAGTTGTTGACATTCTCTTCCAGTGGGGAAAGGAGAGGTAGAGACAGCCACTGGTTTCATGCTCAACAAAGATGCAAGGAAGGAAAACATAATTTATTTTGGTTGAACCTTTTTAAAGAAACTAGGTGTTGTTTGCGCCAAACTTTCACATCAGTATAATCTGAAACATCCTTACTCTGTCAGATATATCCCCAAGGGAATTCCATCAATTCCACATAGTAGTTCCTGGACCTGAACTTTTTTGACATGTGTTGTAGTCAATTAAGAACTATTTCAGCCACCACCAGCTTCTCAGAGCAGCCTTTCACCTGACTGACTCAGGCACTCACACCACACAGCCTCAGGGAAGGGTTCTGGGATCACAAGGAAAACAGGGGTGCATTTCCCCTCAGCTGTCTCAGGGTGGACACAGCCACTCTCTCCTGGTTAGCCAGACACCTTTTTCCAGACACTGAGCAATGACACTAAAGCATGCTGTCACCATCCCAGACTCTTGGCCACGGACACCCTCTTGGCAAGCAGGGGCAGGTAGGTTTGGATGGACTGGCTGGGGCTCCTGGAGAGAGTGCTGGCTGCCTTTGGAGTGAGCTGCTGCCCCATTCCAAAGGAGCCACTGTGTGTGCTGCACTTAGGCTTTTCTCAGTCAGCTGATGCAAACCTTTTATGTCTCCTGATGGGCTTTGTGCCTTAGAAGCCCTGCAGGGCTAAACCTGAAACAGAGATACCATGGGCCCGACCCTCAAGTGGTGTAAACCAGCAGCACTTTCGTGAAAACAACTGAGTCGTGTTGATTTATATCAGCAGGTGGATTGCAGATGCTATCCAGCTTTTCCACCTGTTATACAATGTTTTACTACCTTCTTGTTCATTTTGGCAATAGGAAAGAGATACCAGTTTTCCTAATGAAATGCAGTTTTTTCCTGATCCTCTTTTATTTTTATTTTAATGAGGATGTCTAAGATGAGAGAATCTTAAACTGAACACCTGCATCCCACCCAACTCCAGCCTGCAGATACCCGTATCACTCACACCCATGCTGTGAGGCTGACACGTGGCCCTGCATTGGGTTGAAACAATCAGTATGCCTCTAGTTGGGGGCTGAACATTACATCGCTTTTGCTTGTAGTCAAAAGTGTCACAGCATTAATCCCTCTATGCAATTTCAGGGATCCTTTTGCCATCTGTCCTAGCACAGAGGTGAGCACAACGGCCGAGAAGACAACACTGCTGCCTGCTTCTTGCTGTCTTAAAACAGAGTTTCTTGCACCCATCTGTTTTGCATGTCCCTGTGCTTGAGGCCATTCCCTGGCACAGTTATCCTCCCAGACAGACGGGCTTTGCGCTGGGGACTCATCCCAGCCTGCAGGCGGGAAGTTTGCTGCAGTTCCCAGGGTAACGCCTTTCCCATGAGACAGGGGAGCTGCAGATGGAGTCCACTGCTTTTTCCCTCAACAAGAAGCAGTTTCCACTGGGAAACTCACGAGCAAAGTTTTGCTCTGCGCAAACCACGGCCATTGGCTCCGTTTCCAACCCACCACCTTCTCCAGGGCAGCTGTCCCCTCTCCTCAGCCTGGCCCACTACCGGCGTTTCTCCTTCCTGCTTTGAACACAGGAATGTTGAAATGGGGGTGGGATGTGGAACAGTGTTTGCTCCTCAGCCCTGGTGGAACCTGACGCAGGGAGCTGGCGTAGCCCCAAGCCACCTGGCTGTGAGAAGATAACAAAAAGAGCTGCCTGTCACAGATTAGTTAGAGTCTGACTGGATAGGCATTATATAAACCAAGGCTTATTTGTTATTTTTTTCCTAAGGAAGTATCCAAATATTGGTGGACACTTTTTTTTTTTTTT
>VXBU01014574.1:3031941-3094277 GCA_013400315.1 Bombycilla garrulus
GGGCCGGGCCGCAGCTGCGCCCGCCGCGGGGAGGGAGCGCGGCCCGGCTGCTGCGCCCGCGGGCCTTAACCCCTGCCGACGAACCTCATCGTATCGAGCCGCATGGACAGTGCCCAGCTGCAGCAAGCACCGAAAAAAAAGGCTGCGCGCCGAGCTTGGAAGCCCTGTCCCGTGCCAGGGGCTGGTTTGCTGCAGCGGACGTCCGCGCTGCTCAGGGACCTCATCTCGCATCCTCTGGCACCAGCACCCGAGGCATGGCTCTGCTCCTCCCAAATAAGCCAGAAAGCCACCCATCAGCAAGCTGGCTGCGCTGTTTCACAGGAGGACAAGACGTGGCTCTCGGGGTTTGAAGGTCCCAGAGGCGAGCAGTGATGGTAACCCAAGCCCTCCTCACCAGCAAGGTCAGGCTGTCCCCACCTGCAGAGCCAGGAGGTGCGAGTGCCAGTGACCCTGCTCGAGGGTTGTGCTGCCTCCCAGACCTGCCTGTGACCCCCCACATGGGAGCTCAGAGCTGCTAGACTTACATCTTTCACAGCATCTCTGTTTTCTGTATGCCATTTGTCTCTGCAGGATGTGTAACATTTGCTGGTTTTGCAGGAAGGGACCAGTACAGCCCAGGGAAATCGTTACCTTCCTCAACTAGACCCTGTGCTTAGTGCACACAGAGCCCATCATTAATATCTTGGGAATCAGACTCAGAGAGTTGCAATGTGCAGCCCCTTGTCTTGCTTGACAGGCTTATTTGCTTTGTGTGTTTGCCTTCAAGCCATTCTGCAGTTCTGCTCATCAGAGCATCCGTGCTCCTCCACCCATCATGCTGCCAGCACACCACATCCCCATTGCCCTGGATCTTCCCCACATCCCCTTGCTTCAGCATCTGCGGTTCTCAGCTGCCTTTCCTTAACTCTTGTTTTCCCTGACCCCCTCTTAGAGAAGCTGGTCTGTACAGCTCATGAAGGGATTGTCAAACTAATATTTTCCTACAAAAGCAGGCTGAAGAATCAGTCTCTTCACTAAAAGAAACACTCCTCAGGGGCCACCACGTGCAAGGCTACTGAGCTCTGAAATTGTAAAAGCGGGGTGAGGGGGACACGTATGTGGTTTGGACTCACCTCTCTGAATCTCAACCCCACTCTGCAATTTGGGCTTTGAGCTGAGGTGGCACAGCTGGAGCTCAGGCAGTGGCAGCACTTTGGAAAAAGCAAGTTTGTAGCATCTGCCTGTGTAATGTGTTCAGGACTTCTGGGCTGTGCTGTCATCTCTGGGACATTTTCTTTATGTTTGTCTGTCAAATATGCAGCTGCATATTTGTTTATACAGACAGTAGCAGAGAAGGCCTCAAATCCTTCCCTTAGCTGGTGCCTCATACCACATGTTAGATCCTCCGTGCTGGGGCATAGAGAGATTTGGGGCATGGTCTGGATGAATCAAGCTAACTAGAGCTTTCTACAGTCTGAAGAAAGTTTGTCTTGCCAGTTTCTTCAGCCAGCCCTGTATATATACTCCCACATCCAACACATGGGAAAAAAAAATCTTTCTGTGCTTAGTGTGATGGATCATCCACTGTGGGCCACCTGCAAGCCCTATCTTGTAACTAAACTCCCGAGCTTCTGCTTGTCATACATTTTGGATAGGTAGTACCCTACCCAAAAAATGCCTGTCCTCATGTGATGACCTGCCTCTGGATGTGGAGATTCTCTGCCATGATGCTGAACTCCTTTGATGCACCCTGTGTTCCCAGAGCTGGGCAGCCAGAGCTGGGCAGGGCTTAGCTGCCTTCTGCCATCCTTTAATTAGCCAATTGTCAGAGCTTTATGAAAAGCACAGCAAACCACAGACTTTTAAAATGTGGAAGCAGTGTCAAGAGCAGTGCTAGAAAAATATAAAGTTAAATTCGTAGTGTGGGTTTTCTCTTTCTCACCTGGGGTATATTATTGACCTGATGAATACGGTGGCAATTGTGCATCACTCTAACAGTGTTTTAGGGGTGACCTTTCTTCTTATCTGCCAGGGCTTTGAGGTCTCTAATGGATCACAGGAAAGATGTGCCTGGCTGCAGGTGGAGGGACCTAGATCAGCATCCTTCCCTTGGCTCGCTGCCTGACAGCCAGTGCATCACTGGAGCCCACTCTCATGGGACTTGGCCTTCCCTCCCTGACTTTCTGTTCTGACCCAGCAAGCAATTCCCAGAAAACAGTCAAGTCACTGTGTTAAGGTGATCCCGCCCTCTCTGTCTCTTTGTTTCTGGGGAGTCTTAAGCAAATCAGGTTGCAGAGTATACACAGAACACCACAGTCTCTATGTCAAGTGAAAGTCCAAATGGAGAGAGAGGGCAAGGGAGAAAGCTCTGTGTTTGCATTCATCTCTGACATGATGGATTCCCCCTTCCTGGAAGCAGCCTTGGCATAAATAAAGCCAGTAAAGGCTTTTATGCAAGAACTCCCTTCACTACCAATAGTCCTGGAGTCATAGATAATAAAAGACCTGGCAGCTCATCTTGCACTGCTCCCTTTAATCAGCAGGATTTTCCCTACTGAATATTCACCGAGGTTGCTTTATCTAGCACACCTCTGAAACCTCCATGGATGGGACCTTAGCAGATGCCCTCAGGAACGCATTTTTCAGTACTTGAAACATTTACTGCAAGGGAAAAAAAAAGAAGTCTGATATACAACAGAAAATGTCATCTCTGAGTAAGTTTAAAAACAGGGAGAGCCATCTGTAGGCCACAAATAGCAAAGGTGTTTATCACAATAGATTTTTTTCCCCCTGAGTATTTCCCTTAAGGTTTTTTTTGCATAGTCTTGAGTTAATTGCACTTCATATTAGCATCCATTCCTCATCATGAAAAGTGTAGATATTTGTGGATTATCATGTTTCTTTTCAGCCTTTTCCGCACCTCAGACTGTAATGGCTGAGGCTTTTCTCATATGCCAGTGTCTCAAAGACTGCTATTGATTTTGCTGCCTTTGTCTTTCTTTAAAAGATCACTCCGGAAAAACACAGTAATGTGAAGACAGAAGGGCTGTGCTTGTCCATACGGCACCATTACCCAGTTGTTTGTGTAAGTGGGGTATCACCCTGGCATTATGCTCTTAGTAGAAAGCTGCATGCATGTGTCACACATGTTGTGGTGTAACATATTTGCTAAATCTATTTATTGCACATCCTTGACCACTTTACCTACCTTCATCCCACACTGCCATCTGTTCTGTGGCTACCACCCCCCATCCACTCTCCTGAGTACCTGTGGAGGGATGCCAGGAAAATAGTTCCTCCTTTTCTTGCCAAATTTGGAATTTCAGTTGCAAATTTACCCTAGCAAGAGTGCCAAGGGGAGGCAGAGTCAATGCCAAACCCACTCTAGCTTTCCTGTTGGGCACATTTTCAATTCTGTCACAGTAGCTGAAAAAGGGAGCTGACTCTCACCAGAAACGGGTCGTGCCCAACGCTGCAAGAGGGGTCAGCAGTTGTGCCCAGTCCAGGATGGGCATATCATCAAAGGCTTTAAAAAAGTAAAATCTGTAATCTGTCTATTATTGACATCCATGACATTCTCAAAACCCTGCACATTTGTCTTCACAGAAACTAGTGCACCTGGCTGCAGAGTGGAGGTCTTTTTGAAAATAGTTCCAATAAAACATGTTAAAGCTATCTACATCACTCCTGGAATCGTTTTTCCACAGAAAGGCCTTGTGCAATATCCACAGGGATTTTTTGTTTGCATGTAATACAACCACCCTGCAGTCATGTTAAGAGAAAGCTTTATATAACACTGCTGTGTGAAGTATTGACCAGCATATTTGGTCAATACATATACATTCACACAAGCAGATATTTCCAAAATCAGTGGAAATATCATCGTGGACTTTCCATGCACAAGCTCCCCATAAAATAAGACAAATGTGTTTTTTCCTATAGTGTGTCCTACAGGAGCTCTGGCAGGAGACACTGTGTGTTCCCCGTGGTGCTGCACAAGCACTGCAGCCAGGCAGGCACTGCTGAGATTCCCAGCCTGCTCCTGGTGACTCATCCCAGCCGAGCAGTTGTGTGGGGGTGCACGTGAAATGATCCTATTTACTCATTCTCCTGGAAGACCACAGGAGCACCCACTGCACTCTGCTGGCAATAGATGCAGCAGAGGGATCAGAGTTTGACTTGGTACAGCAGACTTCACCTCAGCAGGGCAGAAATAGGAGGTGCACTTCAGCTGATGGTGGGAGAGGAGAGGTCCCAGTGAGTCAGTCCCCTTCCCACTTTGTCCCCATCCTGGGAGGCAAGGACGCAGCTGATGAGCTGGTGGCTCAGAAAGCCCTTTGATCTTTCTGGCCTGCTGCCTTCTCACCATTTCAGCTCCCTTGAGGCTGCTGAGCTCCTTCTTGTGTAAGTCTTGGCCATCACCTCCTGCCTCACCAGCACGCTTGGATAACAGCCTGGAATACAGGATCATTTCCTTAAGATACCGCTTCCATCAGGGATGCAATTCATGATTGTCACAGAGGGGGATACCATCATCCATAGCAGGCTCATTACTGCTAACAACAGTGATGATGGGAGACTGGAAATTGCAGTCAGAGCACAAGAGCACAAAGTGTTAACCTCAAACGTGCTGGAGGCAAGGAGGCAACCTGTCCCTGCCTCAGTCACATCCTGAGAGTTCACATACCAGATGACCTCCCTGGTCAGGTGGGGGCCATGCACCAATTCCACAATTTTACAGGGAACTTCAAAGAACGGCACAGTCTGTGTGGGCCCAGTGGAGGGGTGAATTTGCTCCCAGCAGGAAGCATTTTTCTATCCCCTTGGCTAAACTGTAAATTTAAAAGCAAACACAAATTGCAACTGGCTGTTTTCAACATCATATGCCAAACAACTGTCAGGGTCTGTGATACCACGCAGAAGTAGTGCCCAATATTAGAGATGGAAAATTAATTTCTACTAGCCTATGAGCCTGTCATTCCCGGGCAAAACTGTTTTTGACAAACTCTATTTCTTCTGGTGTTAACAAATTACCCCCAAGTAGATTGCAGTATCTCCAAGATTTATTCACTATTTGAATATAATTGCCAAATATTTACTTGCCAGAGAGTTATTCCTAGGGAAATTGTTAATCTGCAGCTCATTCACAGAGTTTGCTACTGACACTGGATAGTTGAAGTGCAAGGAACTACGTTTAGTTTTTCTTGGACATTCAGGTCACCTGGTATTGTCTCTGCCACCCAAGAACATGAATACAACTGTTACAGTGGGGTTTGCTCAATCTTTCTCTGATATTTGTTTTAATTCTACCTTCCAGAAACATTCTTCTAAGCCAAGTTTTAATTCAAAATATTTCTGGAAAGAAAAGGGGTGTGAACACAGTCCAACCTAAATCATTGTTTATGCATTTGCTGAAAAACTGTAGTCAGTGTCAGTCTCTGTGCTCCAGATGTAGGTGATATAGGGCCCTGTATCCAGCTGCAGGGTAAGTGCCTACAGTATTTATGCAGCTAAAACTTCAATGAAAATTGTTGAGTCTCCTTGTTTGGGCAAAAGCAGCAAGTCTGTATTTCAGCCTTGCCACCCAGCTGTTTTTTCATTTGGACGGATGATTATATCTTAAGGCTACTAGAAATAGCCAATCCATAATTAAAAGGCTGCTGGGTTTAATGTACAGGCCTACCACTCATTTTAAAGGTCTAGAATAAATCAAACTGCATTTTCTTGCCACTGGCTAGCACTTCATTTCTTTGAGAGTTGGCACCACTCCAACACTCAATTTTCAGGTGGAAAAGAGCAATTGGTGGCCCCCTGGACTTTATGGAAGAGGTCGTTCATTATTAAAAAAAAACCCAAAAACAGAAACAAAAAAACCAAACAAACAGAAAAAAACCCCATCCAGTCTGTTAAAAACAAGTAAAATACCAGGGATTTCAGTAATTTCTCTTGTCTCCTTCCTTCCTTCCTTCCTTCCTTCCTTCCTTCCTTCCTTCCTTCCTTCCTTCCTTCCTTCCTTCCTTCCTTCCTTCCTTCCTTCGATAGANTTCCTTCCTTCCTTCCTTCGATAGGCACTTAAGAAAGAAAAGGACCTCTTCTCTCAGCATCTTGAGCAAAAAAATGTTTTCCTTAAGTTTTTTTGGAGTTAATTCCACATGTGCTAATCTGTTTCTGTGCATGACTAAGAGCTATTTCATAGCAATGCGCACATACTGCTCCTGTTTTAGCAAACAGCCAAAACTAATGGACTTTAGGTATGCAATCAATTCCTGCTCCTGTTTGTTAGACCAGTCATTAAAGGGACGTAAGATACAGTTTTAATTAGTGTTGTTTAATTAGTGTTGTGCTTGACATTGCAATCAAGTTAAATTTTAAATAAAAGGCTGACCCATAGTCCTTTTCTGGCGGAGCTTCTTCTGGCTGACCTAGACCTGCTTGGTTCCCAAAAGGACATGGCAAATCCTTTTGTTAGTACAGTCCTACAGCCCTACCCTAGTTACCTGTGGTTTAGCTGTGAACCTCTGCAGAGAAGCATATGCCTTTCTCCTCCTGGTAGTTAGAAATGTATATATTTTTGTCTTGATCTCTAAAATATGTATGCTTGTTTTAAATTAGGAGAGCTTTTACAGAGACTCCACCAGAAGGCCACCTAGCTGTTGGATAGCAGAGATTACTTACTGGTAAATGTGGAGGATGCAAACGATAGAGCTGATGGCATGGCCTCCCTGACTGGAAAAATGAGAGGAGCAGTATACCCAGAGTGATCAGTTACCCAGAACTGAAAGTGCATCAGCAGACTGATGTATGGCAAACAAAGAATGGTGTATCATTTCCTTAGCAGTGCAGACAAAATTTCTTCTGGAAGCTTCCCTTACCCTGGGCATATTGAAGGACTTGCCGCAGTTGCATGTTGCAGTGAGAATATGAACGAAGTGTTTCTACAGAGTGTGCACATAGCCTCTGTAGGGTCTTTCATGAACCCTCCCCTGCAAGGCACCTGCTTTCTTCTTCCTAGAAGGGGAACCAACCCTGGCCTCTCCTGTTTTTAATGTATTGACCATTAGGCAGAACTAAAATTGCAAATCCTTCTCTCCATACTAGTGAAAGTGTCACCCAGTTTTCACATGACTACTCTGCACCTGGAGGTAGTGCCCCTCTCCATTGCTCCTGGTTTTCCATGAGCTTCATTGGTGAGGCAATATCTAGCCCTCCTTGTCCCTGATAATCAGCACTCACATGTATCTAGAAAACACCTGTGCATTTGCAGGGCTTCCACAATGATGCCAGCTGCACAGCTTTTAATGCCAGGAAGGACTAAAGTGTGACTCTCAGGTTATCTCGCTAGTGATGGCACACGTAGTGACAAGGACTGTGTGTCTGCATGTGCTAAAACATTGAAAACCCTTATTTGGATGACATACACTGTCAGGCAATGTGATTTCAGAGGTTTTAACTAGAAATTTGTAATTTATTGGTTGCAGTGCAACCAGCTAATTTCTTCATGGCCTCTGGGAAGGCAGCAGCCACTGAACTTTCCTTTCCAAGTTTCCCTATAAGAAGTAATACTTAATATTATTAAATCATCCATATTTTTAAAAATTCATTATTAATTTTTTTTTTACTGGTATATGCAAATAATTTCACACCCTGTGAACCAACGTACTTGTTATTATTCACCCCAGAAAGAGGTCATGATTGAGTGCTGTACAGCTGGACAGTGTGTTTAGGTACCACCTGAGTACAGCCTCTATAAATAGTGGCCCTCTTTTCCATGCATGCAGCAACTGGCTAGTGGCAGAGGCAGCACTGGTACAAGAATGTACTCTGAAGCAACAGGCCAACAGCCTGGATTAGTCAGATTTATGAAATCATAATTCTATTTAGGAGTCTGTGTCCTGGAATACAGCAAACTCCTAAAATGAAGATTGTGACTGTGGACACTTCTGTGTAATCAGAGCTTCAACTGTGCTCTAAATGATGGAGCAATACTTGTTTCACCTGAGCATCCTGGAGGAGGTTGTGAGACCTGAGCTGTAGATGCTGTTTGCATGCCTATGCTACCTGAACCACCCAACAAGGACTGGCCTCTCCAAGTCCTGTCCTGGTATTCTCTCTCTTCCCTGTGGAAGCATTTCAAACAAGAAGCTGGTTATTACTTCTGAGGTTATCCTTAGGGTGATTAATGTGTTTATTCTTTTAGAGGAATAAACTTAGCTCTGTTGGAGGCTGACACAGATTTAGGGAGTTCCTCTGAATAAGTGGCACAGATTTCCAAGGAGGTGCAGAGATAAATTAAATCCTACATAAAAGTTCTGTCAGTGGCATTGCTTATGCAAAAAAGCTGTGCCAGATCTCACCACCTTTCACACACATACCCCCCCCTCCAAATCACAAACACAAGCTGGCAAATCATGTGAGAAGCTGTGCAGGGAAAAAAAAACTACATTCAGGTGGTGGTCCAGATGGTGCCAATTTTGAGGAAGACATGTAAGTGCATAATTGAGCCCTGCACGCTCCGAGGCATGAAGGACAGCCCATGGCTGCCAGCACAGGGGACCAGCAGAGCAGCAGCCATGCAAGAGGCTTTGGGGGGAGGCCCAGACAAGAGGTTCAGCAGGAAACTTCACTGCAAAAACATCTGAATTATATTTCCTTATGCCTCTAGTTTTCCACTGGCTTCCTCTTGCCTGAGGAGGAACTTTTACTTGTTCACATATTTGTCCAGATGCTGCTGTAAAACAGCCCGTAGGTGGGGGTCAGCATTAATGTTCCTGCTGCCTCACAGCAACCAGGCAAGGCATCAGCTTGAAATCTGCATGCACCATAAACACTTCATCCTTCCTTTCCCTCCTCTCCCTCAAACATACTGCTTCACATTCCTATCCAAAATGGAGCACAGGACTTCTGAGTGGGTCAGTGAGAAGCAAAAAACCTCTTTGGAGTTTCACATCTAAGCACAAAGCCAGCTAAATGAGGAGCTGACATTGTACCAAACCAGAAGCCACCATTTCTGCAAAACCCTTGTACATTATGTAGGGATGAAGTTCCAGGAAGAAATTCAAAAAAACTTTGAGGGAGACCAGAGGACTCCTTAGTGTCAGTGCCCACTTCACTGGGCCTTTTCCCATCCAGTTGCTCTTCCAAATAGACAACACACATGTATGAGTGAGAAATTAACATTTTTATAAGAGAAAAGGTGGGAATTTGATCATTGATATTTTCTTCTAGATTTATGCATGTATCTGGTTTGATCCTTTATGAATAGCTTTTTTGAGTAAAATCCAAGTAAAAATAGGAAAATCTCAGCAAATGCAGTGGTGGAAGCCAGTGCTCCAAGACTCAGCTGCCTCCCGCAGCTCTGATCATAACCCAGTATTTTCTCCACAGACAGAAGTTCATTTCTGCTCTGAAGCTTCAATGTGCTTCCTTATGTGTCCTGTCATGGCTGAGTGGCTATCAGCAAGGTCTAGGAGTAAAAGGCATTAAAGAACAATTTTGGTTTTATAAGTGCAGCCACTCTTTCACCCATCTGTCTCTGTTGGAAGAAGAGACATCATCCACTTGGATGGACAAAGCACTTCCTTCCTAAGTAGGAGAATGAAGTTCAGTCAAGGTAGAAATGGTGATGATGAAATAGTGAAATCTTGAAATTTCACTTCTCAGACTACTTAAAAGCATACTTAAAAAAATAAAATAAATAAATAAAAAAAAAGGAGATTATCACTTAACTAAGGTGTTGATTATTGTCAGCATGTTCCTGACAAGAAAAATCAATTGCTCCTCTTCTGGTTGCCACCATGGCTCACTCAATCCATCATCTTTGCTGAGTTTGGTTAACTCATTTCATAGTCACTCAGGAATGAGCAATGATATGGAAAAATGCAGCATGTAATGGAAACTGTGACCTGTCACCTCATGTGGGCTGGTGCCAAGGAGGCTGCTAATTATAGCCTGACATGTAAATACTCCTGGAAGATGATTGTACTTATTTGGACTAGTGCAATATTAATTAAGTACTTTGATTATTTCTGAGATAGACTTTGGAAAGAGGGGAGGTGTTGTCAAGGGACTTAACCTTTTAATTGCTGGGAATGAAGTTGTCTTCCTCAGAAACTGCAGCAGAAAACTATGTCTGAATTTTCCTCCCTCTTTTCTCTGTCCTGACTTTTACCTATTCCTCTGAGAGGTTCCATGGTTTGCCTGCTTGCACTTGGTCTCCCCTGGCTCTGTGTCCATGCTAGTTCCTCAAGACCATAACTCCTTGCCTCCTCAAGCAGGGAGAAACCTAAATGGCAGGGATAAGGAGAAGCTTCTGGCAGGGAACCAAGGTGGCTCTTCTCTGAGCCAGAGCCCTGGCTCTCAAGCCTTTTACACTCACAAAATTTCCAGCCCAGAAACAGACAGCTTCCGGCTCCTACACTGGGTTCCCCATGCACGTAGCAACACAAAATCATGGCTCAAGCTGCCCTGAAATGGGAGAGGGAAAGGGAAGCCAGTGCAGCCCAGAGGAGTCAGGACCACCTCAGCAAAAAACTGCTGAAAACTTCGGTGGGTCCAGCAACATCAGGACAAGGTGCCACTGCCTGTCTGACTCATCCTTAGGAGTAAACAAACAGCAGTGGCGGCGCACAGCAGAGGCAATGACAAGAACAGGAGGGGCAGTGGAGCCAAGGAAAATACTTTTGGTTTTTACTTTGTGCAAGACACAAAGCTAAGTTCAGGCTTCGCTGCAGGCTGTCTGGGCCTGAAGAATGTTTCACAGGGGGTCTGGGTTTGCAAGGAGCCTGGGGCTGCTTTGAAAGCAAGTCCGCTCAGGTGGCGGCAGGCTGCAGTCAGCACTGGCCCAGGGTGTTGGGCAGAGCAGACTGCTCAGCCGAGAGCTTGGCTTCCCAGCAAGCCTGGGACCACATTTCAGATGAGCTTGTTGTTACCTTCTGAACAGCTCAACAGGAGGTGTTGAGCTGTTGAGTCCAGCAAGATCTTTCAGTGACCTTGGGGATAGTGTTTTCCAGCAAGTCCTGCATTTCAAGTGAGCCAAAGCTTTGTGTTGAATGACTCCTCTGTTGCACTGTGTGGCCTTGGGACAGTCACATGTTTGTGCATTCAGCACAAACTGAACCTGCTGTTCCTGTGCCACGCTTGAGTCACACCACAGTATCCCTCAGTCTCTTTCTGCACTGAATGCCTGGGCAGCGTTTCCTGCTTTGCACATGTGCAGCACCAGAAAAGCCAGCAGCACGGAGGAGCCAAAGTCGTGCACCTCCCAGGGATTTTGTATCTGGAGGAGGTCCTGCTCATTTACACATGGCTGAACAGGCAGCTGGCACTGTTCTGACAGCACCAAAACCAGCTCTTCTGGTTGTCATCAACATACTCGAATGGAAGTACTGAGGGGGAGCTGAACCTGTGCCTCTGCAGAGCATCACAGCTCCGCTATACCCAGGAAACAACCCTGGTCTCACATTCGTCTTTTCATTACAGTTTGTAGGATTGGGGAATTCAATCTCTTGTCTGGAGTAGACAAGTAAGAGATGGTTGTGGGTCAGAGTTGCCAGAAATGTCACTAATGCACTCTCAAGGACTCTCCACAGCTGCATAGCATCGTCTTCATGATGAGAGGAAAGGACAAGTATTATTTCTGCCCCAGGAAGGCAGAAGACATTAAATTGACATACTGAGAGCTAATGAGAAACAGTAGAGGCATCAGGACAGCACAGAGAATGGGAGAGTTATGAGACCTGGATGCTGTGAGCCCAAGAGGCACAGGGATATGCATGCTAATTTCTCCTTTCTCCTGCAGTTCTAAGGCTCACCATGTGCTACTGGACCATTGACTTTGTAAAAGCAGTGCTGCTGGGAAAGGATGGTGCTGTGCCACTTCCAGCTGTACCCCTGTGAGAGGTGGGGTGCCAAGTTCCCCTGCTGTGGCAGGATTTCCAGCTAAGAGCCATGCTAGGGGCTGAGGGATGGCTGCAGACTTCTCTCCCCTCACCCCCACAGGAAGTACAAGCCCAGTAGACTGTTGCTGAGGAGGGGGACACATTTCCATGCAGGCAGCAGAAGCTCTCCCTCTGGATTGCAGCTTTGCCAATACCTAAAGCAAAGGGCACAGAACTGCTCCCTCTCATTGTGTTGAAGAGCTCAGATCTTGCTCCAGACAGTTTCCTTGGGGTGTATTCCCTGGACAGCAGTGCCTTCATCAACACCCCCTTGAAAACACTGAAGATGTGCAGGTTCCTCATGGTCTGTATGTAGTGAGAGCAGGACAAAGCACAGGAAAGCAGTTACAGGTGAAAGACAAAAGCCCTGGCTCAGAAGGAGGTGAAGAAACACCAGGCATAAGCTTGGAGATACCATGCTAATCCTAAATGCCTCAAATGGGCAGGTGGAGGGGAAGAAAGGTTTTTTCCACATAGTCCTTTTCGGGAAGGAGCAGACTCAGTTTGATGGCTGGACTTGAAATTAAAGGGTTACAGCCTCTCACGGAGGCAAGTGAAAACACAAATTGATCAAAGCTGCCATTTTCTACCGATAACTTCTTTGTTCAGAGGCACTAGCCACTTCATGCTGATTGTCTCACTGCATAATCACCATTGGCAGCTTCCCTCGCCCTCCCCTAAAGATCCTCTGCACTATTTCTTTTTCTTTGCAGATGTATTTCCGGGGACAGTAAGAAAGTTGCAGCATAAATTAAACAAGATGCCTGGAGACTGAATCAAAAACAATGTAGAGGAATCTCTGAGTGAGAGGGGAAGAAAGAGGGAGGCTGAATGCAGCGCCTGCCTGCTGGCTTCTCCCTTGCCACACTCACACCAATTAAGTGCAGCAGCACAGAGAGGGTGGCTAGGGGAGCACCTTTGTGCATAGATGCTAATTTGTTTGCAGGCTTCAGCACACAATTAATGAAAGTGCTGCTCCACACATTCCCAAAGCTAAAGAAGGAGCATTTGCAGGTACAGAGAGTGGAAAGGGTATACATGCCTGGACCAAAGGCAAGCTGGATTTAGGGAAGATTTGTTCTGTTCGCCTGGCACTTGCCATCAGGATCACCAGTCACTATAAGTTTAAGTCCTCTATCGGCATTCAAAATTTGATGCTGCCATTACAAAACAAGCGGAGGGGAGCAGAAACTTTTAGACAGGTGAAAGAAGTGCAGGGGCATTGAACTTAAATCCAGGAGAAATGGGCCTTATGAGTCTTACACAGAGTCCTAATGTCAATATGGTAGAGAGAGAACAAGGAGACACCTGTGTTCATAATAAAATACTGGGTTTAACTGTGACAGGTGGATGGATGGATGGATGGATGGATGGATGGATGGATGGATGGATGGATGGATGGAGAGTCAGATTGCTGTTTCTCTACTCCCCCCCTGCTCTTCCCCTTTATTAGCTTAAATGTTGGGGTTTTTGAAAGGATAGGAGCACATAGAAATTAAATGCTCACTCTCAAAATGAAGCTGGCATGAGCCTCTGGCTTTGAGGATGGATTAGTTTGGAAGGCATAGTAGGCACCAAATGAGGCCGGTGAGGGCAGGCAGTGGAATTCCCAGTAGGGACAGGTTCCTTTAAAACACAGATTAAACAGGGAGGAAATGCACAGTGTATGAATATGAATTGATGCTGGGCCTTGCCTGGTCTCGCTTCATTTGATACAGCGCATTTCCTTATTGCATGTCAATTATTTACATTATTTAAATATGTATCATCAGATGAACATGCCAGCCCTGAAACAGATACACAGAGGCACACAGAAACACACGTGTGCAGCAGGGCAGGACGAAAGGAGTCACACACCAGTCTAGGGCAGATGATGAGCAGACACTCCTGTGCTCAGTGAGGTGTGAGGCACAGGCACCCCTTTGCCCAGTCCCTGGTGCCTTCCTTGTGCTGCCCCTGCAGAAGAGTGGGCTCCTCAGAATAATTTGAATGCAGGCTCTGCTCAGTGCCGTGGGAATGTCAGCACCCGGCAGGAGCCCCGCTCCTCGCTGGTGCCTCTGCTAATCTCCGGTACGTGGAACTGCTTGTCTGTGAGACAGTCATTCCTCTTTCATCTGCACAAGTTCACAGCAGAGGAAGCACAGGAGAGCTACATTTAAATTAGACAGAGTCCCTGTGCCCAGCGATTCTCCAAAGTTAGTGTTACTAGTAAAGATGTTAGTAGTCGATATCGCACTGTTCTGGCCTCTACCAATGTATAAAATCCTGCTCTGAATTCTCCTGAGACAAAATTGTTTTTCTTACGTGATTCCCATTCTTACAAGGAATTTCTGTCCATGGCTTCTGCTCCAGCTATAAGAAGGTATGGCACTGTCTCTGCAGTGAGCACTGCCACCTCTCACATCTGCCATTTGCCTCTAACTCATGAGGCAAAGTTAAGCTCTACTCTGAATACCCTGACCAGGCATCAGACAAAATGTGGACCCAAACTTCGCAGTTTGACTTGGCTGTGTGGCCTGGTTACAGAAGGAGTCAAATTTTTCCAAGAGCTATTTGTGTTCTCTGCACAACGGCCGAGAGCACTGTGCACAGCTCTTGCACACCAAAGGTTAGGACAAGGTTGGACTATGGATATATGGACAGGCCCAAGACAAAAAGTGGATCCTCCTGAGCTTTACACTGTGTGATTCCTCTGCCCCAGGCTCCTTCCAGCTCTGAGAAAGTTCAGAACAACGGGGATGTTGACTGGATTTAGCTAGTTCTGGTGAAATGCTCCTAAAAGAACAAGTAGGATGTGGTATAACAGGTAATTTTGCTGATAATTTTACTAGGGAAAGAAGAATTAAACACTTCCCTCAGCACAAAATTTGCTGGGTCAGATTTTTGGCAGGTGTGAAGCAGCATAGTAGACTCAGTGGAAGTACTCCAGTATGAACTAGCTGAGGTGCTTCCCAGAAAAGCTGACCAAAGCAATTGCATTCACCCTCCAGTTCTCTTGGCCTGGTGCTGCCCACCGTGACACGGGCTGCAGCAGCAGCCTGGGGAGCAGCCAGCCATCCTCTACCAAAAGAGCAAACCCAAGGAAGCACTGCACAGCACGCACAGGGATTTGCATACTCGACACAAAGCAGCATCCTGCTGTACAAGTCCTCTCCCTGCAGTCAGGTAATCTTCCATTCCCATCTTCATCCTGCAGTCTCTTCGCTCCTACTTTCCATCCTGTGAGGCCTCTTCCTACTCACCTATTGCCATCCTTCACTCCCACCCAGGCCCTCAGCTTCTCTTCACACCAGCAACCCGATACCTCCATTGCATCTCTCCACCTCTCTGCTCTTCCAGCCACCTACCTACCACTCCCACAGGCAGAAAGAAAATCCATGAGAAATGAGGACATTTAAGTAGCTGAAATGGAAAGGAAGGGGGAGACTTTCAAACGGTCATTACCCATCTGAGCAGCCTGCCAAACCCCCCCAAGGGAAATCACAACAAAATCTGTTCCTGGAGAACATACCTAGAGGCTGTGGCCATTGGCTTCAGATGGCAGCCAGATGACAGTCATGTGTGGCATCTCAAAACACAAGGCTTTGCCTGGGACTGAGCACTCAGCCTATCCACAGTGGAGGCTGTTCTCCCCAGCCACAAGAAAAACTCTCTGTGCTCCTGCGGTCAACCCAGTAAGTGATACTAGAGGCATACTGGGTGAAACAAAACAAAACAAAACAAAAACCACTAACAAAAACCCACAAACAAACAAACAAAAACAACAAAAAACCTCAAAGAAACAGCAAAGAAAATAACAATAACACCACCATTTATGCTTTACATTCTGTGCAGCTACAATAGGCCAGGTCTAGAGTCAGCATGCATCTCTCTACCTCTCTGTGTCTGTCAGTGGGCATCTCTGCCTGGCGCTGCTCAGCGCCTGCAAACAGCTGGTATGTGCCCATTTGTTGCACTGACATCTGTCTACAGCCACCTCCTTCAGCTGGAGTAGCTCAACTCCTGTTCATAAATAATTGCCCAACCAGCTGCTGGCAGGCCTGGGGAAAAGAACTCAGGAAGGTCACAGAGCAAATGCAGAGCCTCCTGCAGAACACAGATGTGTTGTGCCCCATGTCTGAGTTATTTGGACTCCTCCAGGCCCTTACTGGGGCATAACTCCCCCACTGCCAGGGGTGGCAACATGCTCAAGTCTCCCACTCCTTGTACAAAATCCAGAGATAGGATGGGATGACCACCACTGTGCCTGGTAGTGCCATGGGAAAAAGGCCCTGGAGCATGCCATCCCTGGCTGAGGAGCAGAGGCTGTTTCTTTCTGTTCTCATCACCTGAACTGTCATTGGTTCAGATCAATTTGAGTTCCTCTGTGGCCTTTCATCACTGTCCTTTCTTTTAAAAGCACTCCTCAGGCTCCCGCTGCTCGGGGAAGCTGTTGGGGCTGGGGCTGGGGCTGGCCAGGATCTGACAGGGCCTTGTGGTGGAGTGGGGCAGCTGGCACTGGGGAGACCAGCCTGCAGATTCCTGCCTGCTGCCTGTGTCCTGGGCAGGAGCCCACAATCCTGAGCCTTTCTAAAGCAGAAGAAATTGACATCCTTGCTGCTGAGTTCCAAACCAGTGCTGCTCAGCAGCTCAGCCCAGCTCTCTGGCTGTCAGAAGCACAGGGGATTAAATACACCATCATGTGTAAATCCAGTGTTTAAACAAATAATTCTCTCAGAATAACAGGCAGGCTTTTCCACATGAAGCAAAGCTGACACCTGACTCTTCACCTGACTTCTCCCAGGAGAATATTTTAATGAGGCCCACAGCTGTAATATCACACAGAGAACATTAACAATGCTAATTACCTAAAGTTTAGCCCGTGAATACTCAAACAACCATACCTTGGAGACGAATTGCTGTTTTGGCCCAAACGAGGCAGCAATGGCTTGCGCCCGATGGTTTGCAAAGTGAATCAGGGCTTGTGAGAGCATCAGAGACAGCGTTAGGCACAGAGACCTGGCAAGGCAGCCTCCACAGCAGGGCTGGTAAATGAAAGAGGTGCCTGGACAGAAGACAATCTGAGATTGCAGAGAGAAATTGCCTTCAGGTGGCCAAATCCCTCCTGAGAAAGCACAAAAGGGGCTGATAGTCTCTCAGCACCATCCCATACAAGATCTGCGCAAAGAAAAGGGGGAGAATATTGAAGGAATTCTTTGCCAGACAGCTGCGTCCGGCACCAACTGAGCTTTGCACTGTGCTCGGAGAAGCCAGAAGTCCACACTGATATGCAATGTGTGAGCGAGGCCTCGCCTGGAAGAGATCCAGGGCCTTTGTTCTGTGCCATGTGCGCAGTCATCCTGCGGCTCCGGGTCACCGCCGAGGTGCGCGGGTGTGCGAGGACGAGAGCTCGGAACCGAGCGGCTCCGTGCGCTCTGCCCCCAGCGCCAGAGCCGCGTCTGCGGCAGCGCAGCGCCGTGTGGGCTCTGCCGCACGGAGCTCAGCTGCCGCCCCAGCCTTCAGCTCCTCATCGCACACCCTGGGGGCAATGCACAAGGGCCCTCGTGCAGCAGAAAAGGAGGGTCGGTCCACCCAGGTGTCTCTCGGAGGGACACGGGAATTTTGAGCAGTCTGTGTCGCTCAGCTCTAATTGAGCACAAAAACATCACATGGCAGGCAATAGCCCATTAGCAACACTGCATGCTGAGGGGCCTTTTAATTATTTTTGTGTTCCCGGAGGACTACAGAATGCTCTTCGTAAGCATGGCGTGGGAATGCCAATTAGGTGGCCTCCAGCCCTGCTAGACAAGGTCTGGTCACATCACCTTGCGTCACAGACTGAACCCTGCCCTCCATTTTCTCCCCAAGTCTGCCGTTCTCTGCCATGAAATATTTATTAAGGGGAACTGCTGCCTGTCGCAAATGGTGAGTCTCCTGTCTCCTTGCCAAGGTCAGGCTGCCGGGGAGGTACCTTTGCTCTCTGTAGCATCTCTTGGAGACTGATGGGTCTTTCTTCCGTTCAGCACAGATAACCAGCCTTGGCAAGGAGGCTCTTTCAGTTCCTATGGATTCTTATTTCCCAAGAATAAGATGGGCATGTAAACAAATCACTAAAGCAGAGACTGAGCAACCGTGAACTATTGTGGTATCAGAACTGATAGATGCACTAGGGCATTGCAGGAGCACGTAATAAAAAGCCACTAAATCAATTTCTGCTGTGATAAAGAACCACCTTCAGTTTGCAATCACTGTTGTATCTTCTTAGGAAGCTTCTACACTTAGAGATGAAATCCTGGTCCCGCAGAAGTGGATGGGAGGTTCACCCTCTTCTGATGTGGTGCTCGGTTTGCACCCACCTGGAGTTTAGCTGTGGTTTGCTGAATTTGGATTTACTGTTTCATACAGCCTTTGTACCAGAAAAATGGTGAAGGCTTCAACCACAAGCTGTTTGATTATCTTTTATCTACTGTCGTGAATGAAATAAGCAAGCACAGCTTAACTTGCTCAAGGAACTACAGTTGAGGTCTCAAATAGATTTTCTCCCACTATGGACAGATACTAAAGGGGTAGGAAAAGAAATCCAAGACCAGGGATAAATTCTATTAAAGTAAGATGTGAGAACCAAAGTATGGGACTGGATGTGGAGATAACCTTCCCTAATAATGACCTCCAAAGGATGGGGCCAAAAATGTAAGTTCTAAGGTGAATATAGAGCATGTACCCCACAGCTGGGCTGTGCCTACTCAGCTGCAGGGAGCCAGATGCTTCAGTAGGGCTGGGGCTGGAAGTGCAGCTTGTTCTCTGTGGCGGCTGGTTCCAGGCAAATTGGCAAACCTGTCTCTCCTTTGCTGTCTCTCCTGACAGCCAGTGATCCCCAGCACACTTGTTCTCTCCTTGTATGGCAGCTGTCCCCTGTGCCTCTCCTGGCTCGTTGGATGTGTTCTGGGCTGTGGGAATGGGAGGGTGGGAGCATGGAGAAGCTGCAAACACTACCCAGCATAGGACCACACCACAGATTTATGTAGAGACTTAATGATGTTTTCTGTTTTGTCTTTTTTTTCCCCCCCTTCCTAGTTATTCCTAACATTTTACTTGCTTTTTTGACACCTGCTCAGCCTTGACCTGTCATTTTCTCAAAATTAGCAACAATGCTGAGATCATTTTCCTGTGCAGTGATGGCTGATTTAGAGCCCCTCATTATGCATGTATAATTAGGGTGGTTTTTTTCCCCCAGAAGCATTACTGTGCATTTATCGACAGTGGATTTCATCTGTCATTTTACAACCCAGTTCCTCATTATCATGAAAAACTTCTGCAGCTCTTTCACAGTCGACTCTTGTTTTGACTGCCCAGAACAGTTTTTCATTCTCAGTAAACTTCTCACCTCACTTTTTCTCTTCTTTTCCAAATCACTTTTTAAAAGATTTAAAAATACATGTCCATTTTAGATCTTTGGGTAATTTTCCTCCTCTGGGAAAACATATTGTTTATTTACACCTTTTGCTCTACTATTGCAAATACTTTGTGTCTTGTATTGCAATCACCCCACTGGCAATCAAACTGTTATTCAATAGCATTGCATTGGAAAAAGTGGGGACAGACCTTACAGAAATAAAACAAGCAGCAGTCCCATTTTTAGGACTTAGCAGACAAGGTATATTTGTTTTGATCTGTGAATTTAATTATGTTGTAAATTCCCATCAGTAAATTTAATCTCTCACTGTATGTTGCGTAATATAGCTTGCTTTTTCTTTTCTTTTCCAATGTATCTATTTCAAAGTTCATTATGCCATTCCAGAGTCTAGTGCTGATAAAATCCTCATCTGGATTCAAGATATTGGCAGAAAGACTAACTCCTCAAGTCTCTGGCACCAAGGTAACGTCTTGTCATAAATCCATGGGAAACCAGATTTCATTAGCTCCCTAGGTCATGGAATTAATTGTTTGCTCTGGCGTTGAGCACCTAAACATGGCTTTGGGCAGCAGGAAAACCAGAGGCATTTTAATGCTGTTCCTCTGCTGTGTTTTACTTGATTTTTGTCTCAGGATTATGAGATGCCAGGGATGTAGAACAGCTACCAGGAAGATAACAGCTGCCAGAAACAGAGCCTTCTGGTTTGTACTTTGAGCTGTGCATACTGCGTAGAGTTAAAAAAATAGTACTTAGAATAATTTAAAGCAGAAATCTGTTACGTTCCTTGAAAATTACCCGTGCTTGGTTTAATAGATGCTGGATTAATTGCGTGCTGTCTGAGAGCTTTTGTTCCCCTCCGGAGTGGCTGTGGTCTGTGCCACAGAGGTGAATGCCACTCTACTGTATGGCAAATTTGACATTGAAGGGCTCTTTGTAGAAATAAGACTGCCATTCTCTCCCATTGTCCCTTTGATTAAACAGTGCCAGCAAAAGAGACAGTTTTGATGGTTGTTTTCATATTATGGGCATCTGGCTACTAAGAGCTGGGCTGAGATCACCAAATCACAAGCTGCTTTAGAGATGTCTGTTTATGCACGCCGATCCCACAGTGATGTGATCCAGGAAAGTATTTGGATATGCGCATTGAGGGGGGCCGGGGGGCTGGGAGGAGAGAAACAATTCCTGGGATGTGTGGTGAGGACTGTTTGTTGCCTGTGTGTGCTGCTGTTTTCCAACACAACTCCTCTGGTACCCAAACCCCCCACTTTCCAATACCCCTGGAATAACCCTGGGCTGGGGATGCTTTTCCTTTACTTTCACATGGACAGGCTTCCAGTGACCTCTGAGGGACTTTGTGATAAAAATGAAGGAAATCTAATATACCACACGTGGACTCATTCATTAACTGCTCCCCATCTGAAACCTCTTTGGCAGATACTCACATCTGTGTGCATCAGCTCGCGGTGATGGCTCGGCCGTCCCTCAGACGCTTCAGCAATGGTCTCAGGGGCTCCATAAGATTATAATGTCTTCTGGACTAGGTTGCTGGCACCTTCTGTTTGCTGAATAAATGATAACACATAAAGTTCTTCCCCAAATTTTGACCGTCTCTTTTGGTTACTACCAAAGCAAACAGGGAAGATCTTGGGAAGAGGGCACTCCCATTCTCTTTCCATACAGATACAAAGGCTACAGAAGCATTTTTCCTTGAACTTTTAATTGAAGTGCTTTAATATAAAAAAAAACAGTACATACAAGTTCTAAACTCATGTTTTCTGCAGTTGTTTACACATTTTCTAAGTTGCAACAGAATATTAGCTATGTAGGTAGTCAACACTGCTAACAAACTACAGTACAAGTTACTAATAACAGTACAAGATGCTTGGAATACATTCTTGCAAATGTGTGTGAATACCAAAGAAATCCCGCAAATTTGAGAGGTTTCCAACACCCCTTTTCCCCTCCTCTCAAACCTCAGTAGGATTTCGCTCACAGGTTTCCTAACCACCAAAACACGGAAGGGCCAATCCGTGGCTGGTGCAAACTGCGGTGGCTCCATTGGCATCCGCGGAGCAGTGTGAGCTGCCACGATTCACTCTGTGCTCAACAGACACTTCTGGGGGGTGAAACACGGTGCAGGTTTCCATGCATGACAAACTGATGGGCCTTCTTGGTCAGTGCTGGCTTAGCACATTAAACAATAGATTTTTTTCTGAGGGTTTCAAGGCTGGTCTCTTTCTCCAAGAAGCAATCAGGTCAGGATGACTGAAGAACAGTCAGGAGCACCACAGATTCTCATACTGCTCTAAGTAAAGCTGGGCAAATTTCCCTTTAAAAAAGCCAAGTTTTGAAGCCACCCCATCATCTTTCCTCCCCCACAGAAGGCTGGCAAAGCTATCAAGCACTTAATAAAATTGAATGTGAGATAAGAAGAGCAAAGGTCCTCCACACAAGCCATGTTAAAACAAATCTCTACATACAAACATTGTAACGATACAGTCACTTCAGAGTTCCAAAGAAAGGTTCACACTTTACAAAAGAGGAAGGGGAGGGGGGAAAAGTAAGACAGGAAGCTGTCCTTACAATTATGTACTGGTTCCCAAATCTGTAACCTTAGTCTGTGGCCGCCAAAAGTAAACAAATACCAAGAAACATAGTGTAAACTGCAATGAGGCCTCACGGGGTGTAGCAACCTGGAGGCAGTGTACATAGCTAAAAAGGAATTTCAAAGAAATACAGGCATTTTCTCCTATTCTGGTATGTGTATGTAACTAAAGACACAGTGACAAACACACTGCAGAGATGGGTCTTTCCAGCCCTTCAACCCACCTACTTGTCACCCAGGATTGGTCACAGAAGGGTTTTTCCTATGAAGTGAGATGGTGTGTGAGGTTTTCTTCAGGCAGGAGCCCTTATTTTTTCCCCTCACTCAGCTGTTTTGACTTGTCTCTGTACCTGCCATGTGACTAATAGGACATTTGGGTTCATCTGAGACTGCTGGGTTTTTCTTACAGGCATCATACAAAATCTTGTGGCCCTGAAGACCAACATTTCAATGGCATGCTTCAGTCAGCAGCACCCAAAACTCCTCCAGGCTATTCACCAACTGGCATTGGATTATTTTGGTGGGAAGCTACCGAAGCTGGCAAATCCATGACAAGATTAGTGTTTCAATTCATCAGCACATTATGAAAAGACTGAGCACCAATGTCTCCATTCAGTTCAGAGTACAGACACAAAATTAAAGTTCACTTCTGCTGCAAGGAGGTTAAAAGGATATTTAGAGGATACAGAAGTTGGCATATTGTGGAAAACATGGTGGTGGCTCACAGTAAGAATTCTTCATGTATGGCCTTTTCAGTGACTTTGATTTTCTATTCATGTTAATTTGTAAGTATAGTTTTCTCCAACCACATTACCTTGACACCACAGTTATTGCATTACAAAAGCCACTACAATGCAATCACTCAACATACACAGACATGTTGTATAGATAGGGGTATGTACAGCCAGGAAGTGGGCCAGCTTCCCACCCACAATTTGTTGTTGCCATAAGGGCAGGCAGATCCCAGTTAGGTGAGACAGAAATAGTCTAGAGCATCCTCAAATGTTGAAAAGAAGGCTGTGAGTGTATGAGCAGATAGAAACCCCAAACCTAAACAACAAGAATTAACACTAGTGGAACATCTCCTGCTTTGTAGCTAACTCAGTTGCTCTAAAATGGTTCTCACCTCATATAATTTTAAGATGCAGAATGTGCAGTAAGTGCAAAGCAAGAGGTGTCCTTCCCTGTGAAGGCAGGGAGTGGATGTGCTTTCTCAGTATTGCCGAGAGGTTACCCAGTACACCTGCTCTTCCCTAGCCCACTGTCTTTATAACAACGAGTCTTTTGCTTCAATGCCTAACTGGTAAGGCTAGACTATTTAATTACGAACAAACTTCAAGGTTAATGTATTAGAAGACTGGAAACAGATACCCTGATTCTTTTAAAACTGTAATGGATTGTACAGTTAGTGCTTCTCTGAATCCTTTTTCCCAGAGCAAGGCATCACAATGGCAAGCTTTCCATCAGGTCTGAGCTGGCATAGCCAGTTCTAAGATTTAAAATGTAGATCAGGCTTTCACAGTCTTTGCTTCCCTGACCAGAATGCTCCCTGCGCCCTGGAGAATACAGTTTATTCTGAATATTTCTGTGATGTAGACACTTTTGCTCTGGGATCCACAGCAGGTCATCAAGTGCTCTTATGCTGGCCAGTCATCAGGAGCATTTTTTGATCACTTTCAATATTTCTTAAACTATGAGAAATAAAAATACAATAAAATACATACAATAAATTTGAAGGACTCTATCCTATAGCCAAATTTATTTATTAAACTGGGAAAGAGCACAGGAATGTACTCAGCTCCTCCAAAGGTTCTCAGAAATCAAGTCAGGAGCTTCTGATATTGTGGGATGTTTTTTTCGTCTTTATGCTGAGCCAAGCTTTAGCACGTGACTATTGTGCATGTCACTGGCCTTGCACTGACAAGACCTTAAACAAAAAAACGTGATGAAGCTTGATTTCATCACTGCAACACTGACCATCATCCCAGGTAAATGACGCTCCAGAGACCAAAAGAGCCCTTGGGTACATTTGTCAAACAACCTCGTTTTCAGACCACCCTGGACCTTCCACGACCCATATAAAAGCTCTTCAGTTTTTTGCAGAGGGCTTCCAGGACACAATCTGTCAAAAGGAGGCAAGCCACCGAAATGGTTGGACGCATTGTATGGTCATCCTGTCGTTGATAACAAGAAGGAGGATGGGAAGAGTCCAGCTGGTCCCCAGAGCTCAAAGCTAGACATTGTTTAAAATACCTTTTCATTTCCAAAATGAGAAGATGTGATAGCAAAATCAATAAGGTTTTGCTATCAAATAAAAGCCCTCAAGTTACTTTTTGAAGCCATTTTAAATGATAAACCAGTGCCAGATAAAGGAGTAAGCCTCTGAAGTCAGAACACAGTTCCTGGATGTTTTGTTCTCAGACTGAATTATTCTTAAAAGGGGGAGTAACCTAAGAGCCTTTACAGTCTATTTTTAAACGAGAGGATATTTTTCATTTATGCCTCTGTAACAGAATAATTTGAAAATAACTGAGGAAACCATGCAATCACAGATGATCTGTGTTCAATGTGCTCTGCTGAAGCTGCTGTGACTTCACTGCATTAAGAAAAGACATACATTATTCTGTAGCAATTGCCCATGACACTGAGGCTTACAGCATAAATATTGCAATACCTCATCCAGTTTCTGTATGACACACCAAGTTTTATTGCAGTAATGTCTCATAATAGATGAAGGTGCTGCAGGGTCCTGTTTGGCCAATTGCTATAGGACCCTGGAGTGCATTTCATAAGCAGGGAATATCTCCCACGGGAAGGGAGTTAAGATGAGGACTAGATGCCAGGAGAAGCGGCTAAAAGCTTCACGTACAATTCTAGAAAAATATTTTCTGTGCCTCACACCCCCACCTTCTCCCAGCCCCTCCATTAAATGGGAGGTTCTTTTCCTTGCTTGCAGATAGTCCTGGATGCAAGATAATGGAGCATGGCCCTGCCATGCACAGCAGAATGCCTCTAAATCAAGAAGCCAGTGTTCTTTGCCAATGTGACAGATTGAAAAATGCTTCTGGTACTTCCATGAGTGGGTTACTAAGCAACACTTTGGCTTCCAGGGAGTAGCCCTGCTGGATGTGATCTCATGCACCGGCATCCTGACCACATCCCCAGCTGGAGCACCGGGGAAAGGAGGGTGTGTGTGCCAGCAGCAAGGCTGCGTGGCTTCCCTTGGCTGGAACACAGGTTCCTTTGGGATGAGCTGTAATCTCAAAGGACAAATATCCCAGAAATGATCTCTGGGCCTACTCTTGGGATGGCTAAAAAGCAAAGGCATACTGTCAGGACATACCATTGGGAGAGAAGTAAAGCTCGGAAGAAAAGCTTTAAACACCTGTGGCGTATCCAGGTGGCTGTCTCAGAGCAAATGATGCTGAAGAGGACTGACTCCAGGGAGGGATGCTAAAAATGAGAGGGGCTGGAAAAGATTTCCACGTGAAGAGACAGAGAGATCAAAAATACTAGAACAGATTAGAAATGAGTAAGAGAGGGGAGGATGGAGCTGACTGAAGAGAGGTCTCATACAAGTGAGGAAAATAATGTGCTGCTGTCCACTGTTCCCTGACATAGCAGTGAGGAGTTGTTTACAGAAAACCAGAAGGCAGTATACTGAAAACTGATTAAACAAACTCAAACTCCATGAAGTCTGAGAGACATTTGCCCTGATTGCTGACTGTTCCATCATTATCTTTTGCTGAGATTTCTCACTTTCCTTTGGAGCTTGTGACATGGCATCACTGGAGCCAGACTGAGCCAGAACAGGGTATGAACAGACCAGACTTACAGACACAGATAGAAATAACCATTTTCTTGCATGTGTTTGGTATGCTCAACTATTAAGCAGCCACACACCTTTTCACATAAAGACTAAAGTCCAAGACTTCGACTGGGCATCTTTAAGGATACCAGGCCAACCACAAAGTCAGTGGATGAATGGTGACCAAGAGCAGCTGAGAATCAGTCCCACTTTTTAGAGCATCAGTTCTCTTTCATGTGTTGATAAATCATGCTCCAAATACAATTCAATTAAGTTAATACAATACAATTAAGTTTTAAGGGATAATGTTTTGTCCTATTTTGTTAGAATGCTGACACACCTTTCCAAAACAGGTAGGATTTTCTCTTTCCTCCTTCTTCAGTAATACTTATTATAGGACTCTAGATCTATTCCTGATCACTGAGCAATGTTTACAGTAAATAACATTAGGATGATACACAAATATATACATGTGCATATATATATATTTGCATATATAACCTAAAGTCTCCTAATTAAAAATCAATAGCATAGCATCACACAGTAAAGCTGTGCCAGTGCCACTATTCAGAGATCATTACTTCTGCATTTTAAAAGTGAACTTACAAGATAATGACAAAACAGCTTTTATCTGGAAGAAGTGTTATGATATCATAAATTTATCCTCCTATTTTCCTTTAGAATAATGGGGACAATGATGTCCCAAATCAAATAAAGGATCAGCAGCAAATATTGTAACTCAGTGTTCCTCACCCTTGATTTTAATTGTTCATGGTTTTTTTTAAACCACTTCTAGTGGAAAAAGAAAAAAAATGTATATAGCAATGGCACATTCAACCTGAAATGGCAGATGAAGAAAAGGTGAACCAATAAATTAGCACGTACACAAGCTTCTGGTTCTTAGAAGATCTGACTGAGTCACACAGATGACAGTTTACTTAAATACTTGAGCTTCTCTTTATATCTGCAATTCAATTAAATAAATTATTTCCAGGCCTATACCCATCACTTCTGACCCAGGCTGCCGTGCTGGAAGGAAGTCTAAGTAAACAGGAAGACTGTTGATCGCTGCTGCAGCAGAAGAAATAGAAAGCAATCAAGGTAAAGAGGAAATATCTCTTGCTTTTTTTAAAGAACATTTTATGACTGAAAAGTCTTCATGAACTACTGTATGGCCTTAATGGTGAGTTGAGATTAAATAAGCACACAAGCTCGATTCTCTGCAATGATCAAAGGTTTGTTGAACACTTCTAAGGAAGAGATAAAAGCTGATGGTTTGATTTGGACCTATCTATTTCTGAATTGTTCTAAACCTTTCAAATCAGTTTTAGTATACACTGCCTCTGAACTACTGTAAGAAAAGAAATAAATGAGAATTAACAAGGAAAGGTATTCTGTAATGAAGCTCAAAGGAGATGACGCTTGGAAATTCCTCATGCACAGCCTTCCCAAAAGGATGCAGGGGCACATCTCTCACACTCCTGGAGTGTTGCACTCCAGGAAGAGTAAGTCAGGTATAACATTCATGTCTTGTGCTTTGTTTTTCAGCAGATACTTCCTTTTTCACTGCTGTTTGCAAATTCTGCAAACAGAAGGAGTTTGGGAGTACGTTGTGAACATCCAAATGAGGTCCTGTGTCCGGCAGAAGCACATATTGAGGCTGGAAATAAATTTGTGCTCCATCAGAGTTCATGAGCAGCAGGGGCTTTGGCCTTCCAGGCAGAAGATCTTGAGAAATGGAAGGGAAGTCATTATCTTGTGGGCACAAGGGTCCCTGATGAGAATTGGCAGTTTCAAAGTCTTACATGGCAATAGCAGGAGGAGTCCTGTCCGAGTGGACAAAATGCTGGACTGTGCTCTCTCACAGAGCGGTGAGCCATGGCAGCAAAGACCCTTCGGACACAGAAAGGAACGCCCACCCAGCCAACCAATTCAGTCATTCCAGACATGGAAAGGAGATGAACAAGAAATGAATGTGTCATCCTTTATCAGTCTTTTCAAACACAAAGGATAAAACCTGCCCTTCTCTCTCCCTAGCTGCTGAAAGTAGGAAGAGATGAAATATTTCCTGAGTCACCATGGAGGTGAAACCTATAGCTTGTTATAGTGAACTGAATCGGATAACTAGACTGACAGGAGTCTGAAAGAAAATATCAATACCTGAAAAATCAGCAATTTTCAGGTATGAAGTGTTTTATTTTTAACTTCATGCACACAAAGTGCAGTAAGCTGATCTGAAAACAGTCGTTTACTCATTTCAAAACAGCAGCAACAACATGTATTCTAAATGCACTAATGTAATAACACTTTACATTTTTACCCAACATGGCAGAAATACACAACAAATATTAATAAACTGTTGGCTCAATTCCCCAGCTGCTAAATGCCTGGCATTCTCACTGGCATACAATAAAAGAGTAAAGCCTAAAACCCCTTCTGTCCCCTAGAGGTACTTGCTGTTCTTCACCTTCCCCTTTCCCCTCAGTTGAGTGCCTCAATGCACAATAGTGGGGGGACTGTCCAAACACCCCAGCGGTGCAGCTGGAGACTCAGGGCAGTGATGCACCTCTCCTCTACCCTGTGCTAAGGCTTGGCCATCAGGACAGCAAAATTGTGCTTGCACAACCTGCAGCCTGCCTCCTTCAAGACAGCCACTGACCCAGGGGCCAAGGACACTGCTGGGAGCATCAGTCACTCTCGCCCTTGTCTGCAGTGCAGTGAGACCTTGTGCCCAGCCAGCACCCCCAGAGACAGAGCTGGGACAGTGCCAGCACTCTCTGCAAAGCTCTCCAGGAGAGGGGATGACGCTTTGGCCCTGGACGATGGCCCCGGCACAGCGGGGACACTGCCTGAGCCTGCACAGCCAGGGGAACGTGCTGGGGAGCAGGCTGAGCAGCTGCACTTGTAAATCAGTCCCCTTCAAACCAGAGACACCCTCCCTCCTCTCCCTGCCCCTCCAGCAAACCTGAGTTTATCTTATGTAAACCAGACCAGGTTTGGTGCCTGCCCTGAAAAGCCATTTAACTACTGCTGGGGCTGGAGGTCATTGCTAGTAATTATATCACTCCCGAAGATGGATTTGGCTGCCTGCCAGTCACAACTCCTGCCTTCTTTTACCAGAGGAGAAGCACAGCCACAGCAAATAAACTTTTTTGTTCCTTCTACAGGGTCTTGGATCTTTCGCATCCGACTCCTGCTTTGTCACCTGTTCCTATCTCCCGTCAGCATCATGGGCCCGTGGCTTGCAAAAATAAATGGTGTAAGGAACAGCCCAGAAGAGCTGGCTCTTCCTGCTCTGCCACAGCCTGGGTCTGCAGCACTGTGGTAAATAGCAGCACTTAGGGCTCGCACACTGTTTGTAGGCACCAAGTGCTTTGCAAAAGCAGCTCAGAATTGCCATCCTGCCTTTTCTCCAGAAGCGAGGCACAGGCTTGAGTACCTGCCCACAGCAGTGATGTAAAGCTTATTGTAAGTGGAAATAAGCCCTGTGCTTTGTAACTCCACATAGAGGGGTGTGGGGAATGTGCCACTCCCAGACTGGCTCAGAGCAGCTCGGAGTGCCCCTGTGATGGGCAGCTGGGCACGGCCCACAGCGCTGCAGGACAGGCTGTCCCCATCCAGGTCAGCAGCTGGGAATGTAGCTCTGGGTTTGGCCCTCAGTCCGTGAGCATCCCTGCTGGTTTGGCTGGGGCTCCTTCTGCAGACACCCCTTACTTGGGGGGGCTGGGGCAGCACCCTCCTGCTCCTGCCTGGCAGCTGTGGTCACCCTGCTCGGCTGCACAATCCCTTTCTCCTGTCATGCAAAAGTGGGAGAGGCTAAGATCGTCATGAACCCAGAACTGGTTAGAGAAGAGTGCTTTCCTGACCTGTCTGCTTGCTCCTCTCCACAGAATTTATTTTCCCAAAATTATAGAACTAGTCAACTGTTAAAATGTCAGGTGACCTCCCCATGATCATCCCACAGCTTCCCATAACAACTTTGAAAAGATAATCTATCTTTTAATCGTGTCTTCATAAGATTTAGTTTTCTTCCCTCACAGACTGCTGCCAGATTTTTCCCAATGTAAATTACATTAACTTTAAAATTCAAATATCAAAGTGATTATTTCTAAAATGATTGAAACAATAATTTTCAACTCTTTTGATTGTTCCTCCTTAGTTTTTGTATTAAATAATTTGCCAGATTGGACTTCGATATATGAATAATTATGGTTCTCTCAAAAGCACATTTTTTAAAAATAAATTCATTGCACACAGAAAAATCATGCCCAGCTCTACCTGGAAATTTTTTGCCCACAATGCACACCATCCCTTCTAGCAGTGACAAGCATAATTAATATTCCTTTCCACCCCCATCCACTCCTCACCTCCCAAATGACCCCTGTCAAAACACATGCTGTAGGTGTGAAGAAAATGCTACAGCCCCATAACACTGCATGGTGCAGGGGAATCTTCCTTTTGGGCAGAATTTATTAAGCTCCTTTTAAAGAGAGATGAAAAATCATGATTTTTAAGTTATTTAGAGTAACATTTGCTTCAAAAGTACACACTTGATGGTGGCTTTCCTAGCTCAAGAATTGGTCTGAGGTACACTTACAGAATGTAAACTCTGCACTGTAAACTTGATGCAACAACGCAGTTGGAAGCACAGTTTGGGGGCAGATTAGGACCCATCTCATGTTTCTTAAAGGTATTGCCTTTCCCAAACTATGGGGGAGGCTTTTGTGATGGCAACACGAGGTCACTTCCTCAGTGGTACCACTTGGATGCCCCATTCAGTGGTCATTTCTCCCCCCCTCTGGGTTCTGAGTCCGTTCCCACAGGTGCTGCCCTCTCCAGCCAGTCTTCCCACCACGGACAGAAAACTGGGCAGTGCAGCACACAAATGTGATGGAGGGAGAGCCAGAGGCAAGCCATGGTTTCACACCATACAGTCTGAATTGTTCAGTCTCTGGAACAGCCCGAGGTAGCCAACACCAAAGTAGATGCCATTGTGGGCACGAAGGAGGTAATGTGCAATTTACTGCATCAGTAAAGATGATTTTCTCTAACTGACCTTTTTCAGGTTATCCAAAAGGAGATAACAGTAGAAGGATCACGTGCATATGTTTAACTAACATACTTTAAGGCCATTATGCAGACATGCTTGCATTTAAATACATCCTCTCCCACAGTAAACATCTGTTTTCATAATAAGGCCAGGAAGAAAAATTACATCATCCAGCCTGACTTCCTTTATAACACAGGCCTATTTCAGTCAGACGTTCCTGTGATTAAATAAGGTTGTGTTTAATTAAAATACATCTAGGAATCTGTCTGTTCTTGATTTGAAGTCTTCAAGGCATGCAGAATCTACCATCTCCTGGTAGTTTGCCCTGATTTGTGCTAAAATATTAATTGCCTTGCCTACACAAAAGAGTTTTGAAAGACACCAGAGTTTGCTCACCTCAGGGACTGACAACAAGCTTGCATGTCCTGCCATAGCAAGAGAGAGAGCAGCACACTGAGCCAGAGCCCTCACACAGCTTAGTGCCCAGACCAGATCACTGGCAAGTTTTGCCTGACAGCAGATGGTGTTGCCCAAGTCACATCCCAGCAGTCCTGCAGGAGGACTATCCTCAGTGGGGCAGCAGGTGACAGGAAATCAGTTGTCAGAGTTTCTAAACTTCTCTTCCTCACTCCCATGGTGGTGCCACAACCTCTCCACATCTCAGCAAAGCTGGTGTGTTTTTCGCCTGGGCGGTCAGTCAGTATTTCTAAAGTGCACCGACACACGTGGCTCTGAATGCACGCTAAAAATGTCACTGAGAGGTCTGTTCCAGCCCCTTATCTTGGACTCATCTAGGAGAGAAGGGAGGCTGTAGCTGGAGGAAGTTCTCTGCATGGGGGAACTTGCATCTAATCTGCTGCCAGTTACCTGGAGCTGTCTGGCTCTGCAGCACGCAGCATAAAGCTGGAGAGATGAAACACAGCTGGTCCACGGTGTGTAAGCACCCTGTCACACTGATCTCAGATGGCAAACAACGCTTTGGCATTGAAGATCTAGCAATCTGGCCTTCTGTCATACCTCATTAGTGATGAAACTTCAGCAAGGCCATGGAGGAGTATTTCTGAACATGAAAGATATTGTTGGCTGCAGAATGGTTGTGGGAGGAAAAGACAGCTCTTGATCAAAACCACGAAATAGGAAAGCAGGCGTGCACAGAGAGCGCAGCTCCTTTGGCAATGTCTCTGTCAGAGGGATGGAGACCACTGAAATTCTCCACCAGCTGGTTCCACCAACCAGCCTACCTGAGACTTACACGATGAGCCACCAGTGTCTGCTTAACACATGGGCCAAAACAACATGCACGTCCTCTCTGTTGAGGGATGCAGACATTGCCTGCTCCTCCAAGGTCAGTGTAAACATCAAGACACTGAAGGCAATGGCCATTTTTATGATGGAAGTCTCTAGGTCCAGCAGGACTGGTAGCTGAGGACCGGCCCAAACACTGATCCACATCTGCTGATCCCACCACCAGTACCACCATAAAAGTTTCCTCCAGCACTCACACTTCTCATTTCCAGTCACCCTTCCCAAAACACTCATTTTCTGTGGGAGAGCCCAGTGGTGTCTCTGGTGAATATATGCTTGCACTCCTGGCCACAACAATATCCTCCAGCAATAGGATTTTGTATCAGACTGAGCCACGTGATGGTCCCAAGATGCTAGATCAGCAGGGTTTAACCACACTGACAGATGGGTGCAAATGCTCACGCAGGTCAGCTGTGTCCTCCAAGAGCTCCCCAGGGCCGTGGCAGGTTCAGACTGGGAGGAAGATGCTTTATTTTATATTTGCTCAAGGGCCTTGTCCCAACAGGTATCAGACCCCTGATGCAAGTGCACAGGCTTCCACTTTGCTCTCTCCAGACCTGATGCTCAAATTTCTTTGTGCTCTCAGCTCATTGAAGGGCTGTCACATGGAAAGCACAAAATATTGAATTAATTTTACAGGTAGCCAGTGCAGCTGCTCCAGGAGAGACTTGGTCCAATACAATTAGGATAAGTACTTTCTACATATTTTTTCTAACAGGTTAGAGAAGAGGCTGCAACAGTAGGCGGGAGAATCCAGTAGCTGACACAGCTACTTTTGGTGTGTAAGCTGAACAAAAGGGGAAGAAACTATCTAAATAATGAGAAAAAGTACACTAGGTCAATACAGCTCATCCTAACTAAGTGTAATTAGCAGGAGAAGGAAGGAAAAATAGCTCACCAATATTGTTTCACAATTTCTTTCAAGTATTTGGGAACATACAAATTTGCAAAAGAGTTTCAGTCAATATGAGCATGCCAAATATAATCTTCAGTATCCTTACCTACTTGTAGCAGCAACATGAGTCACATGCTGCTTGGGACTCTCATAAATTTATATTATAAACCCACTTAAATCTATGCATAGAAAGTGATATACTTCATAGCAAAAAAAAAAGGTTATTCTGGGCTACTTGGCAATTCAGGGAGTGGTAGCTTTTTAACCTTAAAGATGTATTTTGTAGAAAATATTTGATGTACTTATTGTCCTACTAATGTCTTAAATTACTCAAAGAGATTCAACAGGAATAATTTTTTTTCAATTGATGTTCTCACTTAATATTTCTTCATTTCACAGGTAAAGCTTTGTTCAAAAAGTATTCCTATTTAAATTTTTTAATAATTATGAAAATTCTTCTTTTCATGTTAGGCTCAGCAAATGATTCTTTTCTTTAGAGCTGGGGAAGGTTTTTAGACAAATTATGTCATCAGCCAAAAATGTGGTTGTAGAGAATTTGCAGGGAAATTATTTGGAAATTCAGTTAGATCTCGATAATTACTTTGACAAAAAACAATAACACTTTGGAAATGCTGAAAGCCTGGATTAGGCAATGCCCAGAAAATGCAGCTATCAATTGCAGAACATTTTAGTTTAGAAATTTCAAAAAAATTAATCAAAGTGCTTCATTTGACCTAAAGCCAAAACTGTTCCTTTTTGCAACTTATGTTAGATTGCTCGGAAAACTGACAATTTTTACTTTCTATGATCAACTTAAGATGACAATTTTTCTTTTGTTCAATATTCTGAGCTAAAGAGAAAGTCAATTGCGTACCTAAGATTTTTCACTCAGAATTTTCTGAACAAAAAGAAATTATGTGTCTGGAAGGTATTGCTGTCATTGCAGTGGGACAGTATACCTGAATATCTTGAATACCAAAGGCATTTCTAAGCATCTGAGTGTCTACATACCAGTACTGCTCTTCCTTACACTTAAAACAAATTCCTAATGATCTGCCAAATCAGGGCATTTGATTCAGTGGAGATAGTGTCACCCCAAAAAGTTTTGATCAGTGCTTCTCGTAGTGACAATGTGCTGTTCATGAACCAGGAAGTATTGAACTGAATGCAGCTCTCAGAGCACCCCTCTCAAGCACCCATGTGTCCACAGAGTGGCTGCAGTAAAGAGATTTCCAGTCAAGGCTGTGAAGAGAAACACCTGGTGCTGCTCCCAGCTGAAGTACTCACCAATAATTCCTTGGGAAATATCTTACTACTTTTTCACTTAAAAAAAGACTAAACAGAAAGCACAAGGCCACACAAAATTGACTTCTCCGTGTCGGTATAACAACCCTCCCCCTTCCATAATGCATGTGAGCCTGTTAATGGCAAGCAGCAACCATGCACAGCAGTGAAGAGATTTCATCCGGATCACTGGGAATGTACACAGTCCTAGCAGAGCCCAGGAGCTCTGGCATTAGTGACACTGAATACCACAGATACCTCTTCCTGTATTTGAGTGTCCGTTCGTTTGGATGTGGGTTGTGTCTTTGTGTTCTGGATGGGAGTTTTGTGCTGGTATGGCAACACCAGGAGCAAGGTGTTTCTTGACTGCTGGAGCTCCTCAGGCCTGGTAGCCAAAAGCTGATGCTCTCTCTCTGAGCAGCTCCTGGCACAAATGACAACTCCAGCTCCCTGCAAATGAAGAAATCCTCCTTATAGGAATGACATAAAATCCAGGCAGAGTTTATGTCAAGATTGGCTTGAATAGTCTATTAGATATTCCCAATATTAGAATTGCCTGTACTTTTGTGAAGCAGCCTCTGCTGCCCTTTCTTTCGTGTCCGTAGGCTTTCTACATGAGCTACAATGCTGCTGGGGTGTGCATTGCAATGAGGTGTTTTATATTTTCACACTTTCAATAAACCACTTCCCAGTGGAACAGAAACCTTTAGCTTATTATTAGCTGCATTTCAAAATTTTCCCCTCCCGATTTAGCTTCCTTTTTACCAAAGTTACAAACATTAGCTCCCAAACGCGTGATTGATTTGTAATTATTCTTGTCCTGCCGCACAGTCATTTGCACTCAAAAGTTTCCTTCTCCAATTCTACTGCTCTCTGAGGATTTTAGTCAGAGAACCTCTAACGGTAAGAGACTGGTTCCTCTGCTCCACAGCCAGGTGACAAAATCCAGCCAGTCACGGTACAGTCAGATTGAACCCCCTGCAGAGATCATAACTACATAACAAATGTAATACAGACCACAAAACCCTCACCCTTCCAGGACAGAAACATATCATAGAGCAAGGAAGGTGATTCCCTTTAATCCAGTCTCCTGACAACAGGCTCTCAGATGTTCTAGAGGGGACTTCCCTGTCCGAGGCTTTCTCTCTGTGACTTAAGTCCAAAGTCACGTTTCACAGGCACTCAGTTCATTTGACTAAATTGAGGTGACCAATGACGTGGGACATCCAGAGGTACCCAGGAGCCACAAAAGAGCCATGTGCTGGAAGAGGAGGAGACCAGGCGATTGAATAGGATGCCACAGATCATGCTAGGGCTTCACATAGATTAATTTTGTTTCTTTCCAGAGCTAATTCCCTTTGCTTTGCTACTGTTTCCTTAACCCTGCATGGTTCAAAACACCTTTCTGAAATTTTTCCCTTCACCACAAAGACCTTATCATGATTTTCAAAGCAGATTTCACTCATATGTTACCTTCTGGGGGCTCAAAGACTGGTGGATTCAAGCAATACATGTGATAGCCACGGTCACAGTCATCACAGAAGAGCAGCTGGTCCTGAGGCAGGTTTGTTGGAGAGACAGTAGGGAAACATAGAGAGAAGGAGAGGAGAAGAGAGAAAATGATGTAAATTAGTCTCTTGCCAGGATGAAAACATAAGCAGGGTAACCAGCAATGCTCAGCTGGGAATGCAGAGCTGCAACAACAGAGACTAAGAAACTACTGGGAATGTAAAGGCTACAAGCATCACATTTGTTCATCCATGATCAGCTACCATATTCCTGAGAGGCTGCAGAAAGCCTCTCTCAGCACAAAGACAGTTCAGTTTCTGACTAGAAAATCACTGTGAGAAGTGGAGGAGTTCCTGTCCAGGAGGGGCACATGATGCAGGAGTAAAAGCTGTTGTGCCAGGGATATGCTGTACTGGGAGAAGAGGACAGGCTTTGTGGGGCTCCTGTGTCACCATGTGCTGATCTCATTCCTTCAGAGAAAACCTTTGACTTAGACAGTTTTCCAAAACTCAGCTGAGTAAATTTTTTTGTGAAACAGATGGAAATTACATGACCCCACCATGTGGTCTGCAGCTCTTTCAGATATTTGGGGTGAAAAAAGCTGCTCTGAAGTATCCCATGATTCCTAAGGCAGAACAGCTCCCCAGGTTCAGATTTTCTTATGCTAAAGCAAAAACAAAATCTCAGGCTTCAAATTTATTCTGCTGTAGGGAATATAACGTTAGCTAATCACCTCCAAAGTTCTCCAGCCACCGTCAATTTTCCAAGATTCTCACAGGCCACCAAGGACCCGTAGCATCAGATTTTAACTGCGAACCCCACAAGGAGGACATTGCTCAGCTGCAGGCTCTGGAAATCACTGGAGCTGGTGATTAGGTGAGGCTTAGCCATCCCACTGCCAATGGTTTCACGTTTCCCAGGTCTTTTAATTAAGTTTAAAAAATCGTACCAAGAAAGTAAAGAAAATCAGGGACAGAAGGAGCATACTTGCCTCTCTTGGGTTATCATGTATTCACATCTACTTCTGACTATCATACTGAAAGCTCCCCGCAACAGCAGCTCATGGCCCCCGGCTAATTTCTATTGAATAAGTACACAAACCACAAGTGTCAGCATCTGAAGTGGCCCTATACAATACCCGTGGTAATTTCAGCAGAGACCAGTGGCTGAATGGGGACACTGGGGAGAAGCCCATCTCTGCTCTCAGGGGTGGCTCTTCCCTGGAGATGCACGGAAGCAGCAGTAAAACAGCGACCCACACCAGTGCCGCATGCTTCGCAAGGGTGGGCACGGCAGCAGCTTGCAGTGGTGCTTATTTGCATGAAAAGGTAAATGGACTCACATCATTCTCTGAGGTCCCACAAAGGCTGCAGGATTTGCACTCAATGCATTGCCACTGATAGGTTTTAACAGCCTCAGTCATGTTTGTGGTGAACTGCAGGCAGGTCGGGTGTCCTGAGGAAGATCGGAAACAACGGTCATTGTTAGGGTTCACTTATTGCTTGTTAATTAACCGGTATTAAATTTGGGAACAAAACACACATGGACATGGACTGATCACAACATGGGCTGCAACTAACAGATACCAAAGAGGAAAGCAGGCATTAACCCTTTCGCTGCCGGGCACAAGAGAAAATCAGAGTCATCTCCACCCATTCCCCATTGGCAAAGCAGTTTTATTCAGAGCTCTTAAAAATGGTTTGGCTTTGAGTTGGTTTTTGTGGGGATTTCTTTTTTTTTTAAAAAAGAAAACAAGAAAAAGGATGAAATCAGAAACAAACCAATTTCAGAGAGAGACCATCCATCTTAATAGAAATTGGACTACAGTTTCAATTAGCGTTGTTTCGACCGGAACGAAGGACCTGGTGGAAATGAGGTTATTCTCCATTTCATAGCTTCCCTTCCTGGTGTCCAAATGGGTGGAGCAATTCTGTAAACTTTGCTTAAATGGAAGCAGGAGCGTACAGAGAAGACGCAAGACAGGATGGAAGGATGTAGGTTTTAATTTTTTTAAGAGCTCTGCCACTAAAGTTGGTTGGCACAGAAGAAACCAAATTGCACAGATAACCTTCCAGGATCAAAACAGGAAACCGAAAGGAAAAAAAACCCAAGCCAACTCCCACGATGAACTAAATGAAAGGAATAAAGAAGGGAAAGCTAGCAGAACAGTCACATCTAATTGGGAAGGACAAACTGCCAGAGTTACAACCCCCGCCCCTACATGCGTGTCGACTTCAGCTTTGCAAAACAGCGGTATCACAGTAGCAGGGTCAGCAATGGGCTTTCTGGAGGGGAAAATACAAACAAACAAACAAACCAAAGGTAGGATCAGTGTTCCTTCTGCAAAACAAAACGAGACAAATACACCGCTGAAATAAAGTACTGTACTCCCAAACCACCCTTACCTGGCTGAGACATTGCCTAAGTCACCTGCAACAAGCTCCTGCCTGCCTGCCTTCTTGGAAAGCCCCATATTTGGAATCCTTCTCTGACACACTTAAACATTAACACTGTGCACGGTCAGGGCAGGGAGAGTCAACTGCTCATCTGGAGAAAGACTATGAACACGGGTATGCACATCCAGCACTGCCACCTGCTTCTTCTAGAAACTGGCACTCTAAGTTGTGTGGGGCTTTTTCACCTCTACCCAATCCGCTGTTCTTAGAGTACAGCCAACGGATTGGAAAAAAATCTTTTCCACTTCCACCAGCCTAAGTGTCTTTTTAAGAATGGAGAAAGAAAGGCTGTTTCTCCAATAAGAAGAAAAAGGCATGTCTATGGCAGATGTGGGCACAGATGTGTCATCTTCGTTACCAGATCTATCAGTAATATTTTGCTGTGTCACCACAGCGCCCACCACCACCCTACAAAACATTTCTGTATTTTCCAGCTAGTGAAGCCAACAGTTGCTGAGAAATGCTGGATAAGGAAGTAATGCTGTAGGAAATATATTTCTTTTTTGTGTCCATGATACCACCAAATACTGTAATTAGAATTTTTGTTCTCCAGTTATATTTGCATGGTTGTGATACAAAAATTAAGCCTGTCCAGCAAAGAAATTTGTATGCATAATTATTAAAGGAATTGAATAGAAAATAAAGGAGATCTTTAGAGAAGGAGGAATCAATGAAATTGCTCATAGTACTCTTAAGTCTTTGAATAAAGAAACATCTTGACAATACTGATGAGCTGAGATGGGCTAAGAAGACCACATGGTTTTGGAGTCCTTGAAATGTTGGCACAAAACAAGGGGCAGTTTTTACTGAGATTTACAGTGGACCAACTAAAGTTCTGGGAGCCTTGAAACTGCAACTAAGCAAAAGGAGATGTGACAAGATACCTTTTCCTGCTGAGAGGACCACATATACTTTCTGATACTACCAAACTAGCAGAACCTGACATGACACTGAAACATTCCTCCAGATCTGATTTACATTGAATGCAAACCTTATTCCAACACCGGTAAATAGAACAAATGCGCCATGCTACACATCAGGGAGGAATTCATCCCAACAGCAGAGAGTTGCTTCCAGAAATGTTGTACAGCGCTGGAATATATCACAGAAAACAACTCATATAGGGAGGTGAATCAATCAGAGAGTTAAATGGCTTCAGCCACATTTGAAAAGAAACAGAAAGAATGGAATCAAACTTACAGAAATAAATCCCAGCTAAATGCCTGCACATCTTCACGTGCTCACTTGCCTGTGTACACACACTGCTGTGTGCAGAGACTCCAGCTGAAGATCCTCCCTTTCTAACACAACATGAGGGTCAGGTTGTGTTCACTGCTTTATCTCTGTCCCTCCATAGCCATTCCTGCTCTCCTCCAGTTATCAGTCTTGACTGTTTTTTTCCTCATTTGCCTCAAAAACACATCTGCAGGTCTCCTGTGTGGCATCTCACATCAGTGGTGCTTCATCCATGAAGTGATGCATCCTACCTATACTGCAGAGCACTTCTTAAGTGCACACCTACCACAAACCTAAAAGAAATGTTCTCTTGTGGGCTGGGCTGAGGGTTCCTCAGAAAAATTAGGAATAGAGTGAGTGCCACAGTGGTTTCTTTTTGGTAGCAATGCAGAAATATTTTGCAAGAACAGACCAATTCATTCACTTGATTAGGCTCTCTCCCCAAGTACTGTGACTACAAGAGCTGAGTCTGCATAGCTGCAGGCTGCTCTCTGTTAGCCCAGGCCTTATACCATGTGTAAAGCAAAGAGAATGTCTTTCTTCAGCCTCTAAGTCAGATGCTCTTTCACATTAAGTAACATTCCTTGTGTTTATATGACCCCAATTGAATGTCATTGGAAAGACTACTTTTACTTACGCTATCAGCATGGTGAGGCACTGTAGTATATGACAAGCATACCACTAGATACTCAAAATATTAAAATTCTTTTTCCTTTCCTCCCTGGCTTCTCCTTCTTCACAATCTCTTTCTTGTCTTGCTACTTTTGTTCAAAACCTAGTGTTTTACACGTTATGAGAAAATTCACACATCCAGGACTTCCTGAGGCAGTGTTAGTGAACACCATCCCTGCTCCATATCATGGAACTTCTTAGCATTCCTTCCGTGTCAGAACACCTGAACACAAAGTCCTGTAGCTGCATGTGGAAAGCTACTACAGGTAGATTCAAATTCCCTTTTTTTTTTTTCCTAAAAAAGGGCCATAATTCTCTTTTACACACAAAGCAATCCAAAATGTGGTTCAAGTTACAGACACTGGGGTAGTGCACAAGTCAGAGAGCTGAAAGTCTTCTTGCCATGTGTTTAAGATGGAGAAACAGTCTTATTTCACCTAACTGTGTGATGAACGGCATTTGCTGTGGCTTAGGTGTGCAGCAGAGTCTGCAGCTGAAACTCAGTTAATAATTCAGGTGGTGGCTCCACCCTGGGAAACCCTGGATCACTCTCACGAGTCTGTATGAGTGCTGCAGATCTAATAGGGAGAGGAAGTAACACTTATTTATGGCGTCACCCAAGTCAATAGACAGACCTCTAAAATACACCCTGGGAGCAGTTCTGTTGAAGGAGAAGGCAATATGTTAACACTGACAGTTTCTAATCCACCATAACTATTCCCTACCTAAACTTTTGCTATGCTGCAATAGCTATAAACAACAGACAGAGACAATAAAACTTGCAGTGAAGTTTTCAACAGCTCAGCCCTTTGTCTTAAAACAATATTTTAAAGTGTAGATCAGGTTTGAAAGCTCCCTCATCTTTGTCAAAACTCTCCTCTGGATCTGAACTTTGAGACTGAGAACATATTTTATAGTGACATCAGTGTTTCACATGCCACTGGCTTTAATTGTACATTATGTCCACCAGACATCTGGTCAGAGGAGCGGGGAGGTGAGCACATTCAGAGACCATTTCTTGTATCCTGCACCTGTTACAATTGCAGGCTGATGGGAAAGATAATTTTAACATAAATACCCGAAAAATATCTAAAAGTCTCTTCAGTTTACACTGGCTGTATAACACTAAAGACCAAAACTGACATTAAAGGGCAGGAGCAATCTGCTGCTTCCAGGAGCTCTGTGACCAGTGAAGGCCTTAGAACGGCTCATTAGTGCTTTTTCAATAATGGATTCTGCATTGCAAGATTAATTGCAGCCATGTGCTCTGTCACACCCGCCACAGACTATTTAAGTTAACAATCCAATCAATAACCTTTTTCAAACAAAGGCAGAGATTATCTTGAGAGGAAAAAAAAATAAAAGGCAAATACTCTTTTTTAAAATGAATGTGAAATTATTTACACAGAATAAAAGGAATTTTTACCCAGTTTCCAATTCATTCCATTATCTTCACAGTGTAGTGGTGGGCTTTTTAATCAATAGCATGATGAAAACTCACAGGCCTCCTGGCTATATTGCATCAGATTTATTCCATAAACTTTCAGGTCTTTAAACAACTATAAATACATATTACAGATATAATGGCCTATGTCACAGGAGCCCCATCCAGATAATGGAAGTTTACATGCAAAGAAAATGCATAATTTCCTCCTGCTAAGATTGAATAAGGTTTGTTGTGGCTGCTGCCATCATTAGACAGAATTATTACCATTACCTGCACAAAAGAAGGGAAACTTGTAATTCTAATAAGCGATATGATTTTACGGTTATGATTTAAAAAGGTACCCTTCATTTGTCTAAGAAAGCATGCTTACAGATATGCAGTGTCAACAACAGATTAGAAAAGGCCCTTAAAATCTCAGACTATCCAAGCACACTGAAGGACTTGGCTCTGCCAGAATCCCAGGGCTCAAGTCCAAACATTCCTAAGGGATGAGGTTGGGGAGCCCTCGGCATTTTCCTGGCCCTTCCCATCTTGCAGTGTGAAGGTGTTACAGTGTAGACACATGTGCCTGCTCAAATGGACGTACTCATGAACAGAAGCCTTCAAAAGTGTTCATGGGGTGAGGACCCAAGGCACCACCTGCCACACAGAGAAGCAGGAGTGTTTCATTACAGAAAAATAGAACAGCTTTCCTGGCAGCCAGAACGGGGGTAGATGTTGGAGGCTGCAGGTGAAGAGCTCTTGTCTCACCCCCTTCTATACAGTGCCTGGCTGAATCCAGCTCCTTAAGGAAAAAAAAAAACCCAAACAAAATCAAGTCTCACATGCACCATGTGGGGGTTAGTAATTATCAGACAGGAGAGGAAATATCACCACTGTGAATTTCTGTGTCCTCACAGAAGTGAGAAAACCTAGCTGTTTCTCCCAGTGTGTCCCAGCACTGCCAACTCTGCTAAAGAAGTGAGTCCAAAAGGACTCGGTGGTTTCACTGAATAGTCTGGTTGGTCTGATTTGGTCAGAGACCAACTCTTCTCTATTCTAATATGTCACAACGTGCCAGTAATTGTGGAAGAATTAATGCCTTTAATAACTGAAGGATCTCTGAAACCACTCAGCTATAGAGGAGCTTATAGTTTCTATTATTTCATTTTCTGGCCCTATAGTTATTCTGGCCAGCATGGACAGAGCTAAAACTGAGTCCACGAAAAGAGAAGGGGCACTCTGCTGCATTAGCACCAGGACTGGTAGCCAGCTGCACTCCCGAGGCAGTGGTTTGGTTCTCAGTACTGCCAGTTCCAGTGGAAGAACTTCTATAAATTACAAGAAATTGCTGAACTACTTGGCACTGATACAAGAGAGCCCACTTTGATTGTTCACCCAAGGGACAAATAAAACCCCTGTGCAAATGGTAGTGGTTCGGCCCCAGTTGCAGTTTGGCAGGTGTAACTGGAGAAAGCAGGGCAGAGCTCTGTTTGAAAGCAAGGCCGGGGATCTTGGGCAAGTTATAAAACGGTGAGGTGTGGCAGGTAGCACTTGCAGCTCACTCTCCTGCACTGCCCTGTTGTTCCTTTAGCCATGCAAACACCAAAGGGCAAGGAGAGAAAAGGAGTAAGCTCCTGCCAAAAGACCCCTCATCTCCAGGCACTTTCCCGAAAATTTCATTGCCTGAGGAAAGTCCACCCACCAGCTCTACTCATGCACTGCTTTGACTCTACAATGCTGCATCATTTCCTCTGAAGCCATTTTAAGCATCAAGAGCATCAGCTGGGATAAGGAGCCTGGGTTATAGAGGGTATGAATATGAAGAGCAAAGCTTGGCTCAGGCCACTCATGTGCATAAACAAAATGAAGGATGCAGAAATGTGTAAGCACAGACCCACATGCACCCAGGGAGATCAGCTGTGGGCAAGGCAGTGGAATTCTGTCTGGCACAGGGTGGCAGGAGGAACTGGGTAGGATTCAAGGGTGACCTCTGGAGCATGCAAAGGGACAAGCCAAGAGTGAGTTATTCAGGGCTTCCTAATGGTTTGTCAGTCAAATCACTCCCCACACACCATCCCCGCGGTAGCAGATGCCCCATAGCTTACAGGAAAATTGCTTGAAAAATGTTTTTGAACGGTATTACTGCAATAGGTTTGTGTGTGCCTCTCCTTGAGTGCATCCCTTCCTCAGCATGCACAATCAGCCATACGTATCTTAGCAGGGAGAAATTAAAACAAGTAAATTAGAGATTTTAAAAGTCTCTAAAAACTGCCAACAATGAACTTTGGTTCACACAAATCACTGCCCTGGGAGAACATCCAGATTTAGGCTGGTGATGCTGCAGCCAGGCCCTCTGCCCTGTGTTCAGGTTTGCCAGAGGGAGGGTGAGCCCTTCCAGCTGCTGCTGTGTGGGTGTCCCCCTCCAGCCTGGCACACCTGCCCTGCCAGAACTGCCTGGCACAGGCTGAAATCTGCACCTCCATTTCATATCCAGGGGTTTGGACTGGGGCAGGTCCAGAGCACATGCCTGTCCCTCTGTCCTCCCCTCTGCAGCCCTGCCGTGGGGACTCGGGCACACCTGGCACACGCTGCTCTTTTCATTGCAAACACGCTGTGCTAATGCAGAGCTGAGGTGGCAAACCGAGCCCTGCGCATTTGCAACCTGGGGGGCCAGAAACAGAGCCCAAGATAAAAGAAAGGAGATGCCACATGCCCCAATGTCTCATCTCAAAACCAGACAGCATTTGGATCCCTCCTCTTCCAGACTAGCCCCTATTCACCACTGTTGGCCGCTACACAAAATGGCTATTTCTTGCCGGAGAAAAATAATGTGGGAGCACTCAAATAACCTTGTACTGAAGCATCAGCTTGTTAATGCACTGGTAAGCCATGCCAGCACTGTACAATTCCTGGGGGTGAATTAGGTCAGAGTGACCTCCAGAAAAACCACCAGGCTGCATCGCTGCGTGCTGCATGATGGGTAACGATTGCTAATTGCCAGGAGGCGCTTGGGCTGCTTACCAACACCAACAGGAAGGAAACCTGCCTGCAGGCACCGCACGGACTCCATATGCCGGGGACATCGCTCCTAATAACGAGAATAAACCCATTTATAGAACATGAACTGGCCAGGAGGACAGGCCATGAATGCTAATGCTGCCCAGGCGGTGCAGCTCACCGGGGCTGCTGCCGGAGAGCCCCAGAGAAACCCCTGCGTGGAGAGGGGCTGGCTCTGCATTTGGTTGCACAGTGAAGTGGGGGTGAGGTAGATGGAGATGAAAATGCAGGAGTGGGAGAAAGACTGCTTATCCGGGCAAGATGAATCACCACAACCTGGAAAGCCAACATCCCCTTTGCCCCGGGGACATTTTCGTTACCCTTCAACAAACTGCAGTGGAAAAAAACCTCCGGCACAGCTCCGACCTCGTCGCTATGCACTGCAGGCTCCCCAGCCAGGCCAGCTCACACACCACAGAGCTTTCAATCAACTGGCAGGCTCACTAAACCCTTTCAAAATGAGCAACCAAGCAAAAATACTTGGTCATAAACACTAAAAATAGGAATGGAGGATTGGGTTTTGTTTTGCTTTTTAACTTGGTGAAGCCAGCTCTTCCTAGTGCATTAAATCCACCTCCCTGGCAGCCCATTTAGAACATCTCCTCCCCCCTGGGAGAGCCAAAATCCCCAGCTGTAATGAGAGGAGTGGGGTGTTATTTAAAATGCTAGGGAAATGGCAGCCTGAATAGCCTTCCGCGAGCACAGTGCCTTTGTTAAATCCCCCCATAAAACGAGACATCGGCGCTGCCCCTCCTCCCCTCTCTTTAACATGAACGAGCACTCTGCTACCTGCATGAACTCACATTTGCTGTCCAAGCAGCCGGTCTTTCCCCAGTACCTCTGGTGTTAAACTGCCCTGCTAACACAGCCCCAGATGGCAGCACACCTGCAGGGATGCCCGGCGCTGCCCGTGATATCAAGGCAGCGTTTGAAAAGATTCCAGGATTTTCACACTGACCCAACAAAGGGTGTCTAACCTGAGCCAGTGGCAGCAGTGGATGGGACACATCATTTCCCCAGAGCACTCCAACAGGGGTTTCTCAGCTGGGATTACACAGGAGAGCGCGGTGAAGGCGATGTGTCATGACATGGACAACTCTTCCCTAAAACCAGGCCGTGCTCACCCAGTCAGTTCAGAGAGCACCAAGATAACCCTCACCGCACCACTGGGTCCTCCTCAAGAATCAAGGACTGTGAGGAGAACTTCAGAGGTGATTTCACCCATGAGTCACGGTACAGACATCTCAAAAACACAAATGTCACTTGGAAACAGGATAACCTGATTAATTGGGGCAAGGAAATGGGAAAAGGAGAGAGTGTTACTAATCTCTGGGCTAACTTTCTAGAAAGATTAAGGAATGACTCTAGAGTAATTCCCTGCCAGCACAGTTCCAGAAATTTAAAATCAAATGGCTAACTCCAGAGAAATTAATTCAATGTCATCATTTTAATATTAAAGAAAACTGTGCAGAAGACACCATGCCCTTGCATAGACAGTGACCTCAATGCTCTTACATGAGGTAACCACATACCATCTAGGTAAAGATATTCAACACATGATGGGTAAATGACTGATAATTGATGTCAACATGCTGAAAATGCAAGAGGTCTGTCTTTCTCACAGAGGCATAATTTACACTGTTGTTAATGTGACTTTATATTCAGACATAAGTAGAACTGCCTCACTCAACACAAACAAGACCAATTTGGAGCAAGTTACTTCAGACCCTGGTTGAGTTAAAGCTGCCATTTCAGCTGCCAAACAGGCAGTGATCTCCATGCAACCTCTCCATTGTTTGTAATGCAGTGCCAGAAGCTGGAAAACACTGATTTTTTTTTCCCTTCTCTGTCAGTTAAAGCCCCTGTTTGGTTGGGAATTTTTAAGTGTCAATAGAGATTTCATTAACAAGACAGCCAGTTTTTTATTCCCCATCAAACTCCCAGCAACATCCATATCTAGAGGGAAGTAAGTGCTATGACCACATGCTGAAGAGCATCAGTATGAGCTTGGTTGGAGGGAGTGAAATATCTTTGTTTACTCTCTAAAAAAATGTGGTTTCAAGGTGATCTAAAATCTGAGTGAAGGAGTGAATTTGAACAAAGTAGTTTCAGTCAAAAGTAAGTGGGAGGGAAGAAAGGATTAAGAGGTGGCAGGGCGACAAACTGATTTTCAGAAGGTTGAGACATTTTGTACCAGTGTCTCACAAGCAAGGAGCTGGACTTTCATTCTGGAGCAGTACCTTGCTTCAAAAGTGAACTCAAGTGAATTGTTCTTAAGAAAGAGAAAAAATAGCCACAAATGAAATGTTTCATTCAAACCTGTGCACAGTTGGCAGTGGGTCATTTCATTGAGAAGGAGAGATTGTGTTTCATTTCGAATCAAACCAAAATCTTTCATCCTCACTATAGTATTTTTCAGTTCAGTTCAGTTGTTTCAATGGCTTTTTTGAGTAAATGTCCAACCAAATGCTACCAGAGATTAAAACAGTAGGATTTTTATTTTTCTTTTTCCAGTGGAAGACTGCCTGATTAAAATCCGCCTCTTTTCTTAGAGCTCACCAGACCTTCCTAGTCAAGTCAAAGTCCTGCCCATTCCTCAGCCTGTAACAAGTGAGTAGTGCAGCTTTAACCTCCACAACCAATAACTCATAGCAGCTAAATACCTCGTCAGACTAAACATGAGTTCAGCGAGTTCCGTGGCAGTGGACTCTAATGTCCCTCATTAGACAGTTCAGTAGTCTTGCTATTTTTCAGCACCAAAGGAATCGTTTAACAAAGCCTATACAAAAGTAGAATATTGCTGTATTTAATTAAATAAAACGACCTTCCACAGTAGTACAACAGTCTGTGACTCTTCTGACCCTGCTTTTTACTGGCTGCTCCATTGGCCAGCAGGACTGTTACTCAGTCGTTCTCTTAATGGCCAAGAAGTTGGGAAATTCTCTCCTATAGATTGGTCTGACCAGGCTCTGGGTATCCCCAAATCCTCTCACTTTTAACAGTTGTTGAGGGTGTTCATCAACTGCAATGTTCACTTGTTAGGTGGGATCCCACCACCCACAAGATGTCTGGCAATTCTCAGCGGTAGCTGCCATCTCTCAGTGAGCTAATGGGACTAATTCTTCTTCATGTATTTCCACACCTGTAAACATGTGAACAGTCACAGAGGAATATAATGGCTGTGGATGTCCTTAGAAAATTCATCTCCATTCTTTCAGCTCACTTAGTACTTGTAAAATCTTACCCTTAATGGAAGTCAGGAAAGGGTCTTGGAGAGCTAGTAAATGAAGAGGCTGCAGGGAAATGAAGTCCCCTAAGCCAGGGAAGGTCCTTTTCTTCAGATGAAGGAATACACAACTCTAGATCATCTGCATGCTTGAGCAGTACAACAGCAAATCAACCTAGAGAGAGTCTGTGGACAGTTAAAAACTATCCCTAGGCTGATGGATGCATTCAAGACACAGTCAATACGGAAAGATCTGAGAAGTCCTGGAACCTTCTCTTTAAGAATCCAAAGTCCAGATATTCCAGCAATGGATGAGACTTCTGACCCAGAATTCACTGTACTGTAAAACAAGTTGTTGAGCCTGGGGAAAGGGCTGGAAAGACTTTAGGGCTGCTTAACACATTTAACCCACTCCCAGCAGAACACTGATGTGAAGCAACTATGATTTGTACCAACAGGGGAAAATTAATTCCTCAAACATAGACTTAAAACCATGCTATGCAAACTCTACTGCACAAAGTGCTTCATGAAGTTGAAAGCTATGTCACACTGGTTAACACTAAAATAAAAATACCCTTCAGTGACAGGATGGCTTTCCACTATTTCCCATCCAACAACTTCCTCTCACCTTGGGGAGTTAGCCTCAATACTGATTCCTGAAATCATCATATGAAGAATTTAATGGCTGTTGGCTACAGAAAAATACAAAATAGCAAACTAAGTCTGCAGCAATGTTTAACAAAACTGTCTCCAGCATTACTTAAAATCTCTATTCTGTTTCAAAAAAGGAGACTGTATCAAAAAATTTGGTCATCGTCATTCACTTCCTGCAGTCCACAATGAAGTCACTGACATGAGGACACTCAACAGCAAAGACTGAAGAAATGTAATGGGAGAAGGGTTCATTCCAAGTAAAAGATTACTCTTGACACCTGTGCAAACCTAGATATAACTAGGTTTACTGAGACTTGGTTATGGAAGATGAGCAGCACTGAGAAATTAAACCCCACTCCAGAAAAACCCAAACCACTCAGTTTTAAGATACAGAAGGGACGCTGTGCCTGATCCTGCTCAAGAGGTACCATCCATCAGCTGAGTTGCCAAAAAATAAGTACCCTCTGCAAACTCTCTCAGGCAGGCAGCAGATGTTCCAAGAGCTTCAGCCCCTGCTCAGCTTTAGTGTTCAAACCATGTTGCCTTTTCCTTAGCAGTGCCATGGTTGGCTTGTAGATCATTCAAAGTTACCACAGCTGCCTTAGGCAACATTAAGCCAACCCATTTCTAATTATGGATGGCAATATAAGCCACAACACCGTGCTCCAGAAATCTGTGCTTTCATGAAGGTAAATGCCATCCTTCTCCCATCACAGCTCACTCCCCCCATGGAATTATGACAAATTACAGACTGCAAAGACAAAGCATCATGAAATAACAGATGTGACAGTAGAAGTTTCTAATACACACTGCACGAGCATTTGTTGAAACAGCAGAAAATGTAGTTAGGTCTTCAAAAATACACTGGTGACATGCCATAAATAGATACCTCACATATTGTGTCATTAAAATCAAAGTTAGGGCTCAGCTATGGCAAATGTCCAGCTTTAGTGCAGCAAACAAAATACAGTCTTTATACAATAATTTTCAAGGGGTAATGGAGGTCTTAAAAACATCAAGCCACAATTTGGACACACCCAGCCAAAGCTAAGGACAGTAGTCATTGCTTATGTGCTCTGCTATGCATGCCTTATGTAGTTGAGGTCTTAAACATAATAAACACCAGGGATGGGATGGGGAACAGAGAAGTCTAATGAGAATTGAAAGCTTGGGTTTAGAGAGAATGTGCTATGGGTTTTCTTTATCATCTATAGGCTGATGGATTTAAATACAAGTAGGACTCACAAATCCAAGATCCAAATTTAATCGGATTTTTTTTTCTGATTGCAGGCAAAAATTTTGAATAAATCTTAAACCAGCTCAATATTCCACTTCAGGCCAAAGCAAATTAGCTGATGCTGTTTCCACTCCACCTAGAGAAAACAGGATTCTAGTCCTCAGCCTTGCCAGCCTTCAGCTCAGTCTCAGTCCAGGGAAATACAGCTTTGGGGGAACCCATTAACTGCTGCATGCTGAAAGACAATTTCAGTCCCTCCTGCTGCCCTCCCTCACTCTCACTGGCAAGGGTCATTCTCCATCTCACTGGCAAGAGTTCTTTAACATTTCTAATAATGAAATCTATTTATGTCAGCATAATACTGTTCAGGAGCTTATCTATTCAGATAATTTCTGCAAAACTGAATTTTTTTTCTTTAACATTTCTAATTCTATGCCTTTGGCTTAAAAAAATAGAAAGAAAAAAAGGAAAAAATGCACAAAAATATTCAAACTGGTATGACTTATGTAGAGACATTCCTTGAAGTCTGACAGCCTGTAACAACAGCTTGCTGCGGTGGGAAGGATCCCATTCATCTAAACAAGGTGTTGACAGACATCCATAAAGGCCAATTTCAACATACACGTTCACTCCTGGCCACCTTAGCAGAAATGTCTCACTCTGCTTCATCACACTGAGGACAATGAAAATAGCAATGGATGTTAAAATGGGAGATGACCTAGTGCACTGGTGCCACAAGCAGATTCCTTGATTCCTTCCCTCCTTCCCTCCCCTCATCAGTATTCAGCCTTGCCCTCAGTCCAACCTCTGTCTAGGTCTCTCTGTCCTCTCCAGCACAGCAGAAAGCTCCAGAGGAGCTTAGAGAAGAACAGAAACAGCAGCACTGACCAGGAGCCATCACAAACTCTCTCCTCCCTTCTCTGCTTTCAGGTAGGAAAAGATTACCTGCTTTCATGAAATCCTTACAAAAAAAAGTTCTCTAAGCCTGCATCTCAGAGGGTTGTAGGACTAGCTGAGATCCAATCACAAAGGGAAAATGGAAGCACCTAGGAGGGGCTGTAAAAGCAGCAATCCGATCCCTCTGTGTGCACTCCAAGGAGACTATCACCGCTGCCTTCTCAGCTCACAGATAGTTGGCACCTGCCCCACCTTTTCGGCTGCCTCTGGTGCCCAGTGCACGGCAAGTGAAAAGGAAGGAAAGACCTCTTTAGCCACAGAACAGCTGAGGATAATCCACTAAGGAATCCGTGAGCTGCCCTATCAGATCCCAAACAGGTTGCACAGAGCCACAGTGACAGCAAAGGTAGCTGAAACTGCCTTTTTGTTTCCTTCTTCATCCAATGAATTGGCCAAAGGCCTTGCACATAAAAGATAAGGTCTGAAGGCAAGCAGTGAAGTTTTCAAATTGTATTGACCCAAAGAAAGAGTGGAAAACCAAAACACTAATGGAAATTAAAAACACATCTGTGAAAAATAAAAATTTATTGGGAAAGGCTATAAAAGAAGACCAGGAACAGTTAATTATCTGCCACAAAGACACAAGGTCTGTCCCACAGATGTTAAGAATCAGGCAGGCAGGAGCCCATCTGCATAACAGAGCTTTACAAAAAATGACACATTAGGGAAGAGGTCACACATAGAGTTTCCTAAAAAGATAGCATCTAATCTGAAACAGTATTTCTTCTTTCTCTTTTCATTCTATACAGCCATATCATTAATCTAACACATGTAAGGGGAAAAGGGAGGTTCATGCCAGCACTGTGAAATGCAAAGGGAACCCCGGCTTCCAGTTACTCCAGTGACTGGACTGGAAACAGCACAGGTAGGGGCAGAACTCCTTAAGGCAAGAATCTGTGCAAACCGCTATCATACAGCTTAGACTCCACCTTTGACTCCAAACTACCTTAATGCAGCTCTACTAATCTCATGAAGGAGGCTATTAAAATACAAACACCTTTAAGATCCCCTATTATCACCAAATGATAGAAAACATTCTTACAGTGAGTCCTATACAGAAGAACTTTATTTCCTGCCTACCTTCACTATAGCAAGCAACACGACCATTTTCTGAAGTCCAGTGAATGGAAAAGAGAAAGGAAAAGAGAAAAATTAAGATATTTCTTGGTTAATGTCATGGTTCTTCCAGGGACAAAAGTCATATTTTACAAAATGGAAAAGGGAAACAAAATCAATAGAGGAGGAAGTTTTATTTTAAGCTTCAAAGAGAGTATTATAAACAATGGAGAGCTTAGAAAAGTAAATGTACATATATGTTACTCAACAAAGTCTTTTTAAAAGAAGATTATTTGCACTAAAAAAAGAATTTGTGGAATTGTTTTGGGAAAGTAATATTTACAGAGGAATATACAGTAGGGATCCTGGAAGCAGAACTTTTATTTGGAAGGAATATTACACAAACTGAACACAGACCCTACAGTTTTCAAATCTTCATTACAATTGTGCGTCTCATATTTTGATGAAATGAAATTTTTTTTTCTTTTTTTCTCTAGAGGCAGTTCCCCACTGCAAGTTTAGAAACCAACAACATGAGCAAAGCAAACCCATCCTGCTAAAGGGCCCAATTAGGACACAAATTCTATTTGATTTAGTTGGAGCAGGACTTCCTTAGATGGTTATTTTGTACTTTATATTTTAATCTGGGAAGAAGTGGGAGAAGGGAAAAGGAGAAGAGTAAAAAATCTGCTGCTACCGACACATGGAAACCTCTCAGCGAGGTGAGTTTGTGTTCTAGGTGTGCAGGAACCACAGTATCAGGTTTTCTGTCAGCTTCACCTAGTCAGCATGCATTTTTGTAGACATAAGTTTTTTCATTCTGAAAGCCAACATAAGCCCCATTAACAAAACTAATTTTTTCTGTCTATACCCTGAGGGTCAATCCCAGTAACTGTAGCTGTGGCGTGCTCTCAGTTTGCTTCTCCTCTGTAACAGAGGTGCCAGACAGAGCAAAGTCCAATACTCTTCTCCTAGGACACAAAGCTGCCCTGCATCCCTCCCAGACTGCACCACACGTGACACTGAACAGAGCTGTGCTACCCCTGCGAGCACACCTGGTGCCAACAAAACCCTCCGGTGCTTGTACAAAGAACACCTTTTTCACTGGGAAAATGCCTGACACTCAGAATTTGGGACGTGACCATCCCTCCCCACTGCCTCACAGGACAACTTAGGTGGGAACTTGTATTTTTCTCCTGCATAGTAACCCCTGTTGCTTATTGCAGATGTGTGGTCGCACCTGTATGCTTTTCAAAGTCCACTACCACTTCAGAAAGGGCTGAAGTACACAAGTTTTCTACACATGACATCATCCTTGACAGCAAGATCCATGCCAAGAGCACCTAACATTTAGATATTTCCCTTACAACCAACTCACAATCAGCTGTGGAATTACCAAAGCAAAAAATAATACAAAAATGAACAGAATTGTTTTCAATTCTTAAACCCCTCTTTCAGCACAAGTACTTCACAGAGTTGCTCAAGAGCAAATCTCTTTTACCATGCAGAAGAGACCCATCAATCCTACTGGGAGAAGACAGTCCTTTGAAATGGACACAAAATCTGGAAACAAAAAAATTCAAGCACTGAGCCTGGTCTTTGCTACTCCAACAGTTTTTGTTCAGATTTGTGCCTAACACAGTACAGCAAAGTAAGTTTTAAGCATCTAACAGGATAATATTATTAAGGAGAAAATAGAACAATCTTCACTTACCACATCCAATTTTCAAAAAACAAAGATACCCAGCACATGTATGAATGGCTTCTTTAAAGTAAGAGAGAGAGCAGAGTTGACCTTTATTTTCATTATTTAAAAAAAGTTTTTTCTTAAAGTAAATATTCAGTCTTTATTTTACAGTAAGTGCTTTTTAAAATTTCATGTCTTCACAAAATTGCATTTAAAATTTGAAGTAAAATGTATTTCAAACAAAAATACTGTGCAACTTCAGCACTTCTTTCTTAAATATCGAAATAAATAAAATAGTTGTCTTTTTCAGTTTGTTTGTTTTTCAGTCAGTTCTACTGTAGATCAATTCCAGTCTGACCTGGGTTTATACACACACTTAAAAGAAAGTGAAATCAAGACTTCAAAAAACTTTTTTGTATTGCACCAGCTTAGGGCATCCCCAGAACTTCTCTCAACTGTTGGCAGCCAACTTCCCACAGTCCAGGTTCCTGTGCCAGATGGAACTCGGGTACGGAGGAGTCAGGGCAAGGAAAGAAGTATCAAAGCATCCTGGCTTCTCTCGATCTTCTTCTGAAATGTCTTGCTTGAAGGCTGCTGGAATCCATGAGGGCAGGGCTGACTGCAGAGGGAAAAGTACAATACAAAGTAAAACTAAACAAACTCAAGCAGACAAAAAAAAAGCATGTGTTCAGAAGAAAAAAAAAAAAAAAAAAAAAAAAAAACAAAACGGAAACAGCAAAAACCAAACGGAAACAGCACAAACCAAATTTAATTTCCAACACTGCTTGCATTCTAGTTCCTTGAAAATATAGCTCAACAGACTCAGTTTCAACTGACTGTGGAAGCCATAAATGAACACAAAGCAAACAAATAGGATAAGAAAAGGCATATCCAAAAGAAAGGTACTGAACACTGTCAATCTTTCTTATTTGGAACATTATTAAATAACCTTCATTATTCAGCTTAGATAGCTGTCTCTTCAGCAGAGGTTAAGACCTTTGCTTATGAAATCCTGCTCTAATTACCTTGCTCCATTACTAATTATTTGTAGGGAGCCACAAGCATATACAGCATGGCACAAAAGACATTTTCAGAAGTCTAAACGATACACATGGGGAGGCAGCAATGCAATAACTTCTGGAAAGAATGAAGGATTGCATTTTTCATTGCATTTATTCCATGAATTGACTGAGTTACATACAACTAAGATCTTGAGCAGGATTAGATATTAAATTAAATAATTTCTTTATTCCCACAAAATGCAAGTGCCTCTTCCCATATCTTCCCACATCTTTCATATCAGTTCTAGCCTACACGAAGGTCCAAAATCTTAGGAGCTGCCAGAGACCAAAAGAATAAGTCAGAGATATGAACTGGCAGCATCCACTTAACATAGCTATCAGGCCTGGAAATCTCAAGAGCTGGATTTTTTTCTAAATGTTATTACAGCTTGTCTTCTCTGAAAGTGGCAGCTTAGCATTCATGGAACAGGGACATCAAAATAGTTCTGACTCAATTGCAGTATTCTATGGTATTTATACAGGTTGGGTTTTTTCAACACTGGTAGATATCTGGCAAAGAGAACAAAGATTGGTAGGGTTTATTTTAATGGCTTAATCAGCAAAAACTCATCCCAGCTGAATTCCTGCACTGTGAGGTTTGTCAAAACAACCCCATGCGAGCATGAACTCCTGCATGTGCCTCACACTTCACTTATAGCTACAAATTTCATATAAATTAGAAAAAAAAAAGAAAAAAAAAAGAGAATATGAAATGGGTGTTTATTGGAAACATCTACATATGTTGCAGCACAAAACACACTGGGCAGATTTTATAATAAGATGACTCCCAGTGGGGTCAATACAATGTTTGCTTGAGGATTTGATTCAGTAAAACCTCTTGCATGTGGAAGAAGCAAATTGCATGAAGAGCCAGGATTTGCAAACTCAATCATTTTATGGTATTTGAACTATTATTTTAGGGCCCATCTCAAAGTATCATTGCAAGAATTAACCAAAGAAAGGCAAGGTGGGAAGGAGAGAACACAGTGGTACTCCAGCACTTTCCAGACTCTGACTGTCTGGGTGCAGCTCTTGTTTGCTCCGTGCATCAGCAGGCAGCAAACCGAGTCTCTGTCTTCAATCAAGAGCCTAAGCTGAGGTCTGTAAAATGGCAAACTGGAACTTAAAATGAATAACTAATGTAAAAGCTCAAAGGCAAAACAATGCGGGGAGGGGACTCTAATAACACATTCTGCTGAAACAAATGGCCATCTCAGAGCTTGTCTACACCATACCAGCAAGTGTATTTACAGGGAGGCTTCATTCAATAAAAGCAATAGCTAAGAAAGCCCAGTGGTAATCCTTCTGAAGTCAGTGGTAAAGTTCTCTCTGGCCCTTGTTTCAGCAGCCTAGGCTCATCATTCATGACCTTACCACATACATATGATGTTATTCCAAGCACTATTATATATTCAAGAAATAAATATTCAGCCCACAAAACTGGGGGGGCCTGGATGAAAGGAAGAGATGCAAAGTGAAGCAAATCAGATTTCAGTTCCATTCCTCTTCCACCACATGCCTGGTTCTCCTTTTACTTTTTAACTTCTATGCCAGAATTCTGTATTTGCTTAAATTTTTATCAGTGTCTATTATCATGCTTGAAATTTTATACCGTTTTCGTGAAAGAGCTGAAGTCTGTCCCTGCTAAAATTTCAACTAATTAAATGCCTTAAAAGGGAATAGGCTAAGGATCAGTGCTCACTCCATGTGGCCTTTCTTCTACCTTATCAGCTGTTTAAGCAGCATGCTACTTCCTTTATTCTCCTGCTCCCATCTATGAATCAGAGTTAGCAGAGGACGGTTCCAGAAACTATGTGTGTTTTCTAGGATGCTTTAGTGTGGAGCAGTGGAAAGGTGCCTGAGGAGACAGCTTATATGATTAAACACAGAAAATCTGCATTAAGGGCCTGAAATGAAACACCCCTTTATTCGCATTTCACCTTGGGCTTGTCTTATTTTAGTACGTGGTTTGTTGGGAACAGGTGTTTCAGGAGAATCTTTGGACAGCCTTGTGCCAACCTTCCTGTAATAAGAAGGACATCTTTGGAGGAGAACTGGAATAGCCAGGTTTGTGATTAGTTGAAGGGCTACACATTTGAAGAATTTATGAAGAGCAGAAAGTTTCATTAACTGCTGAAGTCACTGGGGAATAAAGAGCATCACATTTCTTTGTGGTTTCAAAGATGATTTTTTAGTTACATTACAGAATTCACACTGCAAACTTTTTTTATGCCTCCCTAGTTTGGTTTGGGACCTATGTGCTCTTTAAGATACAATTGTTACTGTGCAGTTCTGTCATTTCTGAACTGGCTATGCTAGTGTCAGAGTCCTTTTTCTGTTTTTTTTTTAATTGCACTTACGAAACCTTCTCCTATATATTTTCTGCCTCATTAATACCATCAACTTCCCCTCATGAGAGGGTCTTGTGTAGCAGCCCCTTTGCTTTGCTTTCATCTTCCTTCAGCTAAGGAGCTATCAACATTCTTTCCTGAGAATATTTCATTTCCATATCATCACTCAGTGCAATATTTACCACTAACACTACTTTCCAACTTAGCTTAAACAAGTACTCTTTTAGCTTCCAAATCTACACCCTAATTTCCTTGCTATGATCAATGCCTTCCTATGGTCAGTACAACACTGCTCAGCCTGCTGGACTAAACTCATGTTGGTTATCTCAATCTCATAAGACATCTTGAGGAATCGAAGAACTACTCTCACTCCAAAAAAGTGAAATAATTTTACCTATATTGAACGAGTGAGTATCCATACACACATTAATGAAATAAATAACTGTGAGGATATTTTCTATGCTATCCATAATAAATGTCAGCTGGCAATTTTTATGCACTTTGTGAGCTCTTGTGGCTTCTTTCTGAGGGTACTGTGCTACCCAGTTGTCACAAAGATGGGTGGTTTGGTTGCAAAAGCTTTAAGACTGTATGCATTGTTATAGGAACTGCATTTGTGAAACTAAGTCAAGACTTAATGAATTATGGGCATCTGACTATTTTTTGTATTCCAAAAGACCCCACAATGCACTAGACATGGTTCACAAAAGACAGTGCTAAGGACTCCACCTGGAAAAACTCCATTTGTTGTATGCCTGTTCTGCAGTTTATACAGTGATGGGAGTGCTTCAGAAAGATGTATTTGAGTGAGTTTCAGCTACCTAATTCAGGTGCTGCAAGGACTGAGCTTTAGTAAATACAGAAGAGTAGCAAAACATTTATCTTGCACTATTTCAGAGGAAAAAAAGGACTGGTTGTGGAAGAAATGAATGCTTTTACCAGTCAAAGTACCCTTCTCATTGACAGCATTATGTCAAAATATCATTGAATTGACGCTTGATTGATTATAATAAATCAGGAGAAACACAATAGCAACAGAAAAGAATTATCCAAACGGGGAAAGCTTAAACAAGGCTCTCTCCTGGCAGGTAATCATGGCTCTGGCATGCACTGTCCTCTGGTATACACGTACAGAGGTATTTGTAATGTTTTCTAACAGCATCCTGAAGGCAGATTAATGATGTAATCTAGACATCGGTTAGCTTATATTCTGAATGTCTGCCTGTATAACCTAAAAGCAGAATTTGGCTACTGCTCATTCCATGTCTAAAGAGAACAATAAAAAAAACAAGAGACTGAATTTTTTCTCTTTTTTCTACCATGTGGGAAGGTGGGAGAAGGAGTTGAAATTGCTCTCACAGACAGACTACCCTAGCAAAGAAGCAGGAAAAATAGAGTCCATTTGGTTTGGCTTCTTTCATTCTACATATCCAAATTCTTTATTGCAAGGCTAAGACTTTTACTCTGGTATCAATAACACACACCTATAGTTTAAGGATTAGGCACTGTCCAGAGAAATGTCTCTTTTGGCTTTGCTCTAAATCAGGTCATGATTTTTCAGCCTGTTTGCATTATGTACATCAGTAAAAATTGATCTCTGGCACTTAACCTTGCCCCTGCTCCAGGGAGATTTTTGCCTGCACAAGGGCAGCAAAACATAACTACACACTGACTCCTTTTGCATCGCTTCTGACTGTACACGAGTCTGGATCCTGCCCTCACAAAACTTCCATCAGCTTCACCAGGGGCACGAATGTGGCACATACTTATAATACAATTTAATCCATGGTACTTGCTGCTACAACAAAGCTCAGTCAGGGGTCTGCTGAAAAGCCAGGGCAAGAAATTTCACAATTGAGTGAAAGACATTTCAGCTCAGACATACCTTTCAAATCCTGCTGCATGTTTCCTCCTTTCTGGGAAAGTCGCTGGGAAGGGAGTCACTCTCTTCTCCATTGCCCTTGGAACTTTAATTAGTATTGCTTTGGTTTATTTCAAAAGAAGCTATTAAAAAGCAAATAAAGTGTCTCGTGAGACACTACAGAGAGAAAAAAACAGGGCAACGCAGGAAAAAAAAATCTGTGAATTGAAATTAAAAATGGAAAGAAAAGTATAGATGAGGTATTTTTCCATGTCATTTCTTCCAGGATTCTGCTCCTCCTTTTGTTTTGTCTGTGATGTCTATGACTTGCCATTCATATTCCATCCCTATGCTTGGAAATTGCTGTCCATCAAGTGAAAGGTGAAGGGAAAAAAAAAAAGTAGAACGGTGTGGGGAAGACATGAAGGGGTGCAGGGAGGAGGAGATCTATTGAGTGTAAAGGTGTCCAAAGGAGATGGAAATGTGTTCCCCAAGGCCATGGTCTTCGATGGTGCTGCTTGTATTTTCAGGCTGTAGCATAGCAGATGTATGAGAAGAGCCAGACTTCACATGCTACAGTAAGTGCAAAATCTCAAAATGCAGAAGCCATCACATCAAGGGTTTCCTTGTCCCCTGATAGAGTCCGCCCACAGTGGTTCTCTAGAAACAGTTCTATTATCAAGTAGACATCCATTGCTTTTTTTGTTGTTTTTTTTTTCTATTTTTTTATTTAAAAAGTATTTTTTTACTAATAATACATAGAATATATAAATAATAATAATTAAAAAAAACTATTTGGGTTTGCTTTCTGTTCTCCAACCCATCTGTATTTTTTGTGGTTTGCTGATATATATATTAAAAGACACGAAAATCAACTCTGCTCACTATTAAAAAAAATATTAAATCCACTTTTTATGTTTCCAAAGAGAAAGAGAAGGAGGGGAGGTGGGATAAAACCAAGTTAAAAGGGAAAAAAAAGGAAAAAAAAAACCCAAAACAAAACAGGAAAATCAAAACCCTTCTGTCTCTCTCCAAAGTAGTTGTCAAGAGCTTTAAATGCTTGTGCTTTCAGTGTACACCCCACAGGGAAAACATAACAAAAATAACAAAAAATAACAAAAAAATAAAAGGAAGGAGGAAAAAAAACAACCAATCAAAAACCCAAGAGGACCTAAAAAAAAAAAATAAAAAAAAAAGATAATCATAATCTTAGTAGTGAAAAGGACAGCTCAGAGTTTCTGTGTCTTTTGAGTTATTTTAGCAGCCGCCCTTTTTGTCTGCAGAGGGAGACCTGCCACCACAGCCACCTCCTCGGCTCGAGAGAGGCTCTTCTGCATCGTCCTCGTCAAAGCCATGAAAGGTCGAGGTGTCGCTTTCTGACGTGGAACCGAACAAGTCCTCCGTAGTGCGTGCTGGCGCTGCTTCGTCCCTCCTGCCTTCTCTTCCCAAATGAGCTGACATGTATGATGAATATATCAGCACATGGGTTAAGCAACAGGCATCATCATCATCATTTTTTTCATCACTTTCATTATCACTAAACAAGTCAGACTATCAAGCTCATAGGTGTGTGCTTGTACGTGCCCGCGCACCCCAACAACATAGCGCAGGTAGAACTGCAGTAAGAAAAATAACAAAGGGTCAGTTTCTCTTTCCAAGAAAGAAAATCTACAAACACCACAGGTGCCCATAGCTACAGCAGCGAAAGGGTTAATCCTGTTTTCCTCTCTTCAAAAGACAGTAAAATATTTCCTCATGATTACTTAGATCAATTTTTAAATAGTTTTAGACCATGTAAGTAATGAAACACTGTTAGCTCTAAGCACAACGGCATCAACAGTCACAAATTTTCTGCTATAGAAATGTAAGCCACTAGATACCTCATCAACCTCAGGACTACTTTTTGTCCCCGTTCTTCACCTGATCCTAAAAAACCTCCTCTGTTGACAAAATTATACACATTTTGAAGACTAAGTGAAAGTAACCTAAACCAATACTTTAATACAAATTTCATGGCATGTCCTACAAAAATAAAAAAAACCAAAACTAACATATACAGTTCAGCAACTAAAACAACTGAGATGAGGAGTAACCCATCTTAGAAAACACTGAAAAATTCAAATTTGTGTGAGTCAGTTCAACTTTCAAGATGGAACAGGAAATTCTCTACACAGAATATCAATAACGGCAACAACAACCATAGGAAGACTCCTAAAAAGAGAAGTCAAATACTGAAATCTGTGAAACTGAGGTTTGTTTTCTCGCTCAGTCAAACTTTTTATGTGATTAATAGTACAACCCTCAAATTCCCTCTTTAGGGAAGGCAGAGAAAAAGACATCTCTTGTGGCCCAGCAAAATTGAAGTGTGAGACTTTAGGGAACAGCTATTTTGTTATTCACAAACAGTAGCACGGTATTAAGCAACCAATTGTTGGGTCCCTGCTCCAGCTTCAGGAATCAGCCATATAACAAGTACACTGCATTGCATGAGACAGAAAGAAGTAAATCCTGTTCACAAAAGAGAAAATGGATATAACAAAATAATTGCCAGATAAACCATATTGTAGAAATGTGATTTTACTGACTTTGTGAACAGAAGCAGCAATATAATTTTCATGACCTCCCTTTCAGTGTAATGAAAATGTTCTCCATTATTATAAAAGAGAAAGATGGCAAACACCAAAGAGGTTTCATTGTTTTAGTTTAGAGATTAGTGTGTGGTTTTACCTTAATCACTTTCATCACACATCAGTCACAGCATTGCAGACCTTATGAATGACCCAAGTGGGTCAGAATTTGTACAAGGATAGCATTTAATGGAACTGATTTTGCACAGTTTAGGCTACAGGCTGATCTACTTGTTCTATCACACTAAGGAATCAAGGGAATTAATGTATTTGTGTTGTTTCTGATATAATCACCATAGAAATGTTGAAGTAGCAATCAAATATGGATCCGTCTCACTGTGCCATGTCAGGACAATGCTGAAATTAGTTATATTGAAATATAACAATCAAGGCGAAGAACAACGATCTTCCAAGGTGGCACCACAGACCCCATGGACTTTCCCCTTCAGTTGTTAGAAGCAAACACGTGTACACTAAAAGGTCCGTGTCTCTGACTGCACAGCATTCCTAAGAATGCCCCTGGAGCAAGTTAGAGGAGTTGCCACTGATCCTCTGGTGATCAGTATCATTTCAGAATATCTTCAGAGGTCACAACTGTGGAAGGCAATTTCAGTGAGAGTCTAATCGTTCTCCCATTGAGTGTGGTAATAGGCTTACTATAAATTTCAGCAGGAGCAATAAAAAGGCCATTTCCTCGGTATGAGAACATTCCACATCACATTTCAGCCATGAAGCAACAGACATCTTTCAGTGACTACAGCACAGAAGGAGCAGCATTCATACTGAGTTTCAAGGCCTCTTTGGTTTTCAGATTTCTATATGACCATCTTATTACCACTAATGTCACCAATATACAAAAATATCACAAGTGGAAACTTGGACCAATGCTGGAATATGCAGTTGTTAAAGGTCTCCCAATTCCCTCTACCACCACCACTACCTCCTACGTGAGCTATAAATAACTGTTCAGCTGGTAGAAAATATTCCAAAAAAAGAACTAAAAAA
>VXBU01014574.1:3094304-3167515 GCA_013400315.1 Bombycilla garrulus
CAAAACAACAGCCCAGAAATAAAGACAACTCAGAATGGGAAAGAGACAATTGCCTACATTTAAAAAGAGAGAAGGGAAGAAAAGGGAGAAATAAAAACCTCTTTAAACAAAACTAATGATAGTCATCTTGTAAGAGGATAATTCTTGACAGCTAGCCCCATACCTACCCTGTAATTTTCTCCCTCTTTCTTTTTTGGATGAAGAAATGCATGAAATGTGTAATCAATGGGAATGCTTGTCATGCAACTTTCATAAATCTTGTAAGTAATTTATAGTTGTAATTACAGCATTTAAAGACAGAGATCATTCTGTAAAACTGTCATAGGATTTTCTCCTTCCATGTGAAGAACAACTAGTACATGTACCAATGTTTCCAAAAGCCAATAAATAAATTAAAACTTCGTTATTTCATAAGACCCCATTAGCTTAAATATGTGAATCCAACAATGGGGTTTATAATATAAAATTTTTCAGTCATCCTTTCCCGCAAACACGGAGAAGAGGTAAGAATCTATCTTCTATAAAGAATAGAAATATGCTGCCTTTCTTCAAAATCTTCAGAAGGTGCAAAAACCAAATCACAAATGCCTTTGTACAAGAAAGATGCAAGAAGGAGTCACCTACCAGAGCGCCCACAGTCTGAGCATGATACAAGTTCCTCAGGCCGACCACTTTTTTTGTTCATATTGGAGCCTCCGAGGCAGAAGTCACAGTAGTTATTGGGAATGATGACCCCATCTGGTCCTTTCTGGGCTGTAGTTGGGTTAGAAATCAGATTTACTAAGAGAGCATTCACTTGGATATTTGTCCTTATCCTTCATATGGTGTTAGCTCAGTGAGTTTGCAGGCCACAGTCTTCCCAAAACATTGTCAATCAGAACAAAAAGTGAACTGGATAAACCGCCTCCATTTTAAGTACAACCTGGGTTGTATCTATTTTGCCTGAAATGCCCTTCACTATTTCCTTTATAATCCCAGCCAGGCTGCTCTCTCTCAGGGACATGCTTCCAGATATGCCTTTACAGTTCAGGGACTCGTACCACATACAGGTATGGAGGCAATCCCTAATGCAGGAGAAGAACTATGTTGTCAGTAAGCCAAACTTGGTTTCTCAGGCAGCAGTCATCATCATAATCCCACAAAATGCAAATTCATAAAGGAAAGATACTGTCTCCAAAACTCAAAAATCAACAGTGGGAAGATGGGGTGGGATAGATACCCTTACTGGTTTTATTTCAAGTAGCTTTTTAGGGGACTACATCTCTAAGTAGCAGGGTGTCCTTAGTCAGAATGTTGGTTCAAAAGTTCCTGAATATTCACAGGCAAAGTCATTTGAGGATGTTTCACCCAAGGCTTAAGCCCCCTGCAGCAGTCATGTTCCATGGGAAAAGCAGGAAGGGTCCAACGCTACCCCAGCAACCAGCACCGATGCAAAGTGAGCCTGGGGCAGACATCCCAACCAGCAGAGTTAAAAACTTTTTCAGCCAAGAAAAAAGGAGTGAGATTATATTATTATTTTCCAGCTAGGAATAATGTGAAAGGAGCAGACACACACAGATCTTAAGTAGAGGAAGAGGCAGATCCCTTAGGAAAGAGAGGAGGGCAGAGGTCTTTTGCATTCCTCTTAGTTGAGCAGAACAGCAGTGTCCTTTTTTTCTTGCTCACAACTGCCGTTTCCCTCCTCTGCTCTCCAGAGAGGGAAACCATCTTCCTATACACTCTAAGTATGAACTGGGGAAAAGAGTGGAGGTAACGGTTGGTCTTTGTTTCTTCTCTTTGAACATGAAAAATCCAGTTATATACCAGTAGGTATACCTGGCCTAAGCCTACTGCATGAAGAATTTTACAAATGAGAAAATGAAGAAATTCAAACTGTGCCATCTCTATTTAATTATCTTTTTAATGCATATTTTGTAACTTGCAGATTTTTAACAGATGTTTCAACAGCCTTTATTAATGGTCTTTTTGTCCACATTCAAATTTTCCCCAAAGAACAATGACATTCTAAAGGGCTTCTGGTAGCAGTCCAACACATACACTTAAAATTAAAATTTCCTCCAAGTTCAATCTGCTTTTCTGGTTTGGGTGCATCTAGCTATTCATTTATTTCCAGATGTTGATCAGCTGAACTTTTGGAGATTAGCAACTGAAAGATTCCAGGTAAAGTGAAATTAAGATGAAAATTAAAACCCATAAGACTGCAAATATATCACTATGTTCCCCTGTGGTCATGGAGATCCTGACAGTATTTACTAAACAATGGGCTTTGCTCTGAAATGATCCTGGTTTACAGATCCCCAACTCTCTCAATAAAACAGAGAAGTTCCCAGTGATAGATTAGCATTTTGTCTGCTCCAGGAAGGCATTTAATACATGCGTGCAAGATAAGCAAAAAAAAGAGCAGAAACCAGGTGGAAGTCTAGCACACCGGCCCATTTTAAGAGCTGTAACAAAATGATCATAAAGTTGCCTCTGGTACATATTTTGTGTATAAAAAGCAGACCCCTCTAGCATTTATATTTCCCACTGCAGCCCCATTTTGAAAAAGTTAAGGAATTACCTCTTTATATTATTCTGCATCTACAGACAGGCCACGTGCAATGCAAACTCAGCAAGCTCAGAAATCAGTGACTTTTTTATTTGTTGTTCCTTATTACATTGTTTCACTTCTCATCCAAGTGTCTTAAAGCACCTTACAGATAGTAAGATCCTATTATTAACCTTCAGTGAGGTCAAAAGCCTCTTGTGCCATTGATTCTAACCAAAGTGTTCAGGACCCTAATTAAGTCTCCTGGTGAGGCTGTGTTGCATTTTAAAGCTGAAAGACTTGGAGGTACAGTGGTAAACTGGCTTATTCTCAAACACACAAAAATACTGTGGTGAGGCCACAAATAAAAAAAGCAGTCAGAGTTCCAGCCAGCAGGCTTAGAAAGAGCTCCACTTCTACCACTGCTCCTAATGGTGTGATTAACACTCTGCATATACTGACTTATATTTGTTCAACATGGATTATGACTATAAGATCCACTGACTGTCAAACTGGGACAGGGGGACTCAAAAATACACACACTGACCAATTCATCTCCAGGGTGTGGGAGAGGTGGAGGGTATTTGCTGAGTGTGATAAAGCTGAAGGGATTCTCCCAGACCACTGGCAAGGGAATAATCATGTTTGATCTCTCTTCGCTTCTTCTTTATTATCTTTCCTTTCTTTTCCTTTTTTTAACCTTTCTTTTCTTCTTTGTTTTCTTCCAATTTATTTAATTTTTTAATGTGTGTGTCTATGTGCTCACTTAATAACCTGGCTCAGTAGGGTGTGATAGAGATAACAGGCCTGAAAAGTCATAGACAGATGAGAAGTTCCCGAAGCTACATCAATGATATCTTACATGATGTATCTCTAGACCAAATCAAGCCAGGCAATGTTATTCTCATCAATGTTTTTTGTTTGTTTGTTTGTTTGTTCTAACAGGTGAAAAAACTAGAATCAAACCTGATTTAAGCTTATTTTCTTGATCGGTACCATACAGTGAATTAAGTCACAGGCTAAATCACAGAAGGTTTGAGAATAAAGAGATTTTCAGATGACAGTAAGCAGAGTTCTTATTTCAAATGAACTTTTTTTGTATATATCCTCAGAGTTTCTAGTTCTATTTTACTGTCATTAACAAATGATGAAGGAATTAGGAAACAAAGGAAGAATGGCAAGATTTAATGTGCAAGCTTCATGAATGGGGTATCGTGCAGGAAAAGTCCGACCCTAATCTCACCCCTAAATCAATAAAACTACATACAAAAGTAACTATGGGAATGGATTCACAAGAAAAAAAAACCAATTAATTTCCTAGGGAGTAATGTTGCTGCTTTTCATCTGAGACATAGCAATTAACTAGGTATTCACTATTTGCATAAGCTAATCAACAAGTAGAAGGTGCAAGTTTAGCCAAACAGCTCAGCTAGAAAGAAGTAACTCCCTAGCAAGAGAGTTGACTCATTTAGATCAGGTGACTGCCTCCAAGGATTTGGTAAAAAGAAAAGCTCACCCATAATTAGAAACTGTTTTATAGCAAAGGCTTGAAAACCAGCCATGGCCTTGTCCTATCTTACTCAAAACTCTTCTGATTTTCTTTTACATTGCAAGCTGCCACAACTGATCAAAAGTTCTGAGGAGCTTTGAGTATTGCCTGAACTATGGTTTGCTCACAGGAGGTGTACTTAAATCACTGCCTCTTGCCATTTCAACTTAGGGTTGGTTTCAGGTTTCATCAAAGGCCCTGTCTTCATCTACATCTCCCCCAAAACTGAGTATACAATTTTTTAAAAATACTTGAAAACTTAAGGAGAGACATGGAAAGATCTGTACAGTTCAGATAATAGCTTCCCTGAACTTGAAAGGTGATTCACATGAAGACAGGATGCAGAGTGAAAATAAAGTCAGTATTTCTAAATAAATTTGGCCTGCACTAACCCTGAAACATTTTTTTTCTTCTTAGCCTAATCAAGTAAATTTCAAGCTATAACAAGCTGAGCAGAATAAAGAATTACTGGGAAGGCCATGAAGAATGCATGGAGTGCATGCCTTGCTGCTGGGGTGTGGAGCTGTGCATCATTTATTTCAATGATTACAGTGAATTGGCTACAGTCAGAGATATATGCATTCACAAAGGGATTTTTCCTAGCACATTTTGTCCAGCTCTTACCTGTTTCTTCTGGGTTTGATCCAAAACCAATACAGCCCGCTGGAGGTTTTCAATTCAATTCAAAAGATTTTGAATCAGGCTATTTACTCTGTTTGCAACAAGGATCATCAGAGCACAATACAGACCACAGGATCCTGCACGTAGACCTAAGTCAAGCTAGTGCACTTCAAGATGGAGGAAAAGGGGTGTATCTGCTTTTTTTTTTGTGGGGATTTTATTTGTTGGGGGGTTTTTTTGTTTAATTTACAAGACTCTTTGTCTGAGACGGGGCCAGTTTTCCTTTCCAGCTCCTCCCTTTTTCTCCCTGGCAAAGGGCGAGTCTAACGCCTGGCTGCCTGAGCAGGAGAACGCCAGCCAAGAGCCTGCGCCTGCGGTCGTCAAGCCCCTTGGAGGCCTCGGTGAGAGATAATCCCAAGCAAGCTACGTCTCCATGTGCCTGTCCCGGCCGTCCCCGGCTGCCAGCGCTCCTCCCTGGCAGGCCCGGCCCGTCTCCATGGTGACCGTGGGCCGGCGGGCTGCCGCTGGCCTTGCCCCCTGCCTGCCGCGGCTCTCCAGCGCAGGGAGTCGCAGCGCGGCCCCTCCGCCTGCTGCTCAGAATGGCTCCGTGCAGGAGAGGCAGGCTCACGAGAGAATTTACACTGTGATGATTCAATGAAAACATGGCTTTAAGGAGAAGGCAAAAGAAAAGCAGTGCCTGGACTGCGGCTTGCTTTGATGGAAGAGGAGGGAGATGGCTGGCTGGGCATGCAGCCCCTTCTGTCCCCGTCATTGCTGGGTGAAGGGAGCAATGGTGGGGCACAGGGGTGGATTGGGGAGCTGCTTCTGTGCTCAAGGCGAGACACTGCCCTGGGAAGGAACAGTAAAAGAACACAACTGCTGCTGTGGTGAGCAACAGGCCACGTGCCCCTGAAGGGCGCTCAAGGCTCTTGCTCTCTCCCATGTACGCAGGCAGGCAGGGATGTGCACAGCCATTTCTGGGGACTCCTCACCGTGCATTAAGTGCATGGGTTTTTCATTGCAGTTTTTCAGGAAGAAGTGTAAATCAAACTGAATGAGAGGAAATGGCCAGTCACTTACTCTGTTGTTAGCACCAGAGATAAGCATGTTGGCTGGCCCAAAACTGGGAAGTGTTGGGGCACTTGATACAGGGCCCTGCAGCAGGCTGGAGGCGGCACATCTGTGTCGATGTGGTGCTGTTTTCTACCAAACACACTTGGAACTTGGGTGTAACGCTGGGAAACGGCTGGTGTTCTGTTCCCAGAGTTGTGCTAATCAGCCTGCACAGCCCCATGGCCTCCACTAGCTCCGGCTCCCCACGCTGCACTCCCCCGCACGGGATGGGCATGCCCTTTGCTGGCAGCTGGAGAAGCAGGATATGCTACTGAGAGGTGCTGCAAACCACACACCCAAAGTATTGCCAGGTCTTTTGAGTAACTGAATTTCATCTCCTTTTTTGAGTTAGCTGGTAGTGTGGGGATAGAAGAAGCTGTTGCTTTTGCACAGCTTTTTGCAACTCTGAAAGGTTTGCCTTTCCTACAGCCCCTGCTCACAGAGAAGCAGAGCCAAGGAGCACTACAAGAAGTGCTAGGAGAAGGAGGTATATCTGCAAAAGTCAGGGGAAGCCTTCAAATGCGGGGAAAGGAAGATCATTTGATTATCTCTTTTACAGGAATCAGTGTGGCCCTTAAGTGGAACAGCTAATGAAAGAGCTGAAAGGTGAGAGCTAGCTAGCTGGAAGGTAAATTCAGCATCAACTGATTGGATTCAGTAGATTTAGGTAAACAATGTTCCTCCACCTTTAAGGCAGCATTTCATAGAATTTCTGTGCACTGACCTTACAGAGTCTTCTGCACGAACACCTAAAGCATCAGCCCAAAGCCCACTGCTGGGAATACAGCACTGTAACTGTCTAGTGCCTCATGATGATAAACAGTAGGAAGTACACAGTAGGAAGACAGACAAAAGAGTCTGACAACACAGAGATTTCCTGACTTTAAGGGGTACCTCTCTAGAGACTTGACTCCTGGCCACTGAAACACAGCATTCTCATCGGCTAAAGGAATATATCCCACCTCAAGAAGGGATTGTAATGCCCAATTTACAACCCCATCTGGCAGCATCCCCCAATATTCAGGTGAGAATGGCCAATGCCATGAATTTGGTCCCTGCAACATCTTGTAGGCTTTTATCTGAAAATTACTCACTGGAGGAGTGTGAGAAGGCAGAGAGCACCTATTCAGTTCAAATTCAGTCAAAGCATTTGGATTTTATTTGGTTCAAATTCTACATTAAGGAGGAAAAAAACAAAAAAAAAGGCAAAAAAGCAGGGAGATAGCAGGAAAAAAACAACAACAAAAAAAGATAACTACATAAATGATACCATCCTAAATCCAGAGCTGATGTGCTGTTGAAGCAACATATGTTTTTCAAAAACCAATTAGTCAGATTGGAAATATTTTCCCATAAACTACTGAGAAGCACTCGGTACTTCTCTTCAATGACAGTTGCACATCAACAGCAACATTTTAGTCCCTGTCCAGGCAGCATAGAAAAGAAACACCAAACTAACAAAACAACCACCCCATGACTCAAATAAATAAAAAAACCAACAAAAAGGTGTGTTGCAGATTAACTCTCCCTCTACATAGGAGACAAGCTTGGGATTTTCCACTATGCAATAACTCTAAACAACTGATCTATTTTTTAACTCAGCATCACAAAATACACACACAAAAGTCTCAGTAATTTACAGCTGTAAACAGGATTTAAGGGAGATCTTTACACAGTTCAAACTCTCCAGTCACTACTGTTTCTTTTAGCATTTTGAGTGTTTTTCCTTATGAAAACAAACTCTGAAAAAAGAAAAAGCCCGAACAGATTAAATGACTAAGAAGTCAACTCAAGGTAATGTACATATTTTCACTGAAAAGCACCTGCTGCAGGGTATCTTGTTGCAAGGTGGGCATTGATGCATCCTTGCATTCAGAAGTAGCTCCCACCATGGCCCCAGCAAGGATCAGCACTGAGGCAGGGAAAAAGTAGGCCTGATGTAGCTTTTCAAATTGATGCTGCTTGTGGAGAGGAACAAACAGCTCGTCTCCAACTGAGGGGCTGACTCTCCTCATTTATTCATGGCCAGCCCCCTGCCTGGATGGAAATAAAAATGTTTCAAAGATGACTGTGTGGGGGAGCTGGAGGACAGCTTGGAGGCACTCTGAGGTTAGCACATTAATTTTTTATCTCTGGAGACCGGGTATCCAATTATGCTTGGAGTACACAAACAACTTTGGCTGGTCTCTCCAGTAGAGATCCACATAATAAAATCTGTGATGGAACTGGGCACAACAGGCTGATGCCATGAAATAATGTACACAGGTGGTTTTGCAGGGCAGATGTTTAAGCTAGCAGAGGGGCAGAAGGACACAGGAATGCATCCCCCTGAACTACATGTTTTGCACAATGGATCAACCTGCACTCGGCACAATGCACTTCATTTAGGATTGTCATTGGCCAAAGTGCTTGTGGGCATAAGATCCCGTTCAGGTGCTGTTTCTGCACAGCCTCCTGCAATCAACATTTCACACAGCAAAATGCCACTGAAAACTCTTCTCCTTTAAAGGAGAGGAAGTTTTTTTCCATGTAGACACACTATCCTGTTCTCCCAGGAATTAAGAAAGAGCGTTTATACAAGTGCACTCATTCACAGAGACATTTCAATAGATAGAAGTCTAATGTAATTCCTATATCAGAAGTGTCTCAAAATTTGTGAGCACCAGCTGCCCCCAGAGCTGGCCTGTACCCATGAAGAGAGATGGAATAAAACAGCAGGTGTTTTGTGGCAGGCTTGGATGCACCCTGGGCTCACAAATCTCACGGTCTCAGTGCCAACATGTAGAGGAAAAGCCAGCAGAGAAAAAGTCTGAAAATGGTGTGGGATCATTTATTTTTTCCGCGGAGTTGAGGAAAGGGGAAGTTGACTTTTTAAAAGGTTTTCTATAATTTCCTTTTCACAGTTCAATACTCAGGTAAAAAAAATCAGAGAATAGATCAGAAATAAATGTTTGTATAGGCAGAGGCAAGACTAGACACTGAGTAAGGGCTATTTATTTGTGTCAAAGGGCTAGATAAAGCATACAAAGCAAGCCACTAAAGCTCAAACAGAACACAGGCTAGGGTGTTGACTGTTGAACTGTCTTTCATGTTGCAAAAGGTAATCTATATGTGAGAAAGGAGGACAGAAGGAGAGAGAGTTGTAAACAGACAAACCTTCTGCACAGTCAAGGACAGTGAGATGTGCCAGGGAGGTGAGATGTGGGACTTGGGCCAGTCCCACTTCTTTGATGCACATTTATTCAATGGTTCTCAGTTTTAGGCACGTCCCTCCTGTCTGTATGTCTTTTCCAATCTGTGGATAATTTTCTGACCTACTCAAATTGGCATGAAATAGACGGGACTGAATATGCGGAAAGGCAAGGGGCTTTCAGGCCTTGATCTGGCACCAGTTAGGGCATCGTTACTTGAATCCTGCAGAAGCCCTGCTCCCTCCTGCATCACCAGGGCTGCTGTTACTTCAGGTTCTGCAAGCTGTAGAGGAGACACGAGTACAAAGGAAGGAAGTTCATGCTGCAGCCACTCACCTGAACTTTCGTGACCTGGTGCTCACCTCCCATGGCACAACAAATTCCAAAAGCCTTGTTTGATTTGCCTTGCCTTTTCTAAATCAGGCTGCTCGTATTGCTGACACACTGCTCAGCAAATAACCAGATCCTACTCTACACCATATCTCTGGTCCTCCTGCTCAGTGGGTTGTGGATTAGCTGTTGGGATTAACATCCCCCTGCCTTCCCTCCCTCCCACCTACCCCACCCCCAAGCCCATGCAGAGAGGACTCTTGAAGCTCGAGTCCTACGATGCTGCAGACCTGTCCAATCTAATTCATAACACATGCCTAGCAGTTCTTCAGGGAGAGGAAGGATCTGATGCTCTGGCTCCCCACAATCTCCCTGTATAAAGGGACCGTTTAATGACTGCTCATTAGCAATGTGGACAATTAGCATTCACATGGAAGATAAATGGCAGCATAAATTAAATATCGCCAAGTGGAAGAGCAAAGATGCAAGATCTAAGCTCAAGGCTGTAAACAAACAGGCAAAAAAGGAACAAACAGCCACTGTGGCAGCTCAGCCATTTGGGACAGTTACCTTCCAGCATCTGGGACTTTCCCCAGGGCTGATCTGCACATTGACACGGCTGTTGCTCATTGTCTCCTGGCTGGTTATTCTTTCCACTCAGGAATCCGGGCATCAGAGAGGTTTATCCCCGATGGTTCTAAATTTCTGCCTGCTTGTGTATCTGTGCATCCGCAGCTTCCCATATGCTCTGGGGAAAGGCAAGCCCAAGCGGCTTTCATGCTACTCTTTCTCATAGTGTCGAGCAAACCTTTTTTTACCATGGGCCAAAGTCAGCTGCTCCTAACCTTACCAAAGCTTTTCTAGCTCTTCTTGCTAATTTCTATCATTTCCTAAGCCCCAGAAAAACAAGGACTGAGACCCCTCAGCACCTATGTCAAACTGAATTCAGGGCATGGGACACTACCCTTCTTTTTATGGGCATCTGTTGCAAGACCATTATCAATATTAATTCAATACAGATTTGCAATATTCCTCTCAGTTATGCAATTGTTACTGACTACTGCAGGCACAGGAAAAAACCAACCAGCAACCAACCAACCAAGGAAACGCCAAAGCTGATGTAAATGCTAAGTAAACAAAAGCTACTGGCTGAAAACTGACATTCCCCTGGCTGCCCAAGCAGTCACTCTTAGTGCATTGACAGCTCAAGTTTATCAGCAGCTGGAGGAGTCAAAATTACTTTTGCTGCAAATCTACAAAACATGAATAACTAAAAGGTAGAGCATAAGAGTGACAGAAACATAGAGCTTACCAAATGGGATCAAACTAAACAGTCCTTCAAGCTCAGACAGTGGCTAGTAGCAGATGCTTTGGAGGAAGGAAACCCCCTCCCACTGCTCCCTGGGGACAATTATCAATTATACGGCTTAGAATGAAAATTTTTTCCTACTTCCATATTTCTTGCAGTTCTTAAGGTATTAGAAAGTGTTTTCCTGCTTATTTTTCCCTATAAGCATTTTACTGCTTTATTACTTTGAACTAAAATAACAGATCACATGCTGATCCAAAAGAACTTTTGAAAGGAAAGAAAGCTATCTGCACAAATCTTAAGGTCACAGCAAACACCACATAGTATTGCACTCTGGAAAACTGAGAAACGGGATCAGAGACTTGCAAAAGTCAGGAATAGAACACAGTCTCATTGGCTTCCTGTTCTCTGCCTAAGGAGCACAGAAGGGACAGTCAAACAGGGTGATGGACCTTATGCTCACACTGAGCGTATGTGATTCATCACAGAAAAATTTGGACCACTTAGATTCCTTTCAGTGCTGTAGCAGTGTGGGAAATTGAGGCACATTCTCCCTTCATGTTCCAGCTCTCCTCCTTGCAGATCACTACTGATGTGTTTTCATAGCTTTTGTCAAACTGTAACTAAGAAGCAGCTTTTGGCAAAGTTGAGGGTGAGCTGTTTGTGCAGCAGGTGAAGGTATAAGGGGAAAGGCTCTGTTATCTTCATACTGAAAAACTGAGACACCGACAAATATCTCTTATTTAAAGGCAAAACAAAGGCAGCCCCCTGAAACTACAGGATGTGTATTTCTTGGAAGTCCCTACTAAGAACCACTGGGAGGCTGCTTGATGATGGGCAGGTTGGGTATCTCTTCTTTTCCCCCCTCTCCTTGCCACCTCCTCCCCACAGGAGCAGTAATGGAAAAGTGACTTGCTGCAGAGATAATGCTGGGTTTGAAATGAATTTCTGACTAGCTGAGCCAGCACCCAGTGTGAGCTGTGGCTGATTAGCTCCAAGCATCCAGCTCCCAATCACTCACAACTGAGCCAGGCAATAACAGCAGCCTCCCCAAGGCAAAGACAGGGTGGAGGCAACACCCCTGAAAAGGATCTCAAAGGCAAAGGGAAAATCCTACTCACGTTTGTGGTTTTCATTTCGGTGGACAGGGGAAGAGCGGGTCTCCTGCTCGCGGGCTTCATCGCCCTCTTCGCTGGCGAGGTGGGTGTGAGCGTAGTGGTAACTCAGCCCAGGCCTGTTCTTGTAACGCTTGCCACAGACTGGATGGAGAGGAGATATGAGGGAGGGGAAGAGAGAATGGAAACATCAGTGTGTTCCACAGCCACAGCAGCATCCTCTCACATAATGCTCCCTTTTCCCCTGAGAACAGCACCGGGCACTCCACGCGCCTGCCCAAATCCCTTGCAGCCAGCATGGGTGAAAGGTGACACTGGGCAGCCCTGCGGCTGCAGGTCTCCAAACAAGCTTTCTTCCCACCATGCTGCCAGCAGTCCTTCCCACAGGCCTAAGCAAATGCACATTCAGTCCCTGCAGATCACAGAGCACTAATCCTCTCTGCTAAGATTACTAATAAAGACTGCACATAAAATTAAATGAAATGCCAGTTCCAGTCATGGTGGTGCACAATGTACAGCAATGGGAACAAGTCTGAGAAGAAAGGACGTTATTTTCTTCATTACCGATCTCTGAAAAAAGGAAAGAGCTGGCATTTTTTAAAATACTTTCTCAAAAATGTTAATAAATAGCTTTATTCACAGATTCTCAGTTAAGACAAGGAGATGGAAAGCATCCACAGTTTCTTGCTAAAAAAACATGTGGTAGTGATACTTATTTGCCCAGATAAACTTCATCTTCAGCATCCCAATAAACAATACAGTGTGTGACAGGGAATCCTTCTTGCGAACTTTCATTTATTTTAGGAATAAGTCAACAGATATTAAGGGAGGAATCAAACAATTCAGGGTGATGAAAGGTCTACACCTTCACAAGGAGCTTACAGCAAGGGCAGGCAACATCATAAGATTCATTACATAAGAACTGGTTTTCTATAAAGTTTTTAATTCATGTTATCATCTCAAAAAATTATCATTTTTCATCTTCAAAGCATTCTCAGAATGTTCATTTTCTTTTATACAGCTGTTTCATCTACCAAATACAAATATTGCCATTTCAAAAGATTAGAAAACAAAGACAAAAAGCTTAGTGCCCTTCTTGCAAGTTTTTACTCCCGGAGACATTTTCAGTCACTTTATTACCTTAATTAACCTCAAGGATTTCACACAGGAATAAATGCCATGTCCAGCAGTCTGTCCTGCATAGCTTGCTTAGAATGCCAAAGGAAATGGTGCCAGAAGAGAAAACAGAATCCTGTTTTTAAACCCCCGTGAAAAGGATCTCCAGGGGGTAAGTGACCATCCACTCCTAAAAACTCAAGTCAGCCCTAATATGTATCCTGCAACATATATAGGTACTTACTTCCCGTTCTCCAGACACCTGAGTCTGGGAATGTCAAAGACTCCACAAATAATTTTTTCAAAAATTAAAAAAAAAAAAAAAACAAACAAAAAAACCAAAACCCCTCATCCCATTTATTCATTTACATATAAATAAAACTTAAAACCTTAAAACTTTATTCCTTTCTGCTGCTACTCAGAAAACACCAACTGATGTTCCACTTTTTGGAACAGATTTAAAATAAATGTAAATAAAAGCCTATTACAATAATATATTTCATTCTTAATCTCTTCTCACTGGTTTACAAACTCCCTCAAGGAAAACGCTTTTCTTTATTAGAAACATGTAGAACAAGCTCATGATACGTATGAGTGATCTGGAATATTAGATACTTTTATCCCAGTTTTCTTCATTGTGCAAGGTGCTGATCACAGAGTCATCATAACAAGACAGAAGTTTCTTTGAAGTGCAATATGTCCTGTCCTCAGTCACAGATTTTTTAAGTCTTTGAATGGCCTTGATTTAGAAATAAGACCTCCTTCCTGGGGAGGGCAAAAGGAATATTGAGAGAAATAAAATGCTCATATAGATATGCATATCCATTCTTTGAAGCATCTGCCTTCGTTTATCCTACGTAAACCTAACTCCATTGCCAGCCATGTTGAAGAACTAGACTGTTGTTAGATGCATGCTCTCCACAAAACATCACTTCAGACTCCCTCTTCTAGTACCATCCTTGTTTTCTTCCAGTGCATTCCAGAGAGGGAAGCTACTTCTCCTTCTCTGTGGTCCTGCAGGGCAAAGGACAAGCAGTGGAACAGATGCCGAACAAGAGTCAAAACAACAAGATATCCACAGTTCTGTATGACTTTCCCCATGTTTTGAATATTGGAAAAGTATAACGCTTAAGTAATCATCAACCCAGAGAGAGCTCACTTCTTAAATTTCAGAATGGTAACCTCCTCTAATTACATAAATGTTGCAGCATTTCTTAGAATGGAGAAAGAGATTTACATTTCTAGCAGATTGACCATCTGCTAGATGAGCTGGATCAGCTCATCAAGTGTCCTACTCTATCCCACTTACTTTTATGTGTTTGAAGAAGAATGTTAAAAAAAATAGTTCTATTGCTATGAATTACCAATAGTGCTCAAAAACTTATGTCAAATTATTTCCAGAACACTATCAGATGATCAATGCACAAAAGGGAACTTGCATTCCCTGCAAGTCCCAAAACTGTGGTGTTTACTCCATTCCTTACAGGATCCTGCAGGGATTTTAGCTACGGAGTTAAGGATGGTGTAGGAAATCAGACGGGTCTGCAGACTCACCCTTCTTCAGCAAAAAAGTATCAGCTCACCAAGAAAAAGTAAGTATCAATATAAGCTGAGGCAGTAGTAATTCTGCAGCTGAGTCCTTTCCATTTTGAGAACTTCCAGGTAGCCTTCAAGGGTGACAGCAGTCTCAGACATGCCTTGTGAGAAATTGATTTGGAGGACTTTATAACCAGAATTGAGGCAAATTAGTTTGGTTTACATTGTCCTCGCAGGTCCTTTGTAGGACCAAAGATTTGCAGTTCCAGCAGCCTTTGTTCTTGGTGTCTAGATTTTTTCATATTTCAAATTCACTTTGTGTCATGAGAAGAGTCTGAAGCAATGCCATGAGTTAAAACCACAGAGATTTCATGTTCCTCAAACAAATTAGACTTTTGCAGGGGGAAAAAGGGGTCAAGATATTAGTCAGGCAAAAGAACCATTGGCTTCAGTGAGACTTTGCTAGAATGAAAGCTGAGTCAGAACTTCATGGTTTCTCCAACAGATTGAATCTTCCTGAATTCACTCTAATCTCTTATTTTCCAGGTAAGAGCACATTTTATTAATCTACCATATCTCCGTGCTAAGTAGTTCCTATAAAAGGGTGATCATTAACAAATGATCTTATAGCTCTTATATAACTCTTCCCACTGCAGACTGGCTTTTCAAACATTAATTAATCTTCCTCCACATTCCTGAGTGGGAAATACTATTCTCATTTCAGTTCTGAAAAAAAAGAGAACCACGGAGGGGCTGAGTTGCCCACACAGTGATCTTTTTTCATTACCAGGACTGGAATCCATGAGTTCCAGCATCCACACCAGTGCTTACACCACATCTTTCTCATTCTTAGAGCTGACAAAAGCATAATGAGAACTGGTTCTCCCAGTCTGAAATGCATGCTGTTGATTAGTTTTTAACACTGTGCAGTTTATGCACAGCAAGTGAGATTGCGCCTTTCATAAACTTTGTCCAGTGGCCTTCCTTTCAGCAGCTTTGACTTTCTTATCTTCAATTTTCCTTGCTGGTTAGGCTCATCATCCTTGCATGTGGTAGATTTCATTCTGAATCTCAACACTGGGAAGTTGACTTGATCTTTAATTAGGTAGCCAATCTCAATAAAAAACATGGGAATTTGTAGAACGCAACCCACTCCAATTCCTCCTGCATTCAAAAGATATATTTTTGCTGTGACCTGATGTGAATGCTGCCTTAGGAACAAGCTGGGTAAGTAAGCAGTAATACAGCAGTGCAGACAAAATGTCACAAATGGGGAAGAGGGAGAGATTTTTTTATGAGGCCACTAGACAGTCTGCTATGATGAACCTTACCTTCCTTCAAACTAGAAGACTGATATGAAGATGTTACACAACTGCATTATGGGGGAAAGAACAGTACAATTGCAAGCATGGAGTGTTTCATAAGAGAGAGCTCTCTTCTAAGTTCTGGACTGTAGCACCCTGAATTCTTTGGATAAGCAAATTCTCACTCTGTTTATATTTCTCAATGAGTAAAATGAATACAAAATACTTCCCCTGTTAAAAAGGGGATTTGAAACCTATGACTTAAAAGACTTCCTCATCAAATATCTGATGGCTGTGTTGCTGTCATTTTGAAATAGTTACACATTTGGTCCTTGGCAGCCTGTTAGCTGTGTTCCAGCCAGCTCTCCACATACATTTTGCACAATCTGTCACCAGTATGAGACAGAAGGAAACAATTCATGTTTTTAGTGGAAACAGGAAACTGGAGGAGTACATGCTGGTTTGTTGGTGTTTGGTGTTTTTGGTTTTTCTTTTGGTCACTGAATTTTGTCCCCATGATTGTCTTTCTTTGCTTTTCTGTTGCCTCCTGTTCTTTCTTCTCAGCTATGACTGGCACATCTAGAGATCTCAAACATTAACAGTGCATTTTGACCTCCACTGATAGAAAGACATTACAAGCATCCCTCTTTGTTCAGTACTGTCACACTATACACCTGGAGTATGAGAGCAGCTACTTAGTAACCCATTCCATAGGGAATTTTCTGCAGGTAGAATAGGGAGGTAAATAGTCCTTGTTTCAGTGTCCCCAGAGGACAAGTCCCAGAATCTACCTGCTGTATTAAGATCACAGTAACTTTGAAACCCAGTTCAAACCCCAAAACCTGCACAGCTCAACAATACAGCTCTGCACATTTCAATAAATGGGCCGCTGGCCCGAGCAAAAGAGAAAACAAATATCTTAGATGAGTAGAAAATGTTCAACTGCCAGAGTCCACTCTGTTCCCCTCTTACCATGGGCTCCATTCCACATCTGTGTTATTCAGTATTTAATATTTTTTAAATGTCCTTACCTATCTAATCTTGCACTTTCTACCAATAATGTAGCCAATGGATGCCAAGAATAGCAGCTGTGGTGGGAGAGTTGTTTGTTGAGTTCATCTGAACAATGATCTTAACTGCTTATCTACTTAGGGATTCACTAGAAAGGATAATACCAGGAGATGATTACTAAATAACCTGTTAGGTCAGCCATCCCTGTGCCTCTCATGGATACGTAACAGAGCAAGTTGCATAAATCCAGTTTCTAAAAGTAATTGTAAGTACATGTAAATCTATCAACCACTCATCTTCAGAAATGCTTCTGTCCTCAGAACAGCACACTTAACTTTGTTCTGGCCACTACTACTTTATAAAGGCCCTTTGGAGCTTTTCCAAATGCAAGAAACAAGCTTAGTAAAAGAGCTGAAGAAAACAGCTCAAAGAAGTCCCAGTAACCGTATACAGACATAGAAGACATTGTTATTCCTTGAGAACAGTGCAAGGACTGCTAGTTTTGGATTTCAGTAGCAAAAATGTAGGTTAAATAACTAGAAAGACCTTGAAATAAAGTTCTTGACGAAAGAATCAGCTTCTAAAAAATACTACAAGATCAGTGTCTCTAGGTACATACAATGTTGCATTAGTGACTGATCCATCAGAGATCCTAGGAAGGTTTCAGTCAATGCTCATTCTGCAAGGAATGGATCTGAATGTACAGTTCAGTCTCAGAGGGACTACAAAAAAAAAGGATATGATACAAATATAAGTTGCTAGGCTAAAATAGGAGTTTATATGGGAATAAAACTAAAGGGAGATGAGGACATATTGGTAAAAGGAAAAGAAAGAAAGAATTTCTTTTAGAGGTGGGCAAGGGAAATCTTCCATAGATAGAGGAACTGAAAACAAAGGTGGAAGTATGTACATAGTCCCATGGCTCCATGGGAACTTGAGAAGAATGAAAGCATAAAAGTGAGGAGGGGCAGCAGGAAAGTTAATAACTTGCAGAGATTTAGCATAGACTAACTTCTCTGGCTAAAAGAGGTAGACATTTGGAGTCATGGAACTCAAGTCCTACAACTGATTGCAACTTTTAAACCAGAATACAAGTTTCTAGATAAAACTTCAGAGAGGGTTGTTCTTTTTAAAAAATAGTAAGTAATATATGATAAACACTATTGAAGTAGTAGAAGAATTTTTAAGAAGACTGCGTGGTAGAAATAATAAATATTTGACATTGACATAACATCAATTCTTATTAAGCACGTAGGTATTCATTAATTCATTCACTCTGTCTGTCCTTTAAAAATCACATGCCCTGTTTATCATGAATAGTGCTGGTGGTTTACTTTCCACTTGCTTGACATCAGAGCTTTGCTTTGCTTTTCAAGCCCTACTTTCCACTCTTTGAGGCACCTTCTGCCTCTCCTAGCCAGGTGCTCAAGCTACATTTGGGACTCCTCACACAGCTGCTGAGCCATTTGGCTATGGTACTATTTGCAGTTTTTTCCCATCTCCCGGGCATCCCTGCCACTGTTGTTACCAGAGCTATCCCAAGGGAGCTCAAGGCACAGCACTATCCAGTGCAACTGGTTGAAAATCTGACCACCTACTACTTGGTGATGTGTGAAACAATGCATTTCATGATTATCCTAGCAATTTTATTGACACTTTGGTCAAACATTTTATTCTGAACTTCTACTACAGTATATGCTCAATAAAACCAGCCAAAGTATTTCAGAATATTTCATTCCACAAAACAGGCATCCAAACACTTCTTAAAAACACAGGGGGACAAAATATTTTGAGCTTTGAAAACCTTTACCACATAGAAATTGCATATTTCCAGTCAGTTTTTTAATACTGGGACCAAGTTTAACACCTGGTATACAACTGAATGCCTCTTACAGAAAAGGCAGATCTTTTCAGAGATAACATTGCTATTTTCCAACACAAGGGGCAGTGCCAGCTGGGCATCAATCTTGCATCATCTTACTGACACACAGCCTAGTTTTTTTTCCTAAAACCTTTTTATAACTGATGAAATCTGTTGATATATTCTTGTTTCCCATAAATATGAATGTGTAAATATAATAAAAGAGCAAAACAGTTTTTGAGCACAAAAAATTTTTTGTGCCCATGCAGTTTTATAACAAAATTAATTTGGTTTAGCTGTGCTTATGCTTTCTTCTCCGTGGTCATTTTCAAAACTAAACTATCAGAATACTTGCAGAAAAAGCAGCCTGAGGGCAAATTAAATAAACTACAGAAAAAGCAAACTGTTGGTCCATTAAGCTAATTATTTATACCAATAATGTGATTGAGGGAATAATGCTTTCCTAAGCAGGAAATACATACACTGTGTTTCACCTTCATGTTTCCATGTAAAACAAACTTATCTGCCCAAAACATCTCCACAAGGAGTACTGCAAACCAATTTCTGACTTACCACAATTATATTGAATTTTATCTATAAAATGTTCATCAAATAATTTTGAAGAAAAATGTTAATCAAAGAAATCCACCCAAGCAGGATAATAGGCCAATTACTCATAATTAATTGTATGTCATGTTTATATAGAAATTTAACAAGGGCAGGATATACTTCAGGATGATGACAATACAACTGGGACAGTTCTTCACTTCTGCTCTAAATTCAGGTAAAAGAGTTCTGCTGTCATATAACCCTTTTATCAGCTATCTGCAATGGAAAAGTCTGGAGTCCAAAACTCCTTATGAGTCACCTGTACATGTAAGTTTCCTAAAAGTGAAAGGTGTCAGCCAAATGAAATAGGAAAGTTTAGATTTCCAACACCAAGGACAAAATTTATGCTCCAAAATGTAAGCCAAGGCAAAATTCCATCTATAAAACAATGTTTGAGAGTCTTGACTTCAGGCCAGATTTCTGCCACCTGCCTTGATATCTTCAATGTTTAATCTACTCTGTGCAAATCACTACTATGCACACTGTGAGTTCTTGATAAAATCCAAAAGCAGTGCAAGATCAGACAATAAAGAGTCATTGTGTTCAAAATTACTACTACTGACAAGTGTCCTTGGATTTAGAAGGATGTTCCAGAAAAGAGATAAAGAGAGATACGCTTATACCAGCAAAGGAAACCTGTGGATTTCAGCAAGATACATCTTGGGCTGTCATAGAAGTCTTAGAAGACACATTTTAGTTCTTCCAGTGCACTAGGACTGCTGCTTAACCACAGCATAAGTCTTCTGACTCTTCATAACTTAAAGGGCTCTTCCTCCTTGACCATGCTTTTATCATGTGTCATGTCCCATTCTTACGCAAGTCTTTCTGTTGTTGGGCACATACAGTCACCTGGTCTCACCATACCAGAATATGATTTCATCACGTGGAATATAGTTCTTATTCACCATGCATGCTCCTTATTTCATTATGATTTTAAAAATCAGCAGAAAATACTCCCGTAGATTGACATAGCAAGGGTTATTCTTTTAAGGTCGATAACATTGCAAGATAGGCAAATAATAGAGAAAGGGGTTCTAGTTGTCCTCAAAACCACCTGTTTTGGATCACTGAAGTGAAGATCTGCTGTCCTCTGACTTCTATTAACTTTTTTTAGGTTATTATCTTAGAGGATAGAAGCCATCTGCTCGCACAAATTATAATTTTATATACACTCTAGAGTAAGCCTTCAGATGGGATGCCTCAAAACTATGTGGGCAAGTGCCCTTCACAGAAATGACAGAGTGAAGCAAAAAGAGAGTATCAAAAGAAGAAGGAAGGCTTGAAGGACTAGACTGTAAAAAAAGCCCCAAACCATTGTGTGACAAATACTGGACTCCGCACTCATACTAGGACTCTGGTACCCTCCTTCAGTGTTGATGCTGGGCTCTAGCATAATTTTTATGTTCAGACAATGCCCTGCTTCACCTGCAGTCCAACTGCAAGATGCCAAACAGCAGGGCTGGATTCAAAGGGAATATGTATCAAAACAAAGCATTCAAGATGTTATTTGTTTCTTAGAAGGGCTCAGCTTTTGATGATGCCACGAGACTACTTTCTGGTGAGGGATAAGACCTTCAGAATTTAGCCCAGAGAGATTTTAAAAGGACTGAAGGGAAGAGAATCACCAAATATATCAAGAGACACAACAAGGGTGAAGTACCTTTGTCCGAGAATTTTGAGTTATGCTTTTGTTTGTAACTATCTGAAACAGAGAAAGAAATAGAGGGTGAAACTTACATGGGGGAAAAGAAGACAAAAGGCAGAGAAGCCAGAAAAAGAGAAAGAGAAAGAAAATATAAGAGATGATTTATTAAAGGGCAAAGTGGAGCCTTGCCGAGAACTTAATTTTATTTCCTTCATGCAAAAACACCGAGAGCATCAGCAGCAGGTGGCAAACATGCAAGTCAGAGAGCAGCAGAATATTTTGCTGTAATATATGAAGCCCTGAGTGCGCTGAGCTGGTAGGACCAGGCTGGAAGCAGAATAAGCTGTCTGGTTGCTACTTACTGTCACAAACATAGGGTTTGTCATGATCATCCTGGGAGGCAGCATCATTCCGTCTCCTGCCACCTCCAGATCCCCGAGCCTGCAAGGACAAGAGGAATGTTAGCATTGTTCCATCACCCCTCAGGTCTACTTGCACCCCACACCCTCCTATGAAAGATGTCCAGTATAAACTAAACAAATCCTCAGCTTCCATACAGGATTCTCAAAGTGGTCTTGACCCTTCATCTCCTAAGATGAGCACTGTGTTAATGGACCTTGTAATGCCATGGAGATCCTCTCCACAGAGAGCTCAAACTGTTCATCCATAGCAGGAGGTCACTGCCAGCACATATTCAGTCGAGTATCATCACACATTCATTTCTGAAGATGTTCAAATACCTTGCTGAACTGAATATGAATGAATGAATAGATGAACAGGTGTTGAAGGATATACACAAACATTAAATCAGCCAGAAAACAGGCCCCAAATAAAAGAGAGGTCAAATTATTTCTTTCAGTGTTTTCAAAGGGGCATTGTTTGTGTTGTTATGTTTTGTTTTCTAGCTGAAAAGCAATGTTTTGGAATGGCCTTCTGGGACAAAGATACCATGGCTAATTATAAAATGGAACTTTGGTCAGTTAATGAAAAAGATTAGATAATGTGGCTACCTGCAATAACAGAAATTACTCAGAAAGGTCTCTCTTCAGTTCTGTGTTCCTAAAATGGACCGAACTGGCAGCTATAGAAACTGAAAAACTGTTTCTCCACAGCACAGGCTGCTTTGTCTTGAGCTCCAGAGGAGAGAGCGGAATTCAGCATCAAAACTACTTGATCCTGACCTTTCTCAGCTGAGATGCCAACAAGGGAACAGCTCATATCTGTCCAGTGCTGGAGTTGTGATGTGGAACTGGGAACTGAGCCAAGGGCTTCAATTCTTTCATGTTCACTAATGTATAGTCTTTAAATGACAATAATTTTAGACTTGATCTTTGTTTGGGGAAGTAATCACAGGTGGACGGCTAAATAGTCCTTTATTAATTCTGCTAGCTACTCTATTCTTGGAAAAAAATGACAGAATTGCTTCTGCTGCTCCTCTTATTAAACTGTTCATCTTTCTCACTCTCAACAAGGCCACCTGACTCAAATCCTGCAAGCCTTTACATGTGAAAATAAGAAAGGGACAGAGCTTTGTTAGGTAGAGCTGAAGAAGGTGTAGAAATCCTGAGAATATTCGCACCCAGCCAAAAAGGGGCCGTAGAAACTCCATCCCTCTTCTATGAGCTTGGAACAGAACTAGCACTATTAGAATTGTGTTCCATTGGATATCTAAAGAGAAGTAATAAGGAACAAATTTACACTGGCCTGAAAAAGTCTGTCAAAACCGGGATTTATAAAAACTTCACATTTTATTTCCCTGGGATTGCTCAGGTCTAAGTCTTACCATAGTCCCAAAGGAAAGACATGGATTTGCAGCTATCTGGATGGGGTAAATACTATTATGTATGACAAGGATAAGTCTGCCTTCTGCAAAGACCTCTGTGCAGTCCAGCACACATGTGCAGGGCAAGATTTGTAAGGGTGAACTGAAAAGCAGTTTCACCCTAGAAATGGCCTCAACAACAATTGTTTGGTGGAAGCTTCTTTACTGACCGTATCACATAAAATCATCTTACTAGTCTGCACCATTTTCTTTCTGACTGCCAGCACTTTAAACCCCCTCTGGGCAATGAAATCAATCCCAGGCTAGTTCTTTTCTTCCCTCACTACTGCTAAATGTGCTGCAAGCTGAATTTAAGTCCATGGCAGCTCCTCCACAACCCTCAACTCATCAGGGAGTCTTCACACAGACAAGTGATTGGCCCTTATAAATATTTCTGCTGGTACCCAGATTAGGATCTAATTTCCCTATTTTACCAGCTGCATTGGCTTTTCAGGGCTATGAAAAAGATGTAAAGTCTTATATTTGTCACTGGTCAGTAGCTCTAACTCTATTCACACACTGGGAACATACCTGTTGAGTAAGAAGGTACTATTTTTACACAGTAAAAATACATTTATGTATTTTTTTACGTTTCAGAATATGATACTAATTTAAGGTTTGTTGCTCAGAATTTTTCTGGTCTTACAGCCAGCTGTTTCAAACTGTTCTCTACAGAAATGCAGGGGCACAGCATTCATGGCACGACCACATGTCAGATACATTTTTTCATACAACGAACAGAGGGGAAGATTTTTCAAGTCAATGACTTTCAATGGGACTTGGGCTCCTAAATGTGTTTGGAGCCTTTGAAATTGTCCCACGGAATATCCAGCTGATGAGCAGACAACCTGTACAGGTGCAGCTGTGTACATCTCACATCTCCTAGCAAACCACCCTGCCCAGCTCCTAACACATTGACCCTCTACAGCAAAGACACTAAAAATCTCCTTCTGCAGATCTACCTCTTCCGTGTCCTTCCTCCGCCCCCATACTTTCAGGGCTAGCCTTGAGGGGAAGGGAAGCCAAGCAGCTGCCCCAGAGGCACTAAACTGAATGTCCCACGCTTGATGTCTGTGCTCCAGGCTGTTGAATTCATCCACAGCTGCCTTTATTTTCCTGACAGGATGCAGCAAGGACTACAAGACTTGACGTGTGAGGCCTGGAGCCATGGCCCAGCACCCAGAGAGAGAAGCCAAAAAGACAGATGGAGAGTCCAGGATTAAAAATAAAATCATGCTGTAGGGAAAGGAAGGGGCATGTGCAATTTGGAAAGTCCAGAGCAGTAATTCCGTTGCATTAATCCTGCATTTATGCTGTTAGTCCTCACTCCTCTGAATCCCCAAAGGTCACACTCCACAGGATCTTGTTTCCTATGCATGTCCTTCCCCTCTTCTCTCCTCTAAAAATACCCTCACCAAGTCCTTCTCAGAAACAAAGAGCTGCCCAGGTGTAATGTCCCTTAATTTTTAATCCCTAGCCTCAATTCCCTATACTGGGTCAGGCTAAAAACTGGCAAAGTACTTGTGACCAGATGCACTTCAGGCTTACCAGTTTTCAACAGCTCAATAACCTGGTCCTAATTTTGAAATCCCAATCTCTAGCAAATTTTGCTTTGGTTATTGATGCATTCAGATAAAAGCAAAAATTGCTTGAAATACTTTGCATTATTCAGACTTCTCTTTTTTTGCACTGAAAGAAGTTAGGGCACTAGCAGGGCAGGAGTTAGTTGCAAGAAAGAAAGCAAGCAATCCTGCTGCTCCTGTACTTAATAGGGGGCAAGTTCTAGGGCAGAAAATAAAACATAAATGTATGCTTTAAAATGATTGGGACATCTAGTACCCTCCAACTCCTTTCCTTACAGTAACAGAGAAAAAATTCTGTAACATTTTCCTGGACAGGGAAGCAAAATCTTGCACATAACACTAACTTCAGGACTTTATATAGGTCTGGGACATATAAATACACCAAAATCCCTTCTCCTGAGCAGTATATCTCTTTTAGCTATTCACTCCCTTTCACTCACCCTAACCAGCATGTGCAATTTACATGAGAGCAACTTGTTAGAAAAGAGTTGTTAGCCTGGAATATTAGTTGATTGCTACAGTCAAGCTTATGTGCATGTATTGATTCTATCTCCTGGTTTTGGTTACTGGTTCATACAAATTTTCTGAAACTTACATTTTTCTGGAAAATTTTTTTCCAGGTGGGGGTCTTTGGCTAAGAAAGAAAGAAAGAAAGAAACTGGTTCAGGTGATTTTGAGAATAAGGAAGGTGAAATATATACTTATCCAATTATTAAAGTGCTTTGATCTTATATTAAAGGACTTAAGCTCCAAAATAAAGAGGAGCAGAAAACTGAAACAACACAACAACCAAAGAAGAAACCAAAAGAGAGGGTCTGATGCATAAGTACATTGCAAGTATTCAATGTGGTTTCATGTCTCTTATTCAAAAGCTATTATATTCTGCTCATTTGGCCTAAAATGTGGCCCTTCTTGCTTGACTTCTATAAACACATCAAAAGGTATTTCTAGAGCTCCTGTGCCCCTGTAGCATCCACTGGAGCCAAAGAGAGATGAAAATGCTCAAAACTTCTGAGACTTGTGTTCACGTTTATTTAGATGCCTGGCTTACGGGCCCACAATTGCAAATGTTGATTCCAAGGCCTCATTACTTAACTGGTACCTGATGAATTGTGAAGACATCTTAGGTAAGAGAAGGGACACAGAGTCTCCTAAGGATAAAATATTGCCCTTTTCAAGCAAATGGAAGATTTGCCATGGGCTCAAGAGAGCCAGCGTCAGCCACAAAATGCTACCTTGGAGAAAGCTGCAAAACTTATTAACACAGTTCAAGTTACTTTTATTAATACTTTTTTTGGCTGTCATGACTGAATTTGCTGCTTTTCTGTAATCAGTAAATTTTTTTTTAAAGGAGCATTGTAATAGCAGGATGTCATCATAGTTATTACAGTTTACATTACAATTGTAAATACAACACTAAAATACATTTTCCCCCAAATATTTACACTCAAAATAGTCCTTTTCTTTTACAGCAATTCACAAAAATAAACTGAAAAAATATTAAAAATCTTTGCATATGACTGAAAATTACCTATAGGGTTATCATTATCACATGTTCATGGATAAATACTTTGCATACATAATATACATAAGAAATACACACTAGAAAGCAGAGGTTTGCTCCTTCCTTTCCATTCCAATAAACTCTTCACTTACCCGTCCTCTAGGCCTGTTCTTTCGTTTTGGAATATCTTCTTCCAAGTCTTCTTCCTCGTTCACTTCATCTGCATTTTCATCATTTTCTAAAACCCTCTGTGGTTAAACAATAAACATGAATGGTTAGAAGAAAAAAGGAGGACACATAGAAGCAACACTGCCCTTTACCACAGTGACTGTGGGTTATTACAGTTGATATAAAGCTAAATCAGATCCCAGTACCCCTGCTTCTCTCTACCAAAGCAAAATTTGCTCTCTTTTCCACCCCAAGATCTCCAGGGAATTTCCACTAAAAAATACTACTGTTATCAGTCAACTATGATAAAAAGGTTCCTAAGAAAAAATACTGGCATCACCGAGCACCGATATTCTAAGACAACACAAACATTAGTGTGCATAACTGCAGGTCCTGTCTGGGAATTTTTTTGCCTGGATTTTTTATTTTCATTTGTTGCAATTTAAATTGTTTGGGGTTTTTTTTCTTCTAATGTTAAGAGTGCACTTTAGAAATACAGAAACAGTGGTTTTCTCCTTGGCAGCTCACAATCTTCTTTCTTTAGCAAAAATAGAGAAAATTCCTCCATATATTCCAGAATGGATCTAGAAAGTCATGTTTTTCAGAGCTTGGAGCACAGGTAAAACTCTAATCTGGAAGCAGAAGTTTGTTGTATGAGAATGCTGAGGAATTTCTCATTGAGCTTAAAAGCGCCAACAGCAATAATTTGTTCAACTAATTATTTATTAGGAACAATACTTCATCAGCTCACATAACTGTAAGATGGCTGAGCCAGGCAATTTCAATCTTTTAACTTGGTCTTTTGAAATGTAACTTCTACAGAACCCAACACGGGCTGGCTGTCCTGCATGGAAACAGGCACAGGTCACACATCACATTGAAAAAGGCCAGACAAATCATCACAACACTAATGTGGGAAGAAGTCCCACTGAAATTCCCTGAACCTTTGGCATGCCTGCTAGAGGTAGGGAAATTGGCCCTAGCCACCCCTGCCATTTATGGTTCTGCGCCATTTTTCAAGGGACTAATGTGGAATCACTACCTTACCTTTGCCATGCCACCATTCATTTAAATTACAGCCACAATGCAGATTCAAATAGTGACATTAAACTGTTCTTCAGGCTTACTGTATTTGTCCCTTTTCTCTAATTTCCACTTAAAAGCTATTTGAGAGGCAGCAGAGTGGGAACAGGAGCAAATCAGTTTCTTTCTATCCTTTCCTCATAACTCAAGCACCAAATTCTGAATTTGTGGTAAAGAATACGGCCAAAATTTCACATTTCAAAAAGTCTGTTTTTAGAAGACCAGTTACTAAAGTTTATCCTTATTTTATCAGCTAAATTTCCAAGATTAATACTGGTCAGCGTATTACAAACAACTTGTAGCACATGACAAGGATCAAGTCTTCATCTAAACTTTGCTTCTTCTGTTTTTGAATATCGGGAGGGTATTAATGAGCTCCAACCATCATGAAATAGTATGTCACATAATACTAGGGGTACTAAATACTAGAGGGCATAAAAGTTAAACAAGTTCCAGCTCTACATACATAAAATGTTTCTTCAAAATTCATACAACTGCATGTATTAATTGACTTCATCCTAAGACTGAAGTGCTTGAAAATGTTATACATGAGGAGACTGTAAGAAATGTAAGGATGTATGTAAGAAAATATGCCAACTTACTGAGTGAGTATTTTTACATTGCTTCATATCTTAAAGTATCTCAAAACATCCCTAACAAAACAGGGGCAACCACATCATATGTGGGAAGGAAAGAAGCTAATTTACAACAATACTACACAGGAGTTAAGAGAAATGTTACAAACTTCTTTCTTTCTTTCTTTAAAATTGATGCAGCAATTTAGGGAAGAAATACTATGTAACTAAGTGTGAATTTGGTGACACTGCCAGAGTAATTACTTCAATGCTTGATAGAAGGAGCATAACCTTTCTGCTGCATGGCTGCTCTAACTCTTCTCCATCAAACAATGGAGACATACATTCAATATTAATTCATTGTGGGGCAAAGTTGTCAATCCTGTTACATACCAACTGTACAGCAGATCTACAGATGTAATGCCTGCATCTATTTAGCTGGGGGAATCCTTATATGTTGTAGCAGAGTAACTTTTATTTTGCAATTATTTCTTTCTAAAACAGTTTCCCAGCCCTATGTACTTTGGTGCACTCAAGCACCAAGTTGTCTTCTCTTGACAGATATTGTGAATTTGGGAGGGTGGCAAGTGGCTGGGACTCAGATGGGAATTACATCCCACTTGCTCACTCTCACCACCGTGAGGCTGGGCCCTTTAGAGCTGCAGCACAGACAAGTATGCAAAGGAACAAAAGAGAGATTTGTATTCTCTCACTGTCATACCGATAAAGGCACCGGTTGTGATTTTGATCTGGCACAGTCTAGCTGCCTGGTGCCAAAGTACACACTGAAAGCTGCCTACCAGTGAAGGCTTTGGCCATCATTGTTCTACAGACTGAATCCAGATAAGCTGTGCTCACGTAAAATAAAGCAGCAAGTCATGCCTTTTGCATCTGTTCTGATGAAACTAGCATCCAGGTGACAGGTCACAGCTACAGCAGTTTAGTTGAAAATCTCTATTTTTTGCACCCCCTCCCTGTTCTTCAATGCCTGAATTTATGTCAGTTCCACCATCTCTGAGGTCTCTTTCCTCAGACTGCTGCTGAGGATAATTTGGGAGCTCAGATCACACAGCAACCTTCAAAGGTACTTGTCAATTTCATAAGGATGCTGCACCATGACTTCTCGTGACCTTGGAAGCAGGTAAGAACAGACCTTTAGTAAGAGCTCTCAGCTTAATGGACACAGATACACTACTGAAGAAGCAAACAGACAGCAGGGCTCATGCCAAGCTTTTCCCCAATCCATGAGCATGGCATGCTTCCTCTTTGATGGTGCTCTTTTACCCGTGCAGCTGGGAATGGGAAACCTGACTCTGCTGCCCTTACTTGTGTAAAATTTCTAATAGAGCAGTAGGACTGAACTCCAGGCAACAGAGATTTGATGCCTATGTTTTTCTGTTTCATTTGGCATGGGAAAGACCCCTCAAATTTTTACTACTTTTAGGTATAGATGGAACATTTTGTATCTCGTCCAAAATTATTAAGTTTGACACACTGCTAATAACTCTCACTAAAAATCCCTAAAAAGACTCATGGCACAATGGTGTTTTAGCATCACCAAAGATGTGTTGCTGTGGGAGAGGCCCACTTTCCTACTGATTTAAGATGTTTTAAAAGTGACATGGACTTATACAAGATCCCTTTATATTAGCTGAATTTATTCTATAACAGACCTACAATTGTGTTTCAGCTTTTAATTGTTGAAGGATTAAACAGAATCTTGACAATTTTCAAACCATAATGCATGTGAAGAGGAAATATTTCTCATCCTGCATCACTAATAATAATTGAGATATTTAAGATTAAATTGTTTTTCTTGTATACCTCCAGAAGGCTACCTACTACTAAAAAAACCCAAAATAACAACAACAAAAAAAACCCACCAAAAAAACAACAGGCAAGGCAATGAAATGTTTTAGTCTACAGCAGCTGTGAATCCAAATTGAAATCCTTGAAACTCACTTTAAATGTGAACCATTAAAATTCAGTTTATAGTTGGGATACACCTCAGCTTCTCAGTTTTTTATGTAATTATCTCAGAGTGCTGCAAAATAAATTCCAACACAGGACCTGTGCAGAACACAGTCAAACAACAAAGATTCTTGTGACAAGAGAAGCATGTGAGGTACTGACATAGTTTTGAGCATCACAGTGTAGCACAAAGGTTTGATAACATTTTGGCAGTAGTATGACACAACTATCAACAGATACACTGTTCTGCCACAGGACAAAAGACTGCTAGACTTAGAGACAAATTGTAAAATCCAGCCCTGATGTCAGGGCATGGGGCTCTCTTTTACCTGGATTTCTTGTATAGTGTCTTCCTCTTTAGTGTCTGTTTTTTTCTCTATTCCCTCTCCACGCAGCAAGGCTTCCAGAGTTGTACTTTCTGAGGTGAACCCATCTTTTTTCAGAGGCAGATCAACTTCTGAAAAATAAAACACACTCACTGTGTGTCTTCCCCAAAAAAATAACAAGAAGAACAGAGATGTCAAGCAGATGATGAACAGACTTTCAAACTTGTTTCTGTCTTGAAGGGGAGCTCTTCAAGTTCATTTAACCACTCAGAAACTCCATACATGATTAATTTCTATCCTACTAAATTTTTTTTCATTTGCTGTGCTTGTTTATAGGAAAAAAGGGGGCTGGATATATTTTATCAGGAGGAAATAAATGGGGGGGAAATCCTTCTCTATTGTGTAAACTCCCTATGCTTCAAATAAAGAACATAAAGAACATAAACAGGACTTTTTAAGATACTGAAATAACAAATGTGAAGAATCTGATCTTTTGAAGAAGAAAAGTAGCTTACTGCAATTTAGCATCTGGCACAGTTTATATAGCACAGCTTCAATCCTCATTCTCCTACCAGGGCATATTCCACATGTGGGAAAACAGAAAGCTTGTGTGGGGGGCCAATGCTGAGACCTTACGTTGAAAAACAAGGAGATGTGTCTTGAATTTTCCTGTAATACTGACTAGATAAAATCTCTGGGTGTCTGCAGCTGGCCATACTAGCAGAAAAACACAGTTATGAGTGCAGAATCTTGCCCATAAAATGGGACAACACCCAGTCACTGCTGGAAGAGCCACAGGCTGGCTTGGGAACAGGCTGGGGACAGAGCTCCAAAGACACTGTGGATTTATGAGGAAGTTTAATGCAACTTGTTGAAGAAGTGAAGGAACAGAGCCTTTTTCCCCTTTCAAATGCTGCCACTAGATTATGAGGCAGCAGGCAGGAAATTACAGCATGTTAACTTCCATAAAATGTTAAAATATACCTGGGCAATAATCTAGTTTTCCTTGTAGACCCCAGCCTCTAACCCACTCATACAGGGGCTCATTCAAAGCAATCCCCTGGCAGGGAAACATCCTGCACATGTCTTTACCTGACACTGCCAGGTACAGATTTCTCAAGTACTCCTTCCCTTCTAAAATTAATTCCTTTCTCTAGACCGGTACATTTACAAGTAATAATGTACAAGAATGATGCTTACAAATCAGCGTCTGGTGTCCTTAATTCAGAGTTCTGTCTACTTATGCTTTAGAACGGTGTTTTGTTCCTCAGCCTGCCTGAAGCTCACTGCCTTTCTATCTCCATGAGTTGTAAATTCTGCAGGGCAGAAATTCATGTGTTTTAAAAGTCTCAAATCACTGCTACAAACCAAATAATGAATGAGCACTTCCACCTGGGACAGTAAAGTATAATCTGCTTCTTGGGGGCAGTTGTGTCCCAGGAATATGTTTGTTCTGTATATGAAAAACTTTAAGTTAGTAAATGATTCAGTGTCCCTGATCAGTACTTCCACAATGTACTTACTCCAGTCTTCTGAAGTGAGAGAGTTTAGCTCAGCCAATAACCACAGAAAATCCAGCAAAAATTCCAGGAAAAGCTATTCTATTCATGGAGGGAAAGGCTGGGTATAAACCATGCAGAAAAACCAAACCACTGGGATTTTAAAGGAAACTCCCAGGACAACCCACACAATGGGATGGGGTCAACTGTGAATTGATCCCCCTTCTCATCACAAGGAGCTCTATTCAATCAGGCCTCTGTTTTCAGCATTAAGCTCTGCATATCCACCCCATTGTGGCCCCTTCCCCAACTTCTCCCTTACTTGAGCTATAAAAAAGGCAGAAAAGTCAAAAGAGAATCATACAGATTGAATTTCTCTGTATGAACTCCTAGTACCTCCCTCTGGATCCAGACATTTCAATAGAAAGAAGGGATTTTTGATTCGATTTATGTGCAAATCCCAACCCTTTAATCTGAAGTCACTGAAGAACCTCCACAATCATCTCTGGATGTGGGCTTGGTTTGGGTTCAAAGTCCTGTGCTTGGGTGCAAAAGGACATTTGCTCTGTATTTAGAATCTCAAGGGACTGCAAACCCCAAGGGGTCATCATCCATTGAGCAAGCCAAGAAGCTTCAAAAGCAAGCTCAAGGGCATTGGAAACAAACATGTCCTCACTGTGACAAGCTATGCCTGTCTCTGGATACCAATACATTCAGCAAATGAATGCATTAGAAAAGGAAATGAGCAAGGAAAGGCTGAGAGATAAGTAGAATGTATATGAAGGTGGAACTACTCCCCATTTGTTCCAGAGATATGAAAAACTCAGTTTGAAAAGAGGGAAAGGTAGGCTTTAAGGTCAACACAGGCAGCTGTCTTTGATAGGCACGGCTGTTCTGTGTGGCACTGCTACTTCCCAACAACAGCACTCCAGGAGGACTTTTCATCCAAGACTCTCAGAGCATTTTCTAATTACTAAATTTAACATCCCACTGACAAGGCGTTGTAAGGTAATATTTTTATTCACAGTTGATGGGAAGACTGAATCACCAAGAAGTTAAGTTAGTGAGCTGGGAATCCAGTGAAAATAAACTCAGTGTCTGCCTCCCATTTTCCCACTAAGCTGACTGCCATTGAACTCCTTCATTTACCAGCCCCATTGTTCTTATTACTAACCCATATTAATTCCTAAATAGCTCTAGAAAGTGGGAAAAAGCAGACACTATCTTATCTGGAATGTAAAGTTTTCGGCATAAAAACCATCAAAGGTCCAAAACCAACCCCTTGTAATGAATTCAGACTTTGTAATTAATTCAGTCCTTCTTGGAAGATGCCTAGTCTGTACAGGGTATAGTAATGAAGACAGGAAATCATGTTTCCAAACCAGTTTTTGAATTCCCATAGATGAAATCTTCTAAAATCTAAAAAATAGTTCAGTTAACCTACAGAAATAGTCAAACACTACCAGGGATCATTAAATTCATTTTACTAAATCCCTTATTTTGTCTTTCCTACGTAGCTATCTATGATTTTCCCACAAAGGCAAGAAAAGTATCTTTTACTCTTATGCCAGTACCCTAAAGAAAACTGAGGAGCCAACTCAAAATGGAAATGTAGTTTTCATGGGAAAGATCAAGGTTTTTCCTGGACCATGGGAACTGCTGTTTGGAAGTAAGGTGGGGTCTGTTCCACTCACTGTCCTGCTTATGAAGGTACCAGCCAGTGCCTGAAGCTTCAAACAAGGCCAGAGGGAGACTCTTCTGGGCTTAAGGAATTAAGCTGTGACCCTGTGCTTGCCTCTGCTTTGATATTGCTCATGCCACACTATGCAGTCCCCTCACATGCTGAGCAAGAGGTTATGAATGTCTGTCACGAGAGAAATGCCAAAGAATTTACCTACCCTAATACTGTTTCATCCTGAGAGATAAGTGCAGTATCCCTTCCAGTTATCCTAAATCTGGCTCTTCTGAAAATCCACAGAAGAGCCCAGGCCTTTCTGAATTTTGATATACTTTTACCTAGATGTTTCCCCACCTGATAGACTTCAACAGTTAAACTACGGTTTGAAAGAAGGAGTGCTTAACTTTATCTATTACCAGCCCCATTGTTCTTATTACTGGGGAAAATAGAAGTTCCTGACCAATTTTTTTGCAATTTCTTTTAATTCCTCTCCTTTCAAGGATAGTCACAATCTTTTCTATTACTCTGCTGTGGGAAGTTTTTCATATGGTCCTGACAAACCTCTGTGAACTTTCTCTAATTATACACCAATCTTCCCAAGATGGACCAGTACTGCATCTGGCATTTTCAGATGAAACCACACCCCCCATTTAAACAAATGAATTGCAATTTTCTTTAGATTACTCCTCAGGCTGTGTCTTTCAATGGCCAAGTCACTTGCTAAGCAGAAGAATCAGGAATCTTGTAATGGGGACAAGAACTTCCTGTAAGGAATATGTTCAAACACACAGGTACCATATTAAAATGCCCATTCCATTTCATATTATGTGCAAATCTTTGTAGCTGACAAGGTATCCCCGCTCTGCAACTTGTTCATTACTGTATTATACAACGCTGGACCAAGCACTAAACCTTGATGAACCTGCTGTAAGCCTTTATCTTCAATGAAAATTCTTTCTTCCATTATCTTTTATTCCAAAAGTTTTGACCCAAGACAATTCTTAGTTTCTCTTTGGAGACATACCAAATGTCTTCAGAAAGTTTAAGAAAATTGTCAAGCCCTCTACCTATTAGTTCTTTACATATCATATAAAGAATTTTAAGGAAGTAGTGAGGCATGCTTTTCTTTGGTAGGAAAAAATGTAGTTGGTTAGAACCTCTTATATCATCATTTCCCAGGTGCTTTGCTGCTTATATGCAATTACTGTTTCAATCAATTTCTCAGATGTTCATGTAGAATTTATGTGTCTTTAAATCTTTGAATCACATCCAAATCCTTTTTCAATATAGGTAATAGCATTTGCTACCCACTAATTGTTCTAAATTCTTTGCAACTTCTAGTTGGTATCACAAGCTCTTCTTCAAACACTACAATTTCAGAGAACATGATCATTATTACAAGTAAAAACTACCATAAAGTCACTACAATTAAAAGCTTACTCTTTTATACGAAAATTTTAAGAAGTTTTGCAGATAAATTTCCTTTTGATTAGTAACACAAATACAATAGCACATGGTTAATGTAGCAGATACAAGAACTAGTTAGAACTATACGAAATGGAAATGTCAAATCAACAAAAATCGTCAATGAAAAATAAAAAGTTATTTAAGAATTCTTCCTGTTTTAGTAAACCATCATATTCTTGGTGTCACAGCTAAATATCGTGCATATGTTGTAATTCAAATGTGTGTGTGTGCATACAATTAAAATTTATGTTTCTTAACTTGGCAGAGTCCCTTTTGTAGTGATTAAATTAACATGGTTATTTCTGCTTACCAGCTCAGTGCAGCAACCTCTCTATTTTTTAAGGTCCTGAGATTGCAGTGGTAGAATCTGAACAAGCACCCATGCCATTGTCATTCCTGTATCTGTTTTCTATTGAACTGCTGCCTCCAAAAGAAGCACATTTTCACAGATCCCACAAAATGGTGGGCTTTTTCAAGGTTTGGTTTACCAAAATAGCAAAATAGCTGCAAATTCCTGTCCTTAAATAAGCTAAATTTGGTTTACAAGGCATTGAGAGCTAAGCAACTTTTCAGTGTCTCTTTGAAACATAAATGAAAAACAATCATCCCTTTTTCTATACAGTGCAATGTATTTGTTTTACAATGGATCATTTCCATCTCCACAGTAGCAGCTGCCACCCAAACCATCATCTCTGTGCACTCGTAAGCAGCTCCATTTCCAGTTCTAATTGGGAACAGAGATACTTATTGGGTGAGTTCCAGCATGATCTATCATGCCAGAGACAGCTACTATGCAAACCAAAGCAATCCGGCTTCCAAAAACCCTCTTAGACAAACACTGACTTTGCACATAGATTCCTGCATTTTTGTTTCTTGGTGCCATTTTTTTTGAACATAAAAAGTGCCAGAGGAAACTATACGTTACGAGTCTGTGAAGTGTTGTTCAGGATGGATAAATCCAAGGATATTACCTTAATAACCGCTACCTCTTTAAAATCATATAGGTGGCCTAAAAAAGCCACCTAATTCACAGCAAACAGAACTACTGCTGAGTGAATGCAGCCACTAAGCTCATTAAGAGGATGTGGCAGGATGTGTCTGAAAGTGCAGTGCAGTGGCTCAGCAAGCAATTAAATCCCATGACAGTTTAAAATGAGAATCTATCAGTGTCACAAGAGTGTGAAGCCTCAGCATCTCTGCTGTTCCCACCCCCAGCGTTTTATTTATTACGGCGTATTGGGAACATGGGAAGTCAAAAAGATTATAATGAAATATGCCATATAAAAACCAGATTAAGCCTGCTCTTCTTTGGGGAAATATGCAGAGAGAGAAGCTGTCTGTTAGCTGTCGAGTTTGCAAAAGATACCATCTTTTGGGATGGTGCTCTCTGCCAGCAGACAGAGTGCCCCAGGGGAAATGGTGGTGAAAAACCCAGACAAGCAGCATCCATCCATCCATCATACGCTCATCTCCACATCTCCAAGGCACAAATATAGTGTTGGAGTGCAAAGGGTGGGGGCAGGGGGATGGAATCCCTTAAGAAGGAATGGGGAGACAATGCCTTACGTGAATAGCTGCATTTTGTAGCTTTTCTGTGCAGGCACGACCAGACTCTCCGTAGCTTGTTCGCTTGCTTGCTTGTTGTGTTCATGGCCAGTACGGTGACTTGTTAGCATCCTTGGGACTGATACATCCACAGCAGTGACCAGAACCAGGTATACTAACGGCAGGCTCTGCCCCTGCCAGCCCAGCCCAGCACAGCACAGCACAGCATGGACCTTCACTCCTACCACAATTCCAGATCTCCAAAACCCTTCTTTTGCTACACCACATCCTGCTATCCCAGGGACAGATGCTCATGTTACTGCTATTATGATTTAATGTTGATTTTCCATGGCCCCTGATATCTCACCCTTTTCTCCCAACACTCCTGGAATTCAGCACCCATCTGCAGCAAACTTGTCATTGCCAGTTCTACACATACATGGTCCACAGAACCTCCCGTCAGCCCAGCCCTGGGCCTCCCCTGGGACAGAGTACTGATAACACAGACTCTCACAATGACTCCATAAAGCCAAACAAATGTCCCTAGAGAGTAGTAAACATCAAATTCACTTTATTTTTAATCCAAGCTGCAATACAGCCATGCTGTGCTAGAGATTGTAAGGCTGCTCCAGTAATTCTTTGCCTCTCCCACCAATCCCACTCTAAACCTCATGTATATTATTGCACTCTCAAGGTAAACTGGGCTGTGGCAAGAACAAGAATCCAACCAAAGTCAATGATAAACCACTTCTAGAGGCAAGACCACTTGAAAACATTAGAGTATTTATTTCCACAGAAACAAACCATTTTGAATGGAAAAAGTAGGTTAGAGGACTCTCTATCCTGTAAAGTTCTGAAATTAACATTAGCAAATGTTTGAAATTTTAGGCACTACTGAGGTTTGCTCTAGAGAGTACAGGGAGACTGGAAAATCCCAATGTCTCCATAGCACCTCCTCATGGAAAGATGCTGGTCTCATGATGAGGTTGGGGGAGGGCAGAGGAACATCTGATACAGGTGGGACTGTACACTTTCAGCCTGGGCGTAACTGCAGAAATATCAGAGGACAATTTTAAGACTGGGATTCAATGGAAAGCTTTTATCAGCCCCTAGTTAAAATACATCCAAGGAGGCTACAAGACAACAGGAGGGAGAAATAGGGGTGAAAACTGCAGAAAACTGCAGAGGCCCTTAAACATAAGGTTAAGCATTGCTTAGTTTAACCCACTATCAAAATGTGGTCTTTACAAGCAACTGTATTTCTCTGGCAAACTAGAATGCCCCAGCCCTCTTGTCAGTTGTCTCTTGGAAGTTTTCTACAGATTTATTTCTCAGCACAGATATAAATCATTGTCACATATAATAAGCTGTACCTGCTTCTCAAAGACTGCCAAATTACAGTATCAGACTAAATGCTGGATCAAGTAACTACCCTCAGGGCTGAAACAGACTCCATTCAGAAATATCTCCATTCAATAGCATTTTTCTTGTACTCATTTGTGTTCTGGTCACTCTTGCATTTGTGTTCTAGATGGGCTCACACTGCACCACAATTTCTGAAGAAACACTGTAAGTTAAATGTATCAATAGAGGCAAGATAACTGCTACATTTTAGAGAAAAATAATAAGTAAAAAAGCCTATTCCTTTAGGCTTTGTGTCACCCTAACAGGGCTTCTGATCTGTTGGGAGTAAAAGAATAACTTGAGAATATCTGTAAATGGCCATATAGAATCACTGAGATAGATGATGGGCATTTTGACCCCTCCAAAACGCCAGAATTAATTAACCAGACAGTTATCAGCAAACACCAGTCCCCCCTCCCCACAGGCAGGATAGTCATGCCCATATTACAAACTCTGCAAAGGGTAACAGGGAGTGGACCTCACCACAAGCAACTGCACTGGATGTGACAGAACTGAATAAAAACACTTGCACTGCACACAAACTCATACATAAACCATGTGTAGAGCCAGCCATGCCCACCTTCCTGCAAATTCTGTGAGATTCTGCATAGCTTCTCGTCCTTATCGAGGACAGCGGAGGGGATACCTTTAGTAACAGATAAATCTCTGTAATGCAGTTATCTCTCAGCTGCAGTGCACAAGCATCCCAATTAATTCAGTCCAGGCCTAGCAGAGCCGGCACTAAGCCAGAGCTGATAAACCTGCCAAAGCCAATCTGAGTCCTGCAGAGATTCTCGGGAACCTGCTCTGCGTGTGCTGGCGCTCTGTACCGAGGGGGTTTTTCAGCTCAGCTCTGCCTGGCTCTGCATGGAGCGGCAGCTCGGCTAACGAGGCCTCTCCAACACCCAGAGTTCTGGGGAGCAGGCAGAGACACCTGCTCACCCCGAAGGCATCAGCAGGGGTGTGGCAAGGCTTCTGAGCGGCGCTCAGCCTGACTCCAGCTGTCCCTGCCCTGCTCCCGCCCGCGGGAAGGCAGCGCCCGCAGCCCCGGGGAGCAGCACGGCCACACCTGCAGCACGGCCACGGCCGAGGCTCAGCCACGCCGGGCACACCTGGCTCAGCATCCTGGCTCAGCGAGTACTGAACTGCATGAGCCAGTGGAGAGCAGAAAGGCCACAGCAAAGTGGCAACGATTTTAGGATACGATAGGGAGCAACCACCCCAGATGCTGCCTTTGGCATCTCTGCTGTCCTACCAAGTGATGCTGAGCCAAATTCTAACAGAGGTGCTCTCTGCTTTTCCATCATCTGTCAAATGGAGATAGTCTTCACCTATCCTCTGGGGTTTGGTAAGGCTTGTTTAATATTCATAGGCATTCAGGCATTCAAATAAAATGCACCAAAAATGCAAGGTGGTCTTACAGGCTCTCACAAAGACAGATTTGAACATATTTTCTTTCCGGCCAAGAAAAACACTGAAAAAGTAGGACTATTTTCACAGATACCAGATCTCGGTGGCCAATTCACAAATTCCAAAGGACAAAGACAATATTTACTCCTATGCTAAGATACAGATGAAGCTATATAAGTGAAAAATGTTACTATGAGAAGGAAGGCTTGTAATAGAAAAATGGCATGAGATGCTGGTAGGTATCCTTTCAAAAATGGGAAAGAACAAAGCAAATTATCTCTGAGATGCTCAGATCTCTTGCCACAAAAAGGAAAGCAATTTCAAGAGGCCTATAAAGGGTTTAGACAAAAAGGTGAACTCTAGAATTAATAACAGAATGGTAAACAGGAAGATTAATGGCACCAGAGAAAATGCAGATGGTGAAGCCCAGCCTGCAGGCTCAGCAAGCCTCTGAATAGGGAGGGGGAAAAAGGCAAGGTGTAAACAAGGTGACCTTCAAAGCCACGGGAATGGCTGCCAACAGGCCAGCCAGAGGGCATCCCGAGACACAGATGTGCCATCTGGGGTAGGCTGTCTCATGACAACGTGAACAAGATTTGTCTTTTTCAGAATCTGCAGGGAGGCAAAATGGGTAGTGGCAGAAAATATGACCATTCATTCAAAAGTGGCACAATTAAATGCACAGGTTGGGAAAGCTCGCCATCCATTTTGAAAAGAAAATACAAAAGGATTCCCTGAATATCCCCACTCAGAAAGGTCTTGTGCCCACTTGTAAAGCCTGCTTATGAAAGGTGTGGGGGAGGAGAAACTGGTTTTCACCAAACAAATGTTTTCCTTGAGGGTTTATGCTTTAAGTTTATGGTAAGAAGGAAAAAAAAAACCTCAGCACATACTGCTAAGCAGCTCCTTAAGCCCATGATGGTATAAATTTTCCCCATCTTGGCATAAGTCTGTTCACTCCAGATGGCACATTTGGGTTGAAAGCAGGTAAAGATTTCTCAGATGTCCAGTATTTACAGAGTTCCCTTGCTTGGCCTCAGTGCTCTGTTAGTCCCTCTGTATGCCTGGGAGACCTCTGTTCTCTGCCTGCAATAAAAACTGGGAGGGAGAAATCTGCTACCACAGTTCTGCAGGGAAGCTTGGCTCTGTCAGACCTGATGTTTTGATCATTGTGATCCACCAGGAAAATTAAAAGGTAAATGCAATCAGACTTTTTTTTTTTTTTTAAATGTATCAATCAAACACCACAGTGGGGCAGTGCTTAGGGGAACAATGCTATCTCCGTATAAGCCTTCTACAGAGTAAGCCAAACACAAACTGTTAGGATATCCAGAGGCAAGAATATTAGGGGAAAACAGAATAAGCAGCCACATTACAGCTCACTGCGGAAATAAAGCAGACCCCAGCTATGGGAGTCCAGCAGACAGCGTATTCATGCACCTTTTTTTTCCTTTCAGCTCAAAGTACACCAAATCTGAGTATTTCAGGCAAAAGCTGGCCCATCTGAGTTCAGTGCTGAAACCAGCTAATTCGGTGCTAGGTGTACAAACAGACATGTCTGAATGTGTTTTCTTCTGACGGGCTGCATACCAATGAAGATATTGCCATGACCTCTGGTTTCACAGTAGGAACCACGGGTGCTGGATGAGGTCAGGCAGCTCATGCAAAGTCAGCACAGCCCAGTGCTGTTACATCAAGAAGGCTGGACCCAAGCAAGCCTGACTGCCAGCAGGAGCTGCCATCATGGCTCTGGGCATCAGTATACACGTGTATCCCGAAAGCCCAGAGCCATGTGGCTCTGTTGATTGCTTTTTGAATAGAACAGGAACGGAGAGATGAAGTATGCACCTGAAAACACTAATGTGGTAGTGAGGAAGGAATCAGGAAAATAGGGGAGAAAAACAGCAGGATGGAGGAAAGGTACTATGTTCCTTCTCCCTGTCTGCTGCAGCTAACTAGGGCGTGCTTGTTCTGAAAATTGCCACAGAAAAGTCTGAAGAATGGAATCTCTGGGCCTTGAATGACGTCTTTTCAATATCTCTCTTCTTTCTCCTCTCTGCTAACAGAGAAACACTGTAAACTCCCAGACCCTGAAAATATACATTTCCACACCTTACAAAACACGGTGAAAATAGATGATAATGGGGAAGAGAGAGAGAGACAGCCATGCAAGGGGGAAAAAAGTGAAATAGAGAATAGCTGTTCTCCTCTCCTTTTCTTCTGCTCAGCTTTCATTTCCCTTTGTTCATCGAACACTGAGCCAAACTAAGCCAAAAGGAGCTGCCATGCTGGGCTACAAGATTGATGGCTGCAGGCAGACTCCACAGTGAAGAGACGGATGACTGGTCATTTCCCGCGATGCACTGAAAAACATCCATCCTTGCAGCCATGCTGAGTCCATTTGTGCTCCTTTTGAAATGAGACATAAACACAGGCAGCCAGAGACACCTGACTGTCCTTCTCCCTCAGAAGGACACAGCTACAGTCCTCTGGGTTCCTTGAGAAGGTCGTTCTGTCCATCCCTGAACATCTGGCTGTGGGATTTGCTAAGTCTCTCTCTCCCCCGGCAATCATCCATCTATTAGAGCACAGTGCAGGTTGGAAGAAAACGGTGAAGAGAATGGTGTGACAACCTCATCAATCTACAGCTACACGCTTGGCTATTTAGTTTTCTTTACACTATTCCTAAATATGGGGGGAAGGGGGGGAGAGAATTGCTATTGGTATGAAGGAGGGAATTGTGGAAATGGCAGTGTGGATTGGAGCAAGTCCTTATGACTATTAAAATGTTGTGCATGTACTAAAGCAGTAGGGAACTAATTAAGATTCAGGATTGAAAGGCAAAACAAAAAAGTTGGATGCACTCTTGTTCCATCTGTAGCACTTGCTGAGAGTTCATACGTACTTGGGGCATCGTCTTTAGCAGAAAGAAGTTAATTTTTTTTATTTTGCCCCCTCAGATATTAACAGAAAGCTCCCTGGAAGAATATACCGTAAGTATATTTATAGTGCCAGCCCTGGTATTGCAGCTTCAGAGGCACAAAGCACTTAATCCTGAGTCCTTTCTATTTAGTTAATGGTGTCTTTGTTGCTGATACTGTCCTGGTCTATAGCACTGCTCACAGATACAGCCGCCGTGTTTCCAGTTCTCCTGCCGTGCTGCTACCTCACTTAGGCAATGAGCATTACATGGCAGATGTATCCATAGCATCACCTACAAATTAGCATCACTGCAGAAATTCCTGTAACCATGAACCTTTGTCAGAGTTGCCCATATCTGTAACTGTGTCATTTACAGACATTGCACCAAGGAAATCATGAGAAGAAAAACATATTCACCATCCCTCAAAAACACAAAGAAATGAGTCACTTGCTTCAAGTGTTTATATGTAGTTTTAACACTCTGTCTGAGCCAGCTTAGAAAATTTGTCTTTTATCCCCATCATGCAATGCTGTTTATTTTAGGCTAACAACAAAAGGATTTTCACTACAGCTCTTTAGGACATGCATAGGATATTTATCACGACCATATGTTTTCCTAAGACATAAACCCCATACTTGCCAAGGGCAATCACATGCAGTCAGAAGGGCATCATTTCCATCAAGAGGGGTAAAGTTTTCATCTTTTCTCCTACATCAAGGACCATAGCTTTAGCTGACGGAAATCACTGTTCGCTGTTGTCTTTATCAGAACTACTACCTACAACAGCTAAGGTCCCAGGCCTAAATTACCTGGTTTGTTTAAGGGGAAATATGCTCCAAGTGCATCCTAAGTGAGATCCCTGGTCTAGAAGACATTGCACATAAGAGCCATATCCACCTATTCCAATGTATGGCATCAAAACTCCTTCCCCAGTGGAGTTCATTACTGGGAAGGGTTGCTACAGCAAACACCAATGGTGTCAGAATCCTGAAGAATAAAACACCTGTAATAAACTATTAGTCAATCAAATGCAAAATGCAGGAAAGATTGAAATTAATCATAGTCTAGTAAAAACATACGTAATATCTCTTGGGTATGAGATGATTATGAGGCTGTAAAATGTTTACTATAGAGAATGGAAATGAAGAATGGAAACTTCCACCAGGGAAGGTTGGTGGGAGGTACAGGTTTGTGGGAGGGGACGTCATCATACTCTCTTCATTCTACTCTCAGCAATTCTATAAAGCTTGGCTTGTAGGAGTTGAAACTGAACATTATATTTATTGCTCATTCTGTTATATTATCCACCAGGAAAATAGTACCAGTAATAAATATTAAAATATTTCATGTTACAAATCAATTTAATTTGCTATGTGTCAGGAGAACAATAAAATTTAATAAATAGGATTTTTTAAAACCATCTTTTATGTAATTTTGTTCCATAATATCTTTGCTGGGTTTTGTTAACATTTTCTTTTCTAAAGCAGCACAAAGGTTTCTACCATACTGCTGACCTAGTGGGTCAGTGACTTCACTGGGCTCTGTGCAGGATGCTGAGCACCAAACCTGCAAGTCTGGTCCAACCCAGAACTTTACATGTAGATTTAACTTTAAGCATGTGACAAGTCCCATTAATTACTAAAAGATCACTCATGTTCTTAAAGCCCAAGCTCAGGTGCTTTCCTTTGCTGGGGTTAGACAGCTTGGCATCTTATGAGACTAAGCCCTAGGGACTTGATCCTATAAACCCTTTTCCATGTGATTACCAGAGAATTCCCAGAATTACTCAAATGAACACACAAAATAGATGCAATTAATTAGATTAAAAATACACATTTCCTAGGATCTTGTGTCCAGTCCTTGCACCTGAACATTACCTGTGCATTGCAAAAAATCTTTTGACGATGTGGCTTATCCTTTTTCAGGCATTTTTACTGGCTATACTTAGAAAAGGGGAAGTAGATTTGCCAGGAAAGCTGTTCAGGTTCAGTTCTAGCTCTAAGACTCCTGCAGGGTGTACAGCTTGCTATCTGCCCCTCCCCAAGCTGGAGAGCTGGTGATTTGTGCCTTGAGGGAAATGGATCTGACAGGTTCCAGCATTTCCCCAGGCACCATCCCCTGGTGCTTCCCCAGTGGTTCCCATAGCCCTTTCTTCTGGCAAGCTTTGAGCTTACCTTCACTCCCTTCATTTTAAGGCTAAATCTGTTTATTTCATAAATAAATAATCCTGATGGTTTCTTACACACATCAATGTTAGCTTCATACCAAGGGGATAAATCCCACAGCGTTCTACCTCTCCAGGGGAATAATGTGTCTCCTAGAGACACAGCATTCTCAGTCAGGCCTTGGCAGCTTGAGAGGCACACGCTGAATAACCTCTTCCCAAAGATCTGCATCCTAGCAGCCAGATATAGGTCAAACACAGCAGCCAAGAACGTCGAAAGAGCAAAACACCAGGCTGGATAGCTCAGAGAGGGTGGCAGCAGCACCACAAGTAAGCTCTCTCTCAAGCAGCACAGGTATTTCCAGCCAACGCCATCTCAGCTGCCTGAGCCCTCCCTCACATCTTGCAGATCAAGCCTCAAGAGATGACCTGCACTCACACTGTAGAGGCTCTAAGGGGATCAACAGCACAATTCATTCCTTCAATTTAATGGCTGACTGTAGTGACCAAAACAATTTTCAGAACAGCCTGCCTCCAAAGTCATCATAACTCTATTTTCACAAATATACTAAATACAGCTAAGATGACACACCAGTAGAAAAAAAATACCTTCAGTGATTGCACTACTTCTGAAATTACAACCGCCTTGTGTCTGTGGGACACTGCACATGCAGCTGATGCTCCCATTCCCAGTGATAAAATCCAGATAATTCAGGAAACTAGATTTAACAGTTTCCAAAATTGCTTTTTCTTGTTCAGTTGCTACTTAGCCTGATGACTAGAGCCAGAGGGGTTTAGCTTCAGTGGGCTTTTGATCAAAACCCAGAGGGGTTCCAAAGCCCAGCAGCTTCTTCATGCATCTCTCTCCTAATTATGCAAACTGGCTCAGCCACACAAGAACAAGGAGTAATCCTGGGTGATTCATACAAGCCATCTTAGCTAAACAACAGAGTTCTCCTGGTAAAACTTTGAATATGAAATACGTGTAGTGACCTGTTCCAGATCTCACAAATGAAAGAGAAACTGTTTACACAAAGTTAATCCTGTAAATTCTACCAGCATGACTGTGGAGTTAAACAGCAGAAACAATGTTTTTGTTTTCTTGACTGGACTATTTATAGTACATTATTTGCTTTTTTAGAAATGAGTGTTTTACTTTCAAAACTGCAAAATCATGAAATTCCATTTGGGGGAAAATACACATTTACTTACAGTCACTGAGATGAATTAGTCTAAGAATGTGCAGCTTATCACATGTAACAACACCCAGCAAGAGCAGTGCATGATTTGAAGGAGAGGTTACCACAGCCCTGGCAGCCATGACATACAGAAGGCTGGCTCCCCAGTGGCCAGAAAAACAAAGCAAGAAGAATTACACAGTGCAAAACTCGAGATATCTTTCCAGCAATTGCACTGCACAGCCAGCCTTGCAAAAACTGCCTCAACAATTCATCTGTGGTGAGTCTCTTTATTTGTATATATGGGTGTGTAACAAATTACTTATTTTTTCATCATCATCCTGGTACACATAAGCCCAGACTGTGCACCAGAGCTGGTACACTTTCATACCAGTTTTGCAAGGCTTTCTGCTGGTGGACAAAACATTTAATGCTGGCACTTTGAGGGCTTGGCAAATGACATGATTTATTCATCCATTTATTTTTATTTAGAGGCCTTCCATACCCCTCCCAATCTCTCTAAAAGTATTTATTAGATATGTGTTAAGTACTCCTCTGAGTCAGGCAAATGAGACTGATGTTTTAGCACCTCCATTTCACGTACTGAGAAGCTGAGAAAAAAAGACATATTCCATTGGCCCTGGTCCTGTGTGGGGCACAGGAGATGCAAGGATGTGATGTGTGGTATGACTTGAAGTGCAGAGATGGGCACCTCTACTGCAGATTGGCAATGGGACAAATGCGTATTTTGCTGCAGGACTGCTACATCATGATTTTGTGTCAGTGAATACATGCAGAAAGAGATGGGTTCTCTGGTATTCTTAGCGCCATGTAAGAAAAGAAAAGCAAACTTTATCTGGCCAGAGATCTGGACCACCAAAGGTCCCTGTTATAGGTAGAATTTAATGGTGCTGGATGAGATGGAATAAACTGGCTAAATATGTGTATAACAGAAAGAAGCTGATTCACAGGGAGGTCCCACACAGATGAGTTTTCTCTTGGTGACAGAACGTCACTTTTTCTAACACAAGTCATAGCTGGATGTGTAAGTGCCTTAAAGCAGCAGCCCTTGCCTGTGGTGCCGTGTCCTGCTGTGAAGACAAGATTAGCGGAGAATTGGAGCCTACTGTTTTGATTCAGGAGTGTTGATGGACCCATCTGTAAGCTGCAGGCTTATCTGATGAATAAACACATACTAAAATTTAGGCCAGAAACCCAAAGGAAAAGGCCCAACAGAATTCAATATTTATATTGTCTTAAAAAAACAGCAAAGACAAAACCCGAACACCTTCTGGCATCCTTGATCCCAGATTCGGATTCACAATGTAAAGCTTCATTTTGCTCCAAAGTGCTACGGAAATGTGACACACATAGGTACATGGTAGCTCAGGATACACACAAGCTCAGGACTCAGCATGGTCAGGACGCAGACATGCTTTCTAACAAATCAAACGGGAAGTGGAAACCATCCAGCCTCTCTGTCCCAAGAAGTTAAGGGTTTTGATTGGGTTTTTTTTTTTGTTTCCTTCTGCATGAGGTGACAAAACGAAAGACGGGTGAGTGTGGGTGAGGCTGAGATCTCCGGCAGGCCGAGCGCAGCCCGGCGCTGATCCCGCACACGCGGCCCCGAGCGGGGAAATCCCTCCGGGAGCGGCCCCGGCGCGGAGCTCCCGCCGCGCCCTCTGCCGGCCGCGCCGCGCCACTGCAGCCGCCGCGCCCGGCCCCGCCGCGGGAGCGCGCAGCCGGAAACCTGCCGGCTTTTCAACACGAACTGCTTCAGAGTGCAGAGGGACTTGAACTAAAAGCAGATTTAAAAGGACGTTTTAGTTTCAGAATTTTGGAAGGCCAGGAGAAAAACTCACAGAAGTTTGCTAACAGGCTATTAAAATCTGTCTTTCATGAGGAATCCAGACCAAGTCATCAGAGAAACCAACCTGCTCCTGTCCAGTCCGCTCCGCCCCAAATACAGAGTTCCTCACGACAAATGTTGATAAAAGCCGTGAACAATTAAAAAACCTAAAATAAACTCTACACAGAAAGTATCTTTGGTAAACGCACATCTGCAGAAATCTGTCAGAACTTTGACAGCTGATAGGTCTATATTATAGGCTCCTTCAGGAATATTGTATCCAATTCATCTGCATATTTGCACACATATTACACCAGAATTCTTCTTCCAAAAATGATCCTAAGATGGTGTTAATGGACCTTGAAAAGGAGCCACAGGCAGGTTCCATAACATAACATGACCTTTAATTGCAGAGATAATAGTAGGAAAACTGTCAGATAGTAGAAAAAGTTTTTGTTAAGAAGAGATGTGCCTCTCTCTACAGTGGTCATAGCAGAACAATACTGCTGTCTTGTAATACAGAACAGGAACCAACACGTGATTGTGTAGAAATTGCTGAAATCAAAAGTGAAACTAGTCAATATTAATTGGCCTATGGGAGAAAAAAAAAGAAAAGGATATGCTCATGAAATTAAGTGGTTTGAATTATTTTTTAGGCTCTACTATCTTTGAGTGAAAGTGGGCATAGCAACCAGGAGCAGAAGAAATAATATTGAACTCAGCACCACTGTGTTCTTTCTGTGTTCTTGGGTTTGATTTCCAGGTTTAACCTCTGGTTAAAACACCAGAGAAGTAGTTCATTCCCTTTGTCACTCATTTCTTCATTTGGAACCAAAGGACTTCCTTCACTATATTTTGTATATCTGGACTGTAAGTATATGGCTAAGACGACTTCACAACAACCCCTAGGACAATGATCTAACACACTGCTTGAGTCTCTAGAGACTATCATAAAAGTGATACTATTGAAAACTCTGTTCTTTGCTTTTTAATGTCATCTTAACATTATCTTGGTGAAATGCCCCATCTTAAAGACCATAGACCTCCACAGCTGAGCATCTCCCCCAAGAGCTGGGAGCACTCCTCACTTCCCAGGAAACATACAGTACCTTGTACAATCAGTCACAGTCTCCACAAGATAAATAGAGATTCTTTAAAGAGATAATGGCTTATCTGTAAGGATTTAGTTCATTCACTCACAAGCACACTCACCTAGGTATACCCCATATGCCAGACTAAAAACAGATCAAGCATTGTTCATCTGGGACTAAAAATCTGTTTTCAGTACTTGCTTCAAACAACTACCATGGTTCATAATAGCAAATGAAAAATACTTTTGTTTGCTTTTACTATCCAACTGGTAAAAAACTCCATTTCTGTAGCTCAGCTGAACACTGGACTGCCCACATATAAGAGGACAGACACTAGCACAGGAGCCAGCTCATTCTCAGCACAGTAGCAGAATAAACAGATTCTACTCCACACCCTCCAAGTGGGTGGGAAGGCTGCCCACTCTGAAACCTCACCGTGGGCTTTCAGTCCAGAGCCAAAGGACATCAGTAAATTGACACAAAAGCATTGCAGCTATACTCTTCAGACATACACACCATGTGAAATAGAAGCTCTGTAGGTATGTATGCATGTACCTATATTTAGCCATCTTGTAAGACTGAACTAGGACACTACCGATTTGAACTCCACCAGAGTTTTTGGCCACACTCACCGTATCTGTTCTCATCTGCATAGGTGCAAAGCTTGGGTAATACCTGTCTGTCAGCAGGGTTTACTGCAGGCAGTAGCACTTCCACAGTTTTGATAGCTGACCCAACACAGAATCTCGATACTACCCAGCACCACGAAACCACCACTAAGTATATAGGACAAGGATCAATTATGATTTCAAGGGGCCTTGGGTCTAATCCAGGATCTCTCTCTCATTTCTAACCCTCCTCTTTCCAAACACTCTGATTTTGCCAAGGGCCAGAACCCTACTGCTCGCCTTCACAGCACCTGCAGTTCACAGTGGAGGTAGAGTTAAAAATTCTCCTTCTTCTGCCACTCCTGCAAGCCAGGCTACTTAGCTCAACCCTCACCCTCACCCATTCCCAGACTTCTCATGCACAGCAGCTCTGCTCTGTTCTTCCCCTCTTACTGGGCAGGAGAACAGGCAGCTGAGTGAACGTGGAAGCAAGAGCTGCTTACAGCCTTCCCCCTGCTCCGTGCTGAAGCACCATGCAAACACCACTGCTCGATTCTGCAGAGAACCAGGCTCCCTTGCTTGGTTGAACAGAAGCCTAGTTTCACAAATATTATATGAGTATCAACACCTAGTAAGTTTAAAACTTTGCACCCAGGAAATGTATCTAGGAAAACATAACCCAGGAGTGCAGGACAGGCTGTGATTTGCCTGGCTGGGGAGCAGCTCTGTGAAAAGGGACCTCGGTGTCCTGGTGGACCATGAGCTCAATACGAATAAACAGTGTACTGCTGTGACAAAGAAAAAAAAAAAAAAAGGATGCTGTGTTGCATCAGCAGGGGTATCACCAGCAGAGATAAGTAATTGTCATATCCAGTGCTTATCAGGCTACACCTGGAATACTGTGCTCAGTATTGGTCCCTGTTAAACAAAAGAGATGTGTGCAGTCTGAAGAGGGTCAAGGGAAGGGCTACAAAGATGATCCAAAGCCTGGGAAGCCTGCCATATGAGAGAGCTGGGTCTGTTCAGACTTGAGAAGAGAAGGTTTAGGGGAGACTTTATCATTGTGTTCCAGTATTTAAAGAGTGGCTACAAAGATGGAGACACCCTTTTTAGAGAGTCACATGAATAACATGGGGGCTAATGGGTACAGGTTACTCCTGGGGAAATTCCAGTTGGACACAAGGGGAAAATTTTTCACTTTGAGAACCATCGGCTGTTGGAATAATCTGCACAGGGAAGTGGTAGATTCCCCAACACTGGACAATTTTAAGATTTGGCTGGACAGGGTGCTGAGACATCTTATCTAGACAAATCTTGTGTTCTTGCCAATAAAGTTTGGACCAGATGATCCTTGAGGCCCCTTTCAGTCTGGTATTTTATGAACCTATGAAATCACAGTATTAGCAACATGTCAATATATTGCCCATGGCCCAGGATTTGTTTCAAATCTGTACCAATGTTCATAGAAGTCTTGTCTGCCACACTATAATGACTCAAGAAACAGCTCATACCCATTACAACAATGAACTCTAGGCTACACTTGAGCCATAATGCTTGGTTTTGATGATTAGAAGATAACTTACAGATGAAAGATGAAGACCATCTTCCTGAAGATCTTGTCATAATATTGACTGTGGTTTCAACAAAGGCACTATCATAAATGATCATTGGCAATACTTTATTTTTCCTGCATATCTACTGGATAGGCTACTGGATGGGATAGAGGAGGCTTAGAAATAGCACAAACATGAACATTGCTAGACTCTTGAACAGACCATTTTACTGGGGCAATGCATGCACATAACTCTGAATACAGTGACAGAGTAAAATAGACATCTAAAGGCTGCATCAGCAATTCCTATTCCAGTGTTCACACCTTTACAACTTTGGCTGTAGCTACTCTTAAAACCAAACACCTTCCTTTTAAACTAAATAAAGGCAACAGATCAGGACAACAAAAGTACCATCTTCTCTTAAGAAGCAGGCACCAACTCACCCCAGGAAAAACATTATAGTGCACCTTGCATTTTACAAAAAAACAGCAGACTGTTGGAGCATGATTATTTTCTTCATTAGATTTTGGTATTACCAAATGTGAAACTCTCACTCACTGAGCTGTGTCATGCACTACAGAAACCTGCAAAATTAGGTTATAACGATAAACCTAAAACTATAAAACTATAAAACTACCTTAGTTTATTAAACTAAAATAGTATAGCATATTATTAATAAATTATTTATTGTACCCTGGAACTGGTGGCAAGACAATAGTTTGATTCTACTTACTGACCAGCCAATGACAAGCTATGACTTACCAAAACAAAAATCCTAGGTCTTTGTATCTCCTCAGTTATGTAGGTGTCTTCTGAATGCAGGAACTTCTGAATACAAATTTTTGCTTTAATAAGCCACTCTAAAAGGTGCAGTCCACCAAGCAAGTATTCACACCCCTGGTGCCAATCCGATTGACTGCTGGAATGGCAACTTTTAGAGCAAAGATCCTCTTCTGTGTTTGTTACAGTGGCTGTGTTACAAGAAGTACTTCTACGCAGTTAACATAATACAACTAAGGTTTAACACTAATTTGATGTTGTGCATCAACACATTGCTTGCACTTGCACTTGCCATATAACAATTATAAATATCTATAAAAATATATCAACAATTCCACAGCCTCCTCTATAAAAGTCAGCTATTTGCATATTTACCAAACATAAGCACTCTCTAGCTGCTGAGAACAGCTCTAAGGAATGAACAGAACGCCCAAGCCCTAGGTGGAGTGAAACCGTGGAACATATAGATTAGCTTTCTTTCAAATTTTTTTTCATATGTTCTACAGCTGTCATCTCTGTGCTTTTTAATAGACTTTAATTTCCACAACTTTGCCCCACACAACCATCTGATGTCTACCTATAAATGCAGGTCCAATGTTTTCCATAGGCTTTATACTTTCAGATCAGAGAAGGGGAAAATCCCACTTTTGGCTAGTGAGTCTGCTCTGGATATGCACAGATGGAGGGAAATTGTTTTGTGGTATAACTGATAAGGAAAGTTAATCACTAGATAGAAATTGGTTGGAAAATAGATTTAAATGGCAGAGCAATATAACTCGCCTTATTTGGTTGCCACCGGCAATGCAACAAAAGTAGCACTCCTGAGATGCCGAGGAGATGTTTATAGCAGTGAAAACAACAGAGACAGACATGCTGAGGTCTCTTCATCTGATAACTTTGTGGTAATTGCCTTTCATGCCCCGTGGCATGTAGGATGCACTAATTTGGCATTCAGTGAGTACAGCAAAGAAGAGTAATGCAAACAAAAAAGAGTCAAACTCTACCCTACTGCTTTACCTTACAAAATTACCAAGGCACAGCAGTCATCACAAGGTCTAAGGTAGGCACTCCTGTGAACCAGCATCATCCTCTTCCTAGAGTCCAGTCTCATTTTCATCAATATACAGGACTGATTTCATCAGCTCTTTCTAAGCAGCTCTGCTGTGAGGTCCAGTTCTATTTTCTGGCTGAGATTTTGCCCTTGGTTTGAACCCCAGCTGAGTGGTTATAGGCATTTCTTCCTCTTTTCCAACTGTCTGCTGATGTCTATTATACTGAAGGTAGGAAGTTTTCAAAAACTGTTTCTAACAGAATCAACAGGAATTTTGCCTCTGATTTTAATGGGTTTAGAACTTTTCTCTGTTGCCCTTTCCTCTCTCTCCGCCAACTATTGTATAGAAGCAAAGTCAGCAGTATTGCTGAGCATAGCTCAGTTCCCAGGCACCTTCTTCTGTCAAACAGGTTTTTTAAATATTCTTAATTTACATTTGGGGGTTTTCTCCTGTACTTTTTATACTGACAGTGTCTCACCTCTTAAAAACCACATACAGCTGTGAGTATATGTGTTCCCTCTTTCTCACAACAGCTGACCCCAGAGACAGAAAGCCTTTATTACTAACTGCAGGGAAGAATACACAACACTACACTCTACCTGACACAGCTGCAGCTCCTCTACATCTGCTTTACAGTCATTCATTCAGCATCCAGACTCATCACTTCACATAGTTTAATTGTGGAAAAGTAGCAAGGACAAGAAGAATGAGAGAATAATGGACAAAGGTGCACATGCAATCAGACAGAAATACACAAATGTGGCATATGTTCATTACTTTTTATTATTTGTTGTTTATAATCTGATCATACCCCTCATCACCAGCCCCACCAAGAACAATTTTATCTTATACTTACTGTTTCACACACACAGTGGTCGTTTTCACAAAGATTATGCAGCAGATGCCAGCGAGACTTTGTATTAGTAATGCACTGAGGAAAAAGTTAGTAATACATTGGTTCTTTACATCCTTGTTAATTTTCTAATAGAAGCCAAGATTCAACCATACAGAAGGTAAATTCAGCTCCCCTTGCATTCAATACAAGTTGTTCACATTTTTCTAAGGGATGAGTTGTATGCAGAGGATTTGGTGGTTATGGTAACTGCAAATCAAGTAAGATGCAACAGATGCAATGAGAAATGGTTGGAAAGCAGCAAAGATAAAGTCCAAGGTCTAAATGCCAGGTTTGCATGTAGGCCAGCTGCTCTGCAGCTTGGGAGAGGAGGGCAAACAAATACTTACCAGGTTTAATTTCCAGCAGCTTCAGCCTGGAATCCTCAGGGGGATGCAAACGCCTCTTTTTGCGCCAGCAACGTGCTGGGTATGTGTACAGCTGACCTGGGGCCAGGCCTGAAGATTAAAGGCAAAAAATTAATCACATTTCAGTTTGTAAACCACAAGCACTGTCTCTAGCATCTTTGTTCTTGCCCTTCCAGCATCTCCTTGTTGGAGGGTTCAATCCTGCAAATCATGAGGCAGAGTTACCCACTCAAGGCCTCCAGTGCTCCTGAGGCTCTTCAGCACCTCTTGGGACCAGGCCTACAGAGAATCTAGGTCTCACTTAGACACTTCACTCAGCTCACCGAAACCAGAGCTGCACATAAATAATTTGTGATTTCTTCAGGGTAAATAGAATTTCAGACTCTCCTGGGTCACAAGGGTGATGCCTCCTCCACAGGCAGAGAAAGCCCCTTGAGAGAAAAGAGATGAAGTTCTGACATGCAGGCCCTGATGCCCAGAGCAGCTCAGAAAATTTGTGTTTTCCAAACGGGAGCAAACCAAGATCCAAGAGGTCTGACTCTCTATTTTTGCTTAGATTCTGGACTTCTGTTTGAATACTAATTTTTCATTTTGACTCTTACCTCCACATGGCAATATTGTGAATGAGGGTGGAGATACACCAATAATGTTTATATCATTGTGTGTTCCCTTAAATCACATTTGGCATCACTGGCTTTCGAGCTGCCCTGGCTCTCCTGACAGACATCCTTCAGCCAATGCTCGAGCTATACTTTGCCCTCTTGCATTCAGGACACAGCAGGGCTTTGTGAATGCATCACTACCAGGGGCACAGAAGCACACTGACAAGTGCTTCAAAGTATCCTCAATTGCCCCAGATGGTCATGACACACAGAAATACTCAGCTAGAAAAGTTGGAGGAATTTAATTCTCTCCTCTACTTTTCCTGCCCTCTCTGCCCACCAGTTCTGGTTTAGCTCCCCTGCCCCTCTGCTGTTGCTGTTTTCTTGAAGGGGCTACAAAGCATGACTTCAATTCCAGACTCATTGTCCTCAAAAACCAGGTGAGACCACATAAGAGAGAACAGGAGTGGTGTTGCTATATCTGAAACTGTACTGACAGTGAACAGCTGGACAGCATCACGGGGGTGCCAGTAAAGCAGAACAGCTCAAGGGCAGGAGGATGGCCCAAGAGTTCTCTCCTCTTTTCTGAAGCAGCCAGGAGAGAATATCAGCTCAGGGAAAAAAGTAACTCACCAGACCAAATAAGGATAATGAAAAAAACAATATCCTCTTACTTCAGAGTGGGGAGGAAGACAATAACTTAATTCACCTGGAGGGAACGTGCTAATCAAATTCTGCAGGTGAGACCTAAGTTCCTGGTTTTGAATATTTCAAGTGTTGGGAATGCCAGTTCAGACTCCAGCCCCTTCCACCTAATTCCAAGGCCTTGGAGCATCTACAGCTGAGTATGGCCAAGTGACAGAGTATCTGCAGAGACTCTGGCTGTTTCAGGGCACAGAATGCCATTGGGCTTTTCATGCCCTTCTTTCACCGATGCCCAGAAAGCTGGGCATTGTGCACATCCCAAGAAGGACACATTTTAGAACAGGCTGCCTAAGACCAGCTTGGAAATAAAAATGTGAATAACTAGCACTTATACAGTGTCTGGACACTCTTCCTCACGCCACTTTGCAAACATTAACCACTGCAAACAATTGCTATAATGATGAGGTGGATTGTGCCTGGCTCTGATGTGAGTAATTAAAGTGGTGGATGCAAGAAGCCCCACCCTTTCTCAGCAGGTCCTGTGCAAGGACTTGAAGACAACACTGAAATTGCAATTGCCAGATCAAAGCAATAGGACAGAAAATCAGCCCTCCATTACATGGGCCTCCACAGAGGAGCCATTTGAAGAAATGAGTACCACAGCTTTTGTCCCAGACAGAGAGGAGCAAAGATCTACTAGTTTTGAGGGAATATCTGCTTGTGTGAGCACTCTTATGTGAAAGAGCAGTTCTGGATTCAGGCAGGACAGCAAAATCAACTACACATGCTGAAAGCTGAACTAGAAACTTGAAAGGAGAGAGCTGGGAAAGCCTCTTCCTTAGAGGGTGGCAGGTAGATCAATAAGAAACAGATGATCCAACATCCACCTCTGCAACCCTTCAGGTAAGCTCTCTGTTGCTGCTCACAATACACCTGTTCATTATTATACTGCCATCCAATGCACTTAAAACACATCCCAGATTTTCTCTTCATTCAACCTGCCAATGCTATCTTCATTTCTCTGCCCTGTTCCTCATCTCTCTCTGTGCTGGTTCACATGAAATGTGGATCTTACACAACGGAGAGGCAACAAGGACAGGGTCAGTTCTGAATGCTCTGAATGTAGCTCCTTCACAGGCCATCTTGCAGTGAATATGGAAATAATGCATATTCAGCCCTCTGTGGGTTGTCTCTCTCTGGCACCTTATAGGGCAACCAGAGAAGGTTCCAACCATTTGCTTACAGAGGAAATAGCAGAACCTGCAGTGAGTTATGTTGTTTATCTCATTAGTGTAGGAGAGTCATAACTCAAAGCTCGTGTGAAAGGCCAGGGGAGGAGGGGAAAAGGAGGGAGTTATGTGCAGTATTGTGTGAAATTAACCCTGAACTGTTTATCATGAGATGCGTATTTCTGACTCCTTTAACAACGAGGACAGCAAAATCTCAGGTTAATATGCTGAGTTCCTGACTCTTCTCTGTTTTTCAAGTCTGTTGAAGTGAAAAGAGATCCTGGAGCTTTGTCATTTGTCTTTATCTAGTTTTTCAGGTTAGGGACAGTAAATGGTAGTGAGCACAGCACACAAGACAGATACCATGATGGCTGGCAGAGAATTTTCAGAGCCTTTTAGTATGGGCATGAGCATATTGTGTACAGACCAAAATCAGGCATGCTAAAACTGTGGAGGTTTGTCTTGACTCACCATAATACTGCAAGAAATAGATTACGCAAAGACACTCAAGGGACCACTAAATGGGCTAATAAAAATCAAGAAAGAAGAAAGCAAATATGGGGGAGGAGGGCTGGTTCATTTCACACTGATTATTCTAATTCAAAATAACAAAGTCATCAGATTTGTTGGCCGGTGCAGATGCAGGAAGCTTCTTTCACTTGATACTCTCTGTGAAGAATGTTCAATGTTCAATGCGAAGACCATTAGTCTCCAGTGCAGACCTGCAGGAGAAATGTCACCAACCCCCTTCTGCAGGGCAAGCTGCCAAACAGCACACTATCAGAAGTGAGGAAGAAAAGATTTGCAGAATGAATTTGCTCAAGGTAGTCCACAAAGCCAGTGGCTGAGAAAGGCAAAGAATTAAGGCATCTTGGTTCCTGGTGTGATGCTGTAACACATTGATGATGATTCCTTCTGCACGGGTACATATGACAATGAGACCCACACAAGACTATTTATGTCTATCTTTGTGGAAGATGCTGTTGACAAAACATTATTTGTGAATACAGTGTATGTATACCTTGTACACATATATATATGTTTCTTCTGACTGTTCAGAAGGATAAAAATAGCAGCACCTTACTCATAAAAAGGAGAAAGAAAAGAAAAGAAAAGAAAAGAAAAGAAAAGAAAAGAAAAGAAAAGAAAAGAAAAGAAAAGAAAAGAAAAGAAAAGAAAAGAAAAGAAAAAGAAGAAACCTAGTTTATCCAAAGCATAATCTCTTAGGATTACAGAATTTTCAGCTGAAACAAAAAACTTGACTTTGGTTCTGAAGCAACCCTACAAAAAAGGGTTAGTTCAGAAGTTTAGACAACTCCCATCTTGTGAACCACATTCAGCAGTCCTGAATTACCTCAGCAGTTTTGGTAGCTGAAATATTCTTCAGGTATTTGTAACCCTAAAAACACCTGTTATGTCCTGCAGAAGAAGTGGCTGCATTTTATTATATAAACAGTTTTCTGATGGTACTGCAAGACAACACTAAATCTACTTTTGATATTTTAGTAATAGGAGGAGCACAAGGATCCTTCCTTTAGTATATTCTAGAAAAGGGAGAAGGAAAGTTTCAGCTGAGACTCAGCTAGGCACTTTTCAGAAGCAGCAATTGCTTTCTTAGCCCCAGAAGGGTAAATAAATATCCTGTGTTCCTCCCACTTCATCTCCTGTAAACTAGACAGTGGAGGAAATTAGAGCAGGCTTCACCTTCCCATAATTTCAGATCTAGAATTTGAGGGGGTGGAGGGTGAAGGTGGGATGGTGTCAATGTTGTTTAGAGAACTGGCACATATTTATACATGTGTGCATGTAATACTCCCAGTGCCCATGTACCCCAGGTCCCCTTCCTGCCTGGATTCTCTAGGCTGCACAAAAGGGAAAAGAAAAAAAAACTAGAAATACATTTTGGTGCTGTCAAAAATCTGTTCCTTGAGCTAATTATTTGTCAGATACTGAGCTACAACCTAGCCAAATTTCCCTTGGGGTTCAGAAGGACTTCTGCCTGAGCAACATCTCCAGTCTTTGAACTGGTGACTGTCCCTTGCCTTTCAAAAAAGGATTTCAGATGGATTTAGTCTAACAAAGGAACAACTGACCAAAGTCTACAAAAGTAACAGTGCTCTTTTCCCTTGAGCTTCACTGAGCTGTGGAACAGGCATTAGCCAAAGCTCCTTAAGGAAATATACCAATTTCTTTCTGTACCCAAGGGAACTGCGGCTCCAGAACTGATATCCAAGTTAACCTATCCAAAGCAGAACCAGGATTTATAGGAATATTTCTAACCATTAGAACAACATTCATTCCATTAACTGGACTCTCCTATATTTTACTTCAGTTTTATATCCTTCCTAATATAGTTCTTTATTTGCAGAATTCATCTGAGAAACTCCCATCTCCACCTTGGAGGTAATTCCAGTCCTGCTTAGAGCAGAGCATTGAGTCTTCTGCTGCAGACTGGGATTGATAGCATGAAAAGAGCTACAATGCTGCAGCCTTAGAAACTACCACATCAGGCACTTCTTGCTTAGAGAGAGAGTAATTAGCATGAGCTCTCTGCAGTTACCAAAGGAAATCCCCTGCAGGCACAGAGGTTTAGGCAGTTTCTCTTCTGTGTGGCCCGTAGCAGGTTTGAGCTCCTATTAATTAAACCCCACGAGGGCTCAGCGGCCAGTCCTCCGTGCATGCACAGGCACACACAGACACAGCGCTACCAACCTGGTCCCCTGTGCCTCTTCTCCATCCAGATGTAGCAGTTGTTCTGAGCCACCCCGGTCTGCGAGTCCAGGAAGGGGAGGCGGACGCTCCGCTCGGCACAGAGCCGGGAGTTGTAGCTGCGACAGTGCTCAATTGCTTCTTTGTAGAACTGGTCCCCGAGTCTGCCAAAAGAGACAGGGCAGACAGTGAGAATGATTGCACTGCCCCCTCCAACAAGAGTAGGAAAAGGGGACGTGAGGTTGATTTGAAAATGGAGAAATGGAAAAACTTTGCCTGGACAGATGCAAATGTTGGTGACACGAGGCACTGATGAAGCAGATAATGCAGAAAGTGATGTCAAATTCATGAAAAGATCAGGCTGTCAGGAACCAGACACAGATCTTTTCAGTAGCAGCGTGGCTACTGAATGAGCAGATGATGCAATCACACTGGCCCATGACCCTGGGTCAGGCCCATGTACACCACAGTGAACTCATTTGATTGTTTCTCTTCCCCTGTAGTTTGTCCAGCCAATTCAGCAAACCCGTCATTTCAATCCCATGCTACAGCAACTACTGCAGTATGTTTTAGGCAACCAGGAAGCCAGCCAGGTTTAGAAGAACTTTCCTCCAGCATTTCTGGTGTCAAAGAGCCCATAAGAGCAAAGACCATAATTCTCTTATTGTGTGTTTCTGAGGCATGAAAACACACCCCTTAATAACTACAGCCATGTCTGCAATGGTCAGACTAGATGTTTTGTCATAAGCCTTCCAGAGTTTTCCACAGTGAAGCCTGAGGTGCCAGGAGCAGCAGGCTACAGCAGCGACCAGTCAGATCCAGCATGGCAAATGCTGCTTTTCTCTGGAGCCCAGTGGGAATAACAGTTCTAAAGACAATGTCACTTACTTCATAAATAACTGTTTGTTCAAAAATTCTGTAGAATCTTCATCTTCCCTTGAGATGGGTTTAAAAACTCTGCCTGCTGGAGATTACCAAAATCCTCCCTCCAAACTTTTCTAAACAGGGAAAAGCATCAAAGTAAAGCTACCCTGAGGACACAAAGCAGCTGTCATGCTGGAGCGTTGCAAAGTAGGTGGGCCACACAGCTGAACCTCATTCTTGATCTATTGTCAAGGTGAAATTCACTCGTGACATGAATAACTAGGAAAGCTACCTGTTAGGGGTAAGTTCATTAGAAAACAGGAGCAGAGTGATAGATGGCATAACTTGCTCTGACTCTGATATTCATTAGTGTGCAAAAAGAGTATAGCACATACAGCAAGTGAGCCAAAGGGATGCATGCACAGAGATAAAAGAAGCTCCCTTTGCTGTTCTATTAGTTGTTTTTCCCACTATCCTCTTCCGTAGGCACAACTAACATTTTAAAATTTTGCACACCTCTGAATGTCAAATCAGTGCAAAATGCTCTGTTTTACCATCTGTATCTTTTTTGTGACTCACATCTTTTAAGTGACTCCTCAGTTGTACCTTATGATTTACATGGGAGTCACACTCTTTTTATCTTGGCTATACTGGACCAATATCCTGTCGCTGACAGGGGCCAAAAGCAGAAGCTTAGGGAAGAGCACAAATACACCAAATACCAAGGGAGGCACCTCTATCTGCCCCTTCTCAATTCTGATGACCAGGACTTAATTTACCCGAGCCCCAGGTTATCCAGTGATGGGGAGATCAGAACATCCTTTGGCTATGGAGGCTTCCTGAGGGTTTTTCAGAGGTTTTGTGCAGCAGTGAGCATGGTGCCTCTCAGACCTGCCCTCCCCTGCTGACCACCAGCTCCTGGGCAGCTGCCAGTGCAGGGAGATTTGGAGGGCAGCTGGAGGAGAGAGCTCTCTGGGCTGTGCAAGCGAGCGGAGGGTACAGCCACGGGCAGAGCGTGTGCAGCAGGATCCCTCTGGACACTGAACCACCTGCAATGACCTCGAATGCCCTTTTCCACAAAAAGGCAGAGGGGGAAGGAAAGGGGAGCAGAGGGGAAAGGAAAAGATAAGCTGCTCTGCTATACAAAGAATGTGACTAGGAAGAAATGAAATCTTATTAAAAGCTGTAATTAAAGTTGTACACTTGTGTAATCAAAGTCAGTAACAAGGAGACCCCAGCTGATCAAAGATTAACAGCTCTTTCCACAAACACTTCAGCTTCCTCAGAGCTATGTCAGATTCCTTCTATATTAAACCAGGGATGCTCTCTAACTCTAAGGAGTTTGCTGGAAAGAAAAGCATAGCTGTGTGACAAAAAACTGCCACTACTGCGTAAGTCTTCCTTATGCCAAAAGTCACTTTGGTCATTAGAATACGCACACCACAAAGCATCCTTATTAACAAAAACAGTATATCTCAGGAACACATATACAGGATATGACTGGAGATTGCTTCAGTTTTCACCTTGCTCTAAGACTGAAAATAACTGTAAGTGTTCAACTGTAAAATATTTGGCTTTAAATCACACTATCAAGTAGAGTAAATTTCAGATTTTTCTAAGAGGGAGAAAAGGGGTGTTGAGATCCTAATGGCAGGGAAGCAACCAAGGTAATGGCAAATTCATTCTTGACAAAATCTTGCAGTCTAGCAGCTTCATTAAATTTATTTTAAAGATTTTAAATATGCATTTGTTGCCTTAAAGAAAAATAAAAATTTAGAACTATTCAGTCATTTCCATATTTTAAGAACGCTTGCCTTGGCTCCACTACAGCAAGCATGATCAAAAAAATGCAGTTCTCTAACTAGTCACTGGAAAGATATTCAGACACTGAGACCTTAAGGAATTGCCCTGGCCTTAATTATAAATGGAATTTATTTTTTTAAGCGACAAATAATCAAATATAGGAAAGTAAAGAAATGGTATTTCCCTATGACACTCATATGTCAGTGGTAAAGAGCTTCCCCAAAATTACTTCTGGGTGCCTAGTTGTGTTGTTTTACCATTAGTCTTTATTGGAGGGATTCTGACTCATTCCAAACTTCAGATTAGGTTTTTTTAAAGAACTTCAAACTTGGAGATTTTTGTGTGTGTGTGTGTTACATATCTAAACACAGCATGTTTTATCTTACACAGAAAAAAAACCAGAAAGTACATTAAAATCAGGGCAAGAAAGGGGAAGTACTATTGTGTTCATCGCTGCGGAGTCAGGGAGATGGGACAAACCCCAGCCCCCTCCCAGGAGGTTTACAACGGAGCTGGAGAATAGACTAGGGCGGGAATAAGACTGGAAAGCACATGAGCTCAAATGAAACTCAAACAGACCTGTTGAGTTTGAGCAAGTGAGATATAAGAAGAGAAAAAAAAAAAGAATATATAAAGTGTATCATATGTCAGAAAAATGATTAATTATCTGTTACATGCTTCATAGTTTTCCCAAACTGTGTTGCTATGGAAGACTTCCACTTCAACTCCTGAAAAAGTATCTGTAAAAACTATGGGGAATTTCCTAATTATTTTTATGAAAAGTATGTATGAGTCAGTGCTGTGCTGTGACTGACTGCAAGGGTCAATTCTTCCCTTTGGACAGGGGAGTTAAAGGTCACACAGACTTGTCTAGATTGATATTAATGACACAAAATCATCAGCATATGTGCAGATTTTAAAGACGCTGGGAAAAAAGAAAGCAAGGAGCAGACATGAACAACCGCTGGACAAGAAAGGTAAATCATACTGAAGGAGCACAACTGGAAATACTGAATACATTGTCAGCACACTGTGAAAAACACACAGCCCTTCAGTTCAGAGCCCCAGGTGAAACCCCAGATGTTTGGGACAGGCGTGCCAGTGACACTGCTGGCATACACACAGGGTTTGCACTTATATACCAATCCATGCACACTAAAATAACCCAGTTCTGGCTGACTGATGAAAGCTCCCCGACTTGGAAAAGAACAACCTATGCTATTGCATATTCCTGCAGAGCTGCACAGGAGGGGTAAATGCTTAGTAGAGGTTAGGGGCTCTTTATTGGTGAAAAAAAGTGGGACTGAAACTAACCAGCAGACTGAGAGCAGTGGAAGCTCGGTGTGAACAGGGAGGTGAGCACTCTGAAAGCAGCAGCAGCCCTGGGGGCGCAGGGACAGCAATGTGAGCCTGCTGCAATTCTGTGCAGCATTGAAGGCAGTCACTGCCATGACAGCGAGCACCAGCACCGAAGATCAGGCTCTGTGATTTCCTTGAGGTCACTCTTCTTTTAAGTATTAAGAAACTGAGGTTTTCTAAAATGGAATCAGGTCAGCTAATGGCAAAGTCAGGGAAGAACAATTCTGCCCTTCCCTCAGTCTTTGCCTGCTAGGTCTAACTAGACCATAAGGTTTCTGAGAAGAATCCAACTTACTACTTCTCTGTAGTGCCATGACCTAGTGGCATGACTCTGCTGTCTAGGCATGCCTTCAATGAGGAAAAGAAAAAAAAAAAAAAAAAAAGAAAGAAACCCAAGAACTTGCCTGTCTTACAAGCCCATAAATTAGCAATAAGGACTAAGAGCCTGACTTCACTCCAGATGTTCAAGATGTTTCTGTGCTGACAAGGGGTCCTGATGGGATCCTGAAAGCAGCAGAGCAGCTCTCCACCACTACTTCACAGTCCATCCTGCAAAGTCACATATTTTTGAGTACACTTACACCTTTTACAACAGCTACAAAATAGGCCGAATCCAGTGTGCCCCTCCTACAGTGCCTGACACAATTCAGGTTAGTACCCAGAGAAGCTGAGCACTCACTGAAGACCTATAACCAGCCATGCTCAACAATGATTACAAATCCACATCACCCCGGGAAAACTTGCATAACAAAGAACCAGTCTTCCTTAAGTGCACTTCTTAAATTTCCACCAGATACTTCTGAGTATGAATCCAGATTGTCTCCAGTTCTTGAGGCCAGGCCTCTTTCTAGTCATTTCCCTCTAAAGCCATGCTCGCTACATGACTAGGCAAGAAAAAACCCCATAGAACAGGAAGAAATGACTAGTCATGTAACAGAAAGCAACAGACTTTTCCCTCTGCAGTTTGCAGTGGTCCTCAGTCACAATCAAAAATATGGGCCTTGCTTCCCTTAAGACAATGGAGTTTTCATTTACTTCACATTCACCCTCTAGTCTAACATTTTAGATCATTTGACACTGTGAGGAGCAGCGAGGACAACCAAAAAAGACTTTTTAAATCAGAGCCTGTTTTTCAGCAGCACTGCCATCCAGTTTCAAACTGGGTGAGATCTGAGAAGTGGTATCACAGAAGTGATGCAATGCAGCTTCAGAAGATACTTTTAAATCTGCTTTTGGAGACACTCATGAATGAGTCTGGAAATGAAGCACCCGTGAGGTCTTAGGCCTTCTCACAAAGGTGAACAGAGACTAGGAAATCATGCAGGCACTACCTGAGTTATCAGTTGCCTGCAACACTGGGGACCGTCTTGGACAGCTATGTGTCTTGGCAAGTGTTGAGAGAACTGCACTGAGCTGGCTATACTACTCCTTTCCAGCAGGTCCTACGAGGCCCCTGACAGGCGGCTGCTCCTTCTCTCTGTGACCTGTGACACAAAGAATGCCACAGAGCTCAGTTCTTCACTTCTGTTTAATATCTATGCAAAACCTTCAGGGAATATGCTGAAGTATCAGGGCAGCAATGGCAGCCATTACACTGATGACATGCAGCTTTATGTATCTTTTTCCCCTCCTGCTGACAGCACTCTCCCAAGCCTCGCAGTGTTGAAAGCAAGGGTAGCATAGCTGGCAGAGGCTGAAGTCAGAAGAGATCGGAATGAGGCTGGCGAAAGTGGGAAGCATCACAAACTATGCACTAACGCTATTAATGGGGAAAATCTTACAGACTCAGTCACCAAAAGGGCCTTCCTCTCCCTCTCCAGTCAGCATAATCCTCTTCTCAACTGCGGCCTGGCCACGTTCATGTGTGTTTCTCTCTTCTGGACTGGCCTACTCTGACTCTCTACCTCAGCCTACATAAGCAGCAAAGACAAAGTTACTTGCAAAACTGTGGTACTTACCTTGCCACAAAGCAAGCCAAAGAAGTCTGTAGTCCCCTGCCTGTCCTCATGCCTTTTCCTCACAGACTCTGAAATACCACTGATTTTCATGAAGGGCACAGTGGACTAAGTTCAAGCTGCTTCAACATCTGCTTCTCCCTTCTATACCCAGATGCAACTGGAAACCTGTGCTTAACAGAGTCCAGTATCACCAGAACTGTAACATGTGTATCTTCTTCAGACAGCAGACCCTCAGCTCCAGAGCATCTTCCCAGAAGAGATAAAGCATTCTGCTTTGTTCATCCTCACATTACCTTGCAAGATGCTAACATAACATTCATCAAAAGATCCGAGGAATATTATTACATATTCAAGAGTGTCAGACAACTATTGAGCATTAAACAACAAAGGCTGTCTAGGCCCCTCCTTTGGCTGCGCTCTCTGGAATTTCTAGCTTATAGGCAGCGCCTAATTGCTACAAGCATGCACCCTTTGCAACTGTGAAAAGGTAGGACACGGAGATTCAAGAGGAATAGAGAACGGCTTTCTTGGCGTTAGGTGAAGCGTAACGGACTTGCTCAAAATCCTACACAAACTCTAATGGCAAGCCAGAAAGTGCAGGAATGTGCAGATTCAGTTTTCTCACAGTGGTCCATTGCATCTGTCCCTGCACAGCATTTTCTAATGATGTAAGGGGTGTGAACGTGAGCAAAGGCAAAACAGGATTTCCAGATGTGCTACAGAATGACTCAAACTTTCTGGGCTCTCAGTTTTTTAACATAAACTTGGCAGCTTTCTACACACACATATCTACACTTTCCAAGAGCCAGAGTCATTGAGACAGCTATTTCATTTCTATGCATACTGAGTAATTTCACCTGATGCACAACAGGGATACTGTATAACTTTCCCCAGCCTGGGAAACAATGTCAGAGAAACAATGGCTAGCAGGATTCTTGGTACTAGGTAGACTACACAAATCAGACTACAAAACAGTATACAAAGCAGACAGTGTTGCTGGAGCAGCAATGATCCAAGGGTAAACAAAAGACTTTCCAGGAGAGTTAACGCCTTTCATTGGAAGAACTCATGCAGACAGGTCAAAATAGACAAGCTTCTAGCACTCATTCACTGCTCTGTGGCAGGTGCAGAGACTGTAAGTGGTTCAAGGGATTAGGAGCCATCAGAGAGCTGATGACAAGCTCCTGAGTCAGCACTGGCACAGCCCAGACATTACAGCAGTCAAGAAGATGCCCTGAGCTACAAGTCTAGGTTGAATCCCAAATCAGTGTGAAAGCGAGGTGAGGTTTTTTAGCACCCTCCTCCAAGCCCTCAGCATTAGCATTCTATGTAGAAGGGCAAAGAAATCCCCTTTTGCAGGTATTTACCAGAAGACTTCCCCTGATGGGTTGGAAATCCCTGCTGGCTACTTGTGACCAGAATCAACAGGGTGCTCACTGCTTGAATCGTGGTGTGATGCTGGTTTGAACAGAGAGCGTGGCCTCGTAGAGTGAGCTACATTCACTGCTCTGGAAACAGGCTTAGGCTGTAATTTAATCCACTGTGAAACTACAGGTATAATCTCATGCAAAAAGTCTGTCTTTGAAGAAAAATTACAAAAGGTAGGCTTAACTTACAATTTGAGGAAAATTGATCTGATTAGCCCCATCCGCACAGGTATTGTAGAAGTATGAGAGCTCTGCTGGCATTTCCATTTAAAGAAAAGAAACGGCAGCACAAGTTAATTCTGCCAAGAAGAGTGTGGTACATGATGGTGTCTTGCTGACAAAAATCTGTCTTTCAGGGTGAAGAGCTGCAGCCATCTTTGTGCAGAAATAAGGATTAGAACTAGAGGTGCTCCTCTTCCTGCAGCTGTGCATAACCCTGCTCAGGGCCTGCAGCATATTCCCAGTTCTCAAAGCCAAAAAAGTGGGATCATTCTGCCCATCTCACTCAGCTGTTAACATTCAGGGCTGTTGGCTGGATGCAAGAGGTATCTGTGTATGGTATAAGCTGATGTGTACTTATGAAATTGAGTATTTCAGAGGATTTATCAGCCCCATTCAAATACACTGGACTGTGAACAATTACTCTACAGTGCCTGTAGTAATGTGTCCACATCTTCTCTTACTTAACTTTCATTTCCATGAAGAGGCATCAGCAGCAGTTTCCATGACATACATCAGGCTACCTAAGTTGTTTCCAGAGACAGACATTGCATACAATCTCTATTAGACTCAGCACAGTGACCAATTAGGTTAATCTCAGAGGCAGACTCCATGGGGATGTCTCAGAGCATCTATTCCTTCTCAGGCCAGAGTTTCTGTTTTAAAGAGATGCAGCATCATCCAATTAAATGAACAACAGGTGTGAAAGGTAATAACCTAAACCTCTTTTGTCTGAAGACAGCACTCAGAATTCAGCTTGGTCCTAACCTCCCCTAAAAGGTCAAAAATTCTCTCCAATTACTAAAGGAATGAACTAACGAAAACTTCAGCAACAGCATTAGATTGGACACGACATCTAAGGGATTTCTTTACATATATTTTTAGAAAAGCAACCCAAGCTGCTGGGGCTTGGGGTCACCAGAATTCTGTTTGGCTTAGTTCAACAATAGTCTTATGGACCAGATGTAGTCAAAGTCTATCCGCTCAGCTCCCATGGTTCGGATTTCCCACAGCGATCCTATCTTTTGCATTCCTGGTAAAAACCATAATCTATCACCCAAGCTGGCACCAGGAAGACAGCAAACCAGACTTCTACAAATTACTCTGCTGTGACTTCCTTTGTAGCTTTAATAGTTCCCCTGCAGAACACGGGTAACACCCTACACTTACCTCAATAATAAATCGTGTGCATTACTTCAGGCACTGTCTGTACTAAAAAGATGCTCAGATCATGAACAGAAATCCTCTCCTAGTTCTAGCTGTGCCAGCTAAAAATATCACCCATTCCCTCCTACCCTGCTGCTTTTCACTGCTTGTCTCCTAGAGCTTACTGCTCCCACACCTCCTGCCAGTGGCAATATTTGTGTGAGCGCTCCCTGATTCAGTTCAAGCAAGGCCATCGGATCTGTCAGAGCAAACCCAGCTGACACTGCCCAGAAGAGCTGAGGGCAAGCTCACAAAACCCTCGCAGAAGCCACCAGAGCTATCTCCAGCAGTACAACCAGCTTGGGTCAGTCTTCAAGCGGCACACTTGTTTGTTTGCAATGGGAAAAAGTCTGTCCACACCATCAGTGGGTGACAGCTAGGTCACTCAGCCAGCACAGCCCTTCTGGGAGACACAGCAAATGCAAATGGAAGTTGCTCCCTACCACTTGAGTTACATCGTTGGCCCAAATGACATCAGCTAAGCTGACAAGAGCATTCCTTTTCATGTGTCTCTAAGTATCACATCTTTCATGAAGCTACATATCTCCACCAGAGCTCAACAGGCAGTGAGATGCCAGGAAAGACCATGCGGGTTATGCCCCATGCTTTGAGCCATGCCAGAGTCCCAGCTGTCCAAGTTCTACAGCATGGTCCTGGTCTGAATGACCTCTGCTAGCCCTCTTGGAAGTTCTCAGGCTGGGATTTCCCCTGCACCTTGTGCTGTTATTTAGCAGACAAATATGCAGTGCCATTCAATCTAGGTGGCAGAATTTAAAAGATATTAAAATAAACATGCAAGTAGAAGAGTAGTACAAATGTTCCTAAATGGCATGCAAGCTTCCCCACTACACTAAGCTGTTATTACATTAATATTTTAGGTACTTCCTGTTCTTTGACTAGAAAGTGTTAGTAAGCTCACATTTTTCTGCTGACTTGTCTCTTATGTAGGAATCTTGTATCTCCTGCTGCAAAGGAAATTCCACTCCAGGAAACAATCCTTTTTGCACAGGTGAAAACAATCACACAAGTAGCAAAGCAGAGATTTACATAGCTCTAACATAAAACCACATAATTATTAGAGTTTACTTTGCCTCTGAGGTCAGCCTTGGGAAAAAAATAAATCAGCTAGAGAAAATACTCTGAAGTTACTAATCTTGAATGGGCAGCATTTTCAGATCCTTGGTGACAATCCGTGTGCGACAAACTAAATACACCTGTAAGAAAATACTAAAAACTACTGCACCCAGTCAATAATTATCAAAACAGGAAATCATATTTTCTGTTCTTTATAAAGTTATCTCATGCCTAGATAACTAAAATTGTGTTTCTTTGAGTTATTATTTCTCTTAAATAGACAGGAAAAATCATTCTGTTACTTGTATAAATCTACTGGCCTTGGCAGACGTACAGCAGGGATATACTTGACTCATGCTACATAGGGGAATTCCCAAGGTAACTGTGAATTAGATTTCCTTTTCTCACCTCCTTCCCCCAGCTCTACCCACAAATGAAAGTAGGGCAGATTACGGTCATTTCTTCTGCTGAAGTATCATCATTACTCCTCAAAAAGTAACAATAAAAATTGTAAGAGGTGAAACAGATGCATCCAACACATCATCTCACAGCTCCCCCAACATAAAAATTGCCCTGTATTGACAACACACTGGAACTAACTCAAAGGTCTAGGCACTGGATCTTCTGCACCTGGAGCACATCCCATGGGAGCAGAGCAAACCATCATTGCAAATACTAACATATAACTCTGAGGAGTGATGTTTCCAACACCTGTGCCCTGGTTTCTATAGATATTTATGCAGCACCCAAGAGGAACTCTTTAATAAAGTAAAGAAAATGTACTTGCCACAGCCAGCTTTCAGAAACTCAAATATCTGATGGTTGTTCCCATACAAATGGACTTTACTTGCACCTCTTTTTCTTCTGCCTTGCTTCCCATTCTGAACATCACCTTAATTCAAGTATCAGATTGAGGTGGTCATTACTGTAGAGCAGTTAAATTAAATAGAAAATCTTTGTAATTCACTTAACAATTATCAAAGCCTGCAATACTGTTACGCTGCAATCACCACTGCAAAATATTGACCCTTTCTTCTGTGTAAATAACTTACTATTTTGGCAAATCAGAAGGATTCCAGTTGTTTAATGCATATCCCCATCATGCTAGGGCAGACCTCAGAGTCACTTTTGGCCCCATGTGTTGACAGAGGTCTTGTGATGAAACTGTGCCTGTGACCAAGCATCAGGTCCCAGTTCAGCCCAGCACGTTATTGAGTGTGCAAGTCCCCTTCAATTCAAAGTTAGGCAGATACTTGAATGTGTTTCTGAGCAGAGATGGCAGCTGAACAGAGAGCACATGCTTCAGTGCACTTTTAGAATGAGGTCTCAGAAGCAGATACACGTGGGCAAGGCTGTTCAGGTCAGTTTATCATGTTTTCCCAGCTGGAACTAGCCAGAGCTAACACATTAGTTCCATTTTCTTTCTGTATGTAATACACTGCAGTAGTTAAAGCTGCAGGTCACAAAAGTGTAATCTAGGGATCATGAGACAGTCATTAATCAATCAACCAGTGGAAATAGGACCTGGGTAGATATCATTATCTCTACCTTACAGATGAGACACAGAGAGTTTGCATAACAAAGCTATAGAGAAAGAGAAGTCACCTTTCTTATTTCCCAGTTTTGCTCCATCTTTTCCTCTGAAATTCGTTTTCTCACTCTGCAAGACTTCCTTCCCCAAGTGCCATCCAGCAATTTTCTTGGTTCAGAGACAAAGCTGACACCATGTCACACTGAAAGCTAGTTGAAGCTCTTCTATACAAAAACCCGTTAAAGAAATACAAAAGTAACCTTTCTCTTTTTTCAGATATCCTGTAAAAGCTACCTGAACACTGCAGTGACAATAACAACGACAAGCAAAGACAATGACTAATCAAAAGTTTGGACATGGAACTAAACTGCACACAGAGTCTCCACTTGTCTGCACCCCAATTAGTACAGAATGGAGACAAGCATCACAGGGGTCTATAAACAGGACAAGAAAAAGATTGACAAGTAACCGAAGGAAAAGAACTGCAGGAGTCAACTGTCAGAGCAAGGGGAGGTTACAGAAAAAGAGAGAGAGAGAGGTAAGCCCATTGCCCTGGAGTAATGGCTAGCCTTTAACACATGGCTTCTGCTCCTGTCAGTATTTCTTCTTGGACAGGTTATCTCAGGAATTTATGCTTTCCAATAATTACCTTTCAGTGGGCTCTCACTTATCTTGCAAGAGGAATCCAACAGTAACCTGACCTGCATTGCTCATGCAATCACCATCCACTCCCTCTAACCTTACATCCCATCTCTCAAAGCAAAAGCAAGCAGCTCTTCCCAGACTTCCAGTGCTGCATCAGCAGCAGTTGATGAAATTGCTTAGCAAAGTTGATAAAAATAAGTTTTAATGCTTAATGTTACATAAACATAGACAAGCTAGCAGGCAAAAGCAGTAAAATATTACCAGCAGGTTAAAACACCTTGTGTGGTAACGTTATATTATCCACAGCTCGAGATGAACAGTGTCTTGTACCACCATAAGAAGCATTTCTACCTGAGAGTAAGTTTTATTATTTTACTGCTGCTGATCTCAGAGCCAGTCAGCATTGGCTTTTACAAATTTGGGGACTCACAGGGCCCTCTAATTAAGCTCTCTTCCCGTTACCCCTCCAATCTACTTTCCCGCCACTATGTGAATTGCTTTTCTTCTTGAAACATCAATGCCAAAGGGAAGCTTTTGTTTTTGGCGTTCACTCCAGAGCCATTTCAGATGAACTTGTCTGTCTTTGCTAAAGTATATATTATTACAGACGGTTTAATAGTATTCCTATTCATGCTCTGATCAAGGCTCTCGCAGGTTGGCTTTTTGTGTAAGGGACTCCATTATATCCAGTACAAGCTGATGGGAACCAATTTATTCCTATTACCACAGGTAGAACAAGGAGAAGAATTCTTATTTTCTATTTTGGATTTAATGAGATATCTCTTCATCTGGTCAGTAGTCATAAGGAAATACTTTATTATCAAGTTCTGAAAAAATATCAGGCCTGATATAAGAAGTAAAAAGTCATATTCATCATGGAACCCTGTCATCAGTCCAAAACATATGGTCAGGGCACATAAACCATTAAATCTCTGTTGCAGAGTGGATTTTCCTCAATGGGCTTGCAGACACTTAGGCAGGAACCCAGAGGAATCTCTCTTTTTTTCCTTCACTGGCTACCCAGCTAATCTCAGTCTGGAATAATGTCCATGCCTCACTCTGGCTGCACTATTTTAAAGGAGTCACATATTGCATTCAGACCCATGAAAACTTTGGAGAAATGCACACACTCTCCCAGGCATTCCCATACTCCCATAGGACCAGGATGGCACCACAAGAAAGAGTTTGATGTAGGGAGAGCGTAAGAAAGGAGGACAAGAGAAAGCTGCTGTTCCCTCTTTAAACTTCAGTGGGTGCCCAGGCCCAGCAATGCTGCACTACAGTTTGGATTTATGTTTCCCAATTAACAGAATTCACAACATAAAGTTTTCTCCTTTTGTTTTGAAGGGGGAGGAAGAGGAGAAAAAACACATTCCAACCATTTGGCACAGCAAACTTCCCCAGCAAACTATCCTCTGAGAACAAAAAGGGAGGGGAAAAAAAAGGCTTGTCACCACACAATTTTAAATAACCCATCTTTGCTGGCTCCACTGTGTCTCAGGGGTAGATCCAAGTCTTAGCCCCCACCCATTAGGGCTGCAGGCCCAAAACACTTGACATTCATCAGGAGAAACAAAACAGCTCCAAGGCAGTGGGAGGGGGAAGGGAAGAGTGTCTCCATGGGCAGGAGTTGAGAAGGGAAGAAAAAGAAAGGATCTGCATAAAAGTCACATGTAAGGAGGGTATGGAAGTCTTCTTCCAAGGACTATCACACATGGGTGAATCCTCTTGGTGCTGCTACTGAGCACAAAGCAGGCAGGTAAATGCCCTCCGCCCTCTGTGGGGTGATCACCTTTGTGGTGTGTGATCGCCTTAGCTTGGGAACTGTGATTATTTGACAGCAGCAGTGTTAGCTGTATCACTTGAACAAGAGAATGATGATCTCCTTTCTCTCCAGTGTCTCCTCCCCAAAGAGAACCACAAGCCACATGAATGGAATGCTAAAAAATCCAATCATCTTTAGTAGGGATTATGGCAGAAAAGCCCTTAAGTTCTTTTTTGGAGTTTTTGTGTAACATACACTCATCAGTTACACACTAGATTTTTCTCAGCATAAAGAACTAGGAGACAGCACCATGTGACTCAATGAAACACAGGACACTTCTTGCAGAAAACAGAAAACAATATAATATATTACATAGCTCAGCCTGAGTTCCTTCAAATATCACATCTGAGTTCTGAAGGAATCTGTAGCTTAATCAAAGCCTCTCTACTCAACAAACAAGCAGGCTTAGCCAATATTTCAAAGAACTAGTCATTTTTCTTTACTCTGATGTGGTCAAACAGAGAAGCACAAAGATGGAGAGATGGAAAGCAACTCTTCTCTGCAGCAGTCAGGAAGAAAACACAATTGCAGAGCTGTAAAGCCAAGCATGGTGTGCACTAAAGCACCTGCTCACAGCTTACCATCAGCACACAGCAGTGATGGCGAAGCATCAACCAGGGCTCAACATTGGGTACCACACCCTGGGGATCATGCTGCTCCCTCTCAGCCCATTCAAGAAGCAAATTTTCAGGTTTGGCTATTGTTGGAACCCAGGGGGTTCCTATGATGCCTTTGGCAACCCAAAACCTGGTCAGGAGGCTTTTCAGCCTTGCTAGAGGTGTCAG
>VXBU01014574.1:3167672-3218065 GCA_013400315.1 Bombycilla garrulus
GGAACTGATAAACTGCCTTGAGAACACGAACAAACGACTCCAGACTACTCCTTCAGCAGCACGGGCCGGAAACCTGGACTTTTCTGTAGATTGTGGGGTCTCCCAGGGCCAAGGAGATCCCCACAGGCTATCCCTCATCTACAGCATTGCCTATACACAGATTGCATATATTCAGAAATTAATCACTGCCACATGGATTCTTGGGTGTAAGGCTGCCATGAATGACTTTGAATAGTTTACTCAAGAGGAGCTATAGGAACACACCTATGGGTTTTGGATACAAAGAACGCCTAGTGTTCATTTGACATTTTATGTGTTGAGATACAACTCTTCCAGGTCGTTCTTGTTGTGTGCAGAGCTGGGGGAATCTCATAACTGGATTTGCATGTGACTTCTTGCAAAGAGAAGTTCAATTACGAGAAAATTATGCACCTATGTGAATGATAAGTTCATGGCTCTCTTTTTTCTCTCCTCCTTTTGGTCTAGCAAGCAGGAGGACTGAAGGAAAGAGGGCAAGTCCAACTGCATAGCACACTAAACTAAAATGAGCCTTCAGTATGAAGCCAGCTGATAAACAGTTGGCATCTTTGTCTTCAGCCAATGGCATCTTCGATTAAATGATGTCTGTTCCTACTAAGTTGCTCCTACTCCATTTTACCCTTCATAAGTTTGTCCATCAGCTGATGAGGCTTCTCATTTTTGTCTGGTGCATCCAAAAGTGGAGAAACAGCTGGAAACTGCTGCAGCATCTGGAAAGGATCTGTGGCAAAAATTCCTAGAGGATTTTGAGGTGATAACTGGTATGGCTATAATTTACTATAGGATGACATGGCTTTGAGATTGTTTTTAATATCCCAAATCTGACTCTTTACAGAATCTTTATGCTGCATGCTTGTGCTTAGGTTTGTTTGATCTCTGTTTTCTGTTCATTCTGCCTACTTAAAGGAGATAATCTTGATAAAATACTGGAGAAGAATCCCAGAACACCTGCTTCTACAGAAATAAGAGCACTAAGTTCTAGCAATATCCACTTTTTGGAGAGTTTTTAGTGCTCCAAAAATGGCAGTAAAAATATAGCTTGTCTCTGCCGTTTTCTGCTTCCTTCAGGGTTGCATGTTCTATAGTCACTTGAGGAACATGTTTATAAGATGTCCTGAAGGACCAAATGGCTACTGCAGTAATATAATTCCATGTGATTGCAACTGTCTGTACATTTGAATAGAGGAACAGTACAAAAATTTTTAAAAGAGCGGAAACAGAAAAAATACAACATCCTTTTGTAAAGCATTTAATACTGTAACAACACGTAACTTATGACAAATTACAATTCACCTCTCATTTGAGTTTAAGGCCTGAATCTGTACTTCAGAAACATAATTTCCCCATGCCATTGTACATTTGGTTGCCATTACAGCTTGCATAGACTGAGAACTCCATTTCAATTTCTCCTAGATTTACACTCACTTTACTGAGGTAAAAAGCTGCACAAGATGGAAGAAGAATGAGGCCACAGCACTGGTGTTAGTATTTGCCTATGTATTGAGGGACTTGTTCAAAGACTGTGAGGTTGAAAAGACAGGTATCAAATCAAATCAGTCCAGTGGGGAAACTTTTAATCATGGCTCCCACTGAACAAAACAGCAATACCATTGGGAATGACACATTTGAATAAGTAAGGAAAGATGGCAAGAAAAGACTGAAAAGGGAGCAGTAAATGGAACAGCACACAGCAGGGACTATGTGTCTTTGAACAACAAAGGACTGGAAATTACAAACTGAAAAATGGAGCCCAGTCTCTACCGACCCCACAAAATAATGTACAAGACTTTTAGCACACAAAGGTCCACAAAACCAGGGTACAAACTCCCAGTATTCTAAAAACACTTAAGATCTATAGTAAAAAAAATTTTAAAATAAAATACCAGGACTCTCAAGTCCTATAACCTGCACAAGAAAGACAAAATTAGCATCACCAGTGTTCTAGAGCATGCAAAATTCCAAGGAATTTGTGAGGCACATGTGCTTAGATCATGTCAGGGGGTGATCCACATCCCATGCTACAGAGAAAAGCAAAGAAGGAAACCAAGAAGACAGTAGATGACGACATATGTCTAGGACTGTGGATTCCTCCTACCCATCCTTTTCATATCACAATGCATACAAGGGATGGTCAGACTTCAAAAATAGATATAAAGGCCCATTCCAAATGATAAAACTGAACCATTAGGATAGAGAGAAGCAGGAAAAGTCAGGTCAGTTACAACTCCACATCTGCACAAATTTGGAAGCTTTAGCATTTGTTTGCATCTTTACCAATAGATGCTTAGCCCATGACCTATGGGAAATGAGCTTTTTTTATCCTGGTATTCCCACCTTTCTTCCTGTATTCTAGCTACAACAGACACCTGGCATTTAACAGAATCGCAGAATGATTTCTGTTGGAAGGGACCTTAAAGATAATCTAGTTCCAATGCCTTGCCATGGGCAGGGACACCTTCCACTAAACCAGGTTATCCTCATATTTTTGTCTTTCAAAGCAGTGAAGTATTTACAATATTTCCAAATCAAACCACTCAAAAATCATGAGTTGGGTCCTCTTTCTGAACTGGTAGATTATTTTAGTTGTAAGTATTTCTTCAGTTGGCAGACACAGAAATTTCAGCACAATAAAACTGGAAATTTCATGTAGTCCCCAGCTTCTAGGAGCTGGAGTTGCTAAGAAAGCAACATATTTTGAAAGAATTAACAAAATAACTGTCAAATGCCTAGATAATAAAACCAGAATCATACTAATGTGTTAGACACTAGCCCACATCTTAGCAAAAACTGGCAATTGGAGTGGGGGAAAACCTCCTTCTCCACCAGGAAGGCCTCCCTCAAATAAACCAGCTCCAACTACAGTCTGTTTTTCACTTGTGAAGAAAATGCTCTTCTAGAAGAGGTCTGAACCAGTTCCTGTGTACTTCAGAGTACTCTTGACTTACATCAGTGCAAAAGGAGAATCAGGACACTTTGTACTATTCTTCCTATAGTTCTGTAACAGCAGAGGACATTTTAGAGGGACTGACAAGGCTTTTAAAAGGGTATACTGAAGGAGACAGTTTAGGCTACTGAAATTAAAGTAATTAATCAATCCAAAGGTAATTCTCATCATGTAATTTATGCCTTCACAGACTGTGAAACTTGAAGTTTGCAATCTATTGCCATCCCTGGAGCTTGATTCTGTGTCGAACAAACCCAGAAAACAAACCATGGGCAGAGCTTGAAGCAGCATCAGGAACTCTTCCTGTATTTTATTCTCCCCAATTTAATTCAGTCATCATGCCCCAAAACTTGCTGGCAAAGTTGAAGTGTGAAGACACGGCAGAAGTTCCATCCCACTACACCCTCCAGTGACCTCCCTACAGCTACAGTCAAGACTGGATATAAAAATGGCTTCTCTTTTCTGAACAAAAATGGCCTCTCACTTTTGAGCAAAACATACCTTTGATTTCCCTTTACCCTTTGAAATCTCCCAGGTAGAGGCTCCTGAAAACGTGAGTCACTCCAAATAGTAAATCTAATTGTTCCCAATTCTACCCCACAAAAAATCCACTTAATACCACAGAGCTAAACAAGGGTGGACTTTGTCCTACCTTTCTGCTATAGATAGCATTTTACTGTCACTGAGGGAATAAAATAATCATAAGAGCATAATGATAGCATGTGTTTTGCTAGCTGCTTGCTGTTCTTCACGTGGGGCAATCACTGGCAATTCTCAGATTTAATCTCTCCCCTTCCCCAACCATGCAGTTGATTACCGCTCTCATTCCCAGTTAAAAATCCTTGATCAGCGTAATGCACATAAAGGAGTCTCTGACCCCAGCTAAGGGAACCACAAGAGATGACATTTGGTTCTTTGAGAGAGGAGTAGATAAAAAGGAAAAATGACAGCTGGAGTCAGGAGGAGCTAGTTAGTGGATTGCAGGCCCAGGAGGGTGCAGGGTGGGGGCCCACGAAAGAGAAACAATGAGACTGCAGCCAGACTGCTTCCTCTCCTTCCCTAAATCTCCTTTGAGTCTGTAAGAATGACTGCAGCAGATGTCAGGACCCATGGGGATAGCTCCTTTCGCTTTCTTATCTCTTAAAAAAAAAGTAACCTAGAAAATAGAAGAAATATTGCACAAAAAAGAAAAATTAACTAATATCTCTGCTTTGACATGTGGGAATGAACACAAAGGTGAGCACCACCTTGTAATGACCTGTGGTATGTAAATACACTGAAGCCAGCGGGAGGAATTTTTCTGGGTCTGGTCCAACAGGGGCAAAGATTTACAGGATCTGACTGGGATTAACCTGCGGTTTCCACTTCAGGATACAAAGGGGAAATACAATAAGCAAGCACAAGGCAAGCAGCAGTTGTGAGGAACATCCCTGTGCTTCTCCGACACACACAACACAGCCAGAGCTGGCTTGCAGTCAGTCACACCTGGTGAGCGCCCTGGTTGTGGGAACATCCCCAGAACTCACTCAATATGTGTGTGTGGATGCCTGTGTGCTCATACCAGGGGCTGTTTCTCACCATGCAGCACTGAACACACAAGAGTTCATCCATTTCAAAAACACCAAATCTGATTTGGCATTACTCAGGACACCAGAGAAAAACCAACAAATATTAGTCAAAGGCATTTTAGGCCAAATTCACTGCCACTGGTGTAATTCCCTTGAAGTCCATGGAATTAACACCAGAGAGAAAGAGGCTGGCTGCTTAACATTTGTGGCTTGCCAAATTGTTGGTTCTTTTGTTTTGGAGACAAAATTCTACAAATTATCATTATGAAAGAGGTTAATTTTTCTCGCAGAAAGATCGTATTCTCAAGAAGTCCACTTCCATCCACTAAGTTTGTTTTACCATTCCACACACCCACAGAGGGTGCTTTTTCAGACTGGTAAATATGTGAAGGTGTACAGACTCTGATGGTTTTAAACACTTCACAGTAGAAGTCACTCCCTGTCGTAGAAGAACTTAGCAATGACAAAGTTGGATGAGCCTTCAGATCTTTCCAAGATTCATGTAAAGCATTTTAAAAGAAACATTCAAGTTGAAACCAAGTTTTTTTGCTTTGTGCATAAGGAGCAAGGGGAAGCCCAGGAACTGCAGAAGACAAGACCAAGTTCTGACCACAGAACACACTTGTGTCCACTTACAGAAGGGAAGCTGCATGTACTCAAGGCACATTCATTGTTAGCAGAGAAGTTTTAATCCAGATTTTTCCAAAATCTATAATCCCCTCCTTTATAAAAAAAGGTTTTAAAAACATTTGGAGTCATTTGGAGGTTGCCCATTTCATCATTCTGGTAAACCTACTCAAAGAGAAGTAAGTTGTGCAAAGTCCTGAAGAATAACAAAACCAGCCTACTACGGTTTTACTTTGATGGGCTAGTCAGGAACCATCCATCCAGACCATTTGGTTCACTCAAAAGTAAAAAGCGGTTCACAGCAAAATACACAGCATCTAATCAAGATGAACCTAGAGGTTAAAATGTATCACCAATTCTAAATATTTTTTTTATCGGAGGTGGCAACAATAGAAAGCAAGCAATTGATGACACAGCTTCTCCACCAGTTAGGAACCAACATTCATCCCCTAGGTACAACAACCAAGATTAGCTGGGCTCTTCAGACATTTCTTAATATTTCTCAAGCACCCAATAATATCTTTGGCACCTGGTCTAGCAAACACAGTGGAAGACCCAGCACCAAAACCACTGTACAATACTCAACAGCAGTCTCCCACACCTGCACCTGGAGGGCAAAGACAAATCCTCTTCCAGAAAAATGTGTGAGCACTCCAGACAGGAACCATGTTAGTACATGTTTATGCAGTGCCTTGTGCAGCAGGGCCCAAATGCAGAGCAGAGCCCTTGGGCACAGGGTAGGCTTCTTCTTCTCCCTGAATTTAGGAAAAATCATACAAGATAACAAAAGAGACCCAACAAATGGTTTAGGAAAGAATAATTTCTCTGTAAACACCAGTAACTCATTACTTGGTTTTCATGCTATTTTCATCTGAAAGGCAAACCTGCTATGATGGGAATGAACTCAGCCAAAACCAAAAAAACAGGGCACCAGAGTAGCTGGTAAACGAGACCAAAAGTCTGAGAAGGGGAAGTACTCAGCATGTACCATGGGAAGGAAAAAAATTATAATAAAAAATGAAAAGGCAAGGAAAAACACTAATTAAAGACACAGTGTGGATGCAGGAGAACACACAAAGATCCCCCCCACTTCACCCCTGCCATCCGTATGACAGTGCTGCTTTGTGGAACAGAACAATAGGTACATTATACTAACCTATAATTATCCCAAGAAGAATGATAGCAAAGTCAAGGCATTACATGAACATTGGAATATTGGATACAATCCCATAAGAAGCAAGAGGGTGGAGGAGGAGCTTTAAAAAGAGATTGAAACCTTCCCAGCACAGAACATCAAAGACATAAATTCATGTTCTCTTCATTTATTTGGGTTTTTCTTTTATTTGATGTGATGATTTAAATATAGTTCCCTTTTTCATGTATTTCTTGGCTTCTTTATGCTGCAGTTGGTTCCAGCACTGTAACATCCTCCTTCAACAGCATGGTGGATTTGGCACGAGCAGGAGCTCAGCCCAGTGCGTGACTGCACCGTGTGTATAAGCAGCAGGAGGAGAGAACAGTGGATGGAGGTGAGCGCCAGTTCCGGACAAAGAAAAGCAAAGGGGCTGGAGATTCAGTGAATGCATAATCCAGGGTTTCCGAGGCACAAGGCACACAGGCATGCAGTACCTGTGTGCTCCCATTCCAATCAGATAGCAGGGTTTGAAATTCAGGAAGCAGTGAGGCACAACTCTACACCTGTTTAAAATACGCCACTTGCATTCATAGAGTTATGCAGTAGCAGGGAAATACTGAAATAAAGACTTGGAGTTATGTGGGCTTTTTGCTTCTTCTGTCTGTTTGCTTTTAGGAGACAGTATGTTGCATTAGACACATCCTTGACCCAAATAGAGTGGAGTAACCCATCAATTCTGAAAAATCTGAATGTTTTTTTCTTGGTTTTTTTTTTAATACAATAGCAACTGTGACAACCTGGTGTAAACAACTGTATCACTTGGTCCATGGACAATGAAGGGGTACACAAAAGACAAACATAAGCACTTTTTCCTTTATTCATTCTAAGTGAGCCCTGCTCCTCCCTGTAGATACTACTGACTGAGCCCTTTTTTCCTCCAGAGAGAATGTTTAATCACTCCAGCACAGTGTCACCAAAAAATGAGCAAAGATTTTTTTTAAAAATCCTGAACACGCTGAAGATCAGCCCTTGCAGGATGTTGCCACATGACCTGTACTTGGCTGCATTCAAGCCTGTGTGTTCCTGGTGAAGGCCTCCTGACTGCAGCATGGTCAGACAATTCCAACGAGCTACAGGGTGGTTCTGCACTGTAGCAAGGAAATACCAATACAAACAGTTCTTAAAGGTATTTACAGCCCTGTAGTGACAAGCTACGTTGCAGGCAGCACTCAAGCACTGTTCCCTAATGGATTCAAACCTCATTATTGTGCAATGTTGGAAAGGGAATACAGTAGCACCTACTTGACTCGAAGCAGGACACCTCTGACCAGGCAGCTGATAGTGTTTAACCTCTGTGGGAAGAGCTCGGAGCTGTGGCTGAGTCCACCTAGGCCAGAATGGGGCAAGGACTGAACTTAGAAACCGCGTGGCCCTGCAGCAGTGCAGGAAACAATCAGCAGTTTATCACCCTTGTGAGAGAAGCTCCTGTGGAGCTAAAAAGGCAAAGGGAACTGGAAGGGACTGTTTTGCATTGAGGTAAAAGTTCAATTTGCCCTGCTGAAGGGAGGAGCTCCCAGGCTGGAAGGAACTTGAGACTGGGTTAGTGGCTCTAAGAGGTGAGGTCCTGTCCTTCAGCCCTCTGTCTTTGTAATTGGGAGTCAGCCCCTGAGCCAGCCTACTGCAAGGGGACGTGAGAGTGGGGCTGAGCCTGAACTTGGCAGGCAGTCAGCAGAACCTGAAAGCAGATTTTGCACACCAAAAGCCTCCAGTATTGTAATTTTGTGAAAAGAAAGTAGGTGTATGCATTCTCTCTGCATATATCCCATTTGCAGCCTTGCCCGCAGCCACCACCTAAAAGTCAGATCCCATGCTCAAGAAAATAGGAGCTTATTTAGCACTCTCCCACTCACTTTGCTAATGGGTCCCTAACCCCCTCTCATTTTTTGCTGCCCCGAACCAGCAGGGACAGGAATGGAAAAGAGATGATACATTCCTGTGCTCCATCATGCCTCTTCACACCAAGCAGACAAAAAGACAGTAACATCTGCAAGAAGGATAAGCCACTCTCTGTTTCCGTTCAGCAGAGTGGGGGCCTCTCTGTTCTTGCTAACAGGTGTTAATACAGAAGGGACCAAGCAGTGCTCTCAGTTGCACTACATTAAGAAGAAAAAAAATTAGCATCAGTCCATTAACATGGGAAGAATAGTTCCTGATGCCATGATCCTGAAGCTGTGAGCAGATTCTGGCATACAAGCAATTACAGAAATATTTTAGAGAATTACAGGAATCATCTAAGACAGCCAAAACAACAGGGCAAAAATACAGCTTATTTAAAGAGAATGCTGGATAGGGTGGTGCTGACCCTTTTTTCACTCTATAACAGATAACCTCAATAACTACAACCATTTTTATTTGACCACTATGTAATGGAAAAGTTACCCTTGCCATTCACACTTCTCTCACTACAGACACCCAGCTGATCTCATAGCCCTCCTCCCTCTGCCACATCCACACATACACAACTTGCTTCTCTGGGCAGAGCAGCAACTCATATTTCATCTGTACCACGGGCTCCCTTTGTAACTCTGCCCACCGAGTGTTGTCAAAAAGCTGGAAAGGATACTGGAATGAAATCTATGCAGCTCTTTGGCCTTCTGAATGATTGCAACTATGAAACTTAAACCCGCTAATGTGCTAAGCATTTTCTGGCAAAGCTGGTGGGTTACTACGGTATTTTGGGAGGGGGTGGGGGCTTGAAAAGACTTCTTCCTTGAGGAGGAGGAGAAGAAGGAAGGAGACAAAAATGTAGCAAAGTGAATTGCTCAGCAGTCTGATAATCAGCAAACTCCTCAAACTTGCAGCAACAAGAGTTACGTTTCAAAGATCCAGAAACGGCTTCCCAGGACAAAAATAAACTCGTGTGTTTCTGCCAGGTGGATACACAGCACTGTATTTTGATGAATGTCTCTTGATTTTCTTGAAGTAGTAATTCCCTTCCTCTTGCCCTGTTCTGACTGTGGTAAAAGCAATGTCTGGTAGGTTTATTCTCGTGCTTTCCATTTTTTCAGCAGATATCACTCTATCTTTACATCCTTTTTTTACTTAAATCCAGATGAGAGCCTGAGAGAAAGCCAACCCAGAAGCACCACAGGTTGGGGTTTTTTTTTTCTGTGGAAAACCTCCTGGTCTGAAAGTGCTGACCAACTGCTCGCCATTCCTTCTAAAGCAGGGAGCTGGGTGGCTGTTGCTGAGACGTCTGGCAAGGCATGGGGAGGCTGTCAGAGCCCCAGGCAGGCACCTCATGCAGGATTCCCCACAACTCGTCACATTTCATCTTGTAAGAACTTTTGTATGTTTCCTTCTCACCCACTGTTCCCATACGTTCATGTAAGAACCAGAATATTAAAGAAAAAGTGCTAAACTGTAGCGATAAGGAACAGCCAGAAACAAAAGTACACCAAATACTACCGGTGCTGGACATCCACTCTATTCACACATGTGTAATGCTGGAAGAAGGGAACATCTCTGGAACAAAAGAGGTGCAGCCAGAAAGCCAGGGCTCACTCAAATTATACAACAGAGCAGGATAGTTTTGCAAAGTAACAGTATTTCACGTTTAAAGTTTTGTTATGGCCAGTCTATTTTGCCAAAGGAGAAGGTAAAAGTGCGTTTGTTAGATGCCTGGTAGATAAAAAGAGACAAAATTTGTCCTCCTTGAGGAACCTAACTTATGGTGTGGGTTTCTTTACCCAATTAACAAGGGGAAGGAAGAGAGGAAATGGCTTCAAGTTGGACCAGGACAGGTGTAGGTTGGATATTTGGAAAAAAAGTTTTTCACCAAAAAGGTTATCAAACACTGGAACAGACTGCCCAGAAAGGTGGTTGAGTCCCCATTCTTGGAGGTATTTAAAAGATATTTAGGTGTGGAACTCAGGTGCTGGGTTGACAGTTTGACTCAATGATCTCAATGGCTTTTTCCAACCTATATGATTCTGTGACAGTCAACCCTGTGTGCAAGAGTAGTTTTTGACCTGAGAATATGTTAGAATAGTAAAACAGCACATAACTATAGCACTGGAAATGTACAGAAACAAACTGAAGAGTCAATCTTATTATAAAACCAAAACCTCAGCCTTTTCTTTAAACCTAGCATGTTCTGGAGGACATAATGGTCTCTTTTTGCCCTCTTTAACAGAAACAGATCTAAAGAAAATCATTGCACATGAGAACTTCTAGTGGGGTAAACCAGGAGTCAGCAGAAATGTCTGCTTAGCAGAGCTACAAGGAAGCAAGAGAGCAGCAAGTAGGCCTGTTCTCCAGACCTCTGTGCACTTTCATTAATGTTACAATAGTCCCCATTTCAAATAAAATTAAACAGCACCTCTTTATGCCCCTCAACATCATCAATAAATTTTTCCTGCCATCCTCCTGGCTTGTTCTTCCCCATCTGGAGGGCCTGGATACTACACAGGTCCTAGGGGTATATACCAAAAGGAAGCAAACAGTAGTCAATTTCCCTACTGAGACATTTCAGACAACATCCTGCCCTTGTTCTCTCAGCTGAGGGCTGCTAGATCAATTGCTTTGTGCCATCTCCCTCTCCTGCAGGTGCTACCTGATATAACCTACTTAAGGGTAGAGTCTCAGTGAAAGGCAACACTCTGCCGCACACATCAGGACAAATATGCAACACTGAGCCCTATTTTTCCTCACTGAAGGCTGCAGACCAAAATGTGGGGCACAAACTCAGCGTTACAAAGTGGCAGTCCCAATTCCTGAAGAAAGGTCTGCACCAGGCCAGAGAAATTGGCTCACTTCCAGCCAAGTGTAAATGCTGCAAACTTTCTTGGTCAACACAGGCACCTGGTTTCAATCTACAAACACTGCCTATCTCTACAAACCTCTCCTCCTGAGGGCTTTACTCTATTATACCCCACAGGAGCCCCTTGAGGGATTTATCTGCTCTTTTGCTGATAGAGGAGCTTAAGGCAAGGGGACGACGTGAACTGTCTCCAAGCACAGGACCTGCTACATTACCTTCAACACCTGCACTATTTTAATCAACCAGACATGCTTTATCTGCTTCCTTGCCTACTACATGGCCGTTCTGTGCCTTCTGTGCGACAGTCCTACAACCACTTAAAGACTGCCATAGCTTGCACTGACCTTAAAATAATTGTCCTCTACCCTTCTCCTCCTGCTGTTCCCATCACATGTCTGTCTTCCCCCCCATGCCACATAAGCTCTCATACAATCACTAAATGTAAAAGAATGATGTAAAAACAAAGAAAAATGTTTTAAGCACAATGGGTTCTCTTGCCTTAACCACTTCACATGTGGCACAAGGAAAGGTAGTGTCAGGTTGGGACATATAGTCAGGAACTGCTGCCCTGGCTAAACCAACTACTACGCCATCAGTCAGCAAGTCCTGCACATCCTGCACTACTCCAGAAGTATTTTTTTTTCATGTTTTGAAAGAGATGGAAGCAAGGAAGTGTTAGGAGTTGTCTCTGTTGTTTCAATGTATCTCAAGGATCTTCACCCTCGCTCTCAAAACTCATTAACTTGTTGACTCAGCCTCATTTTACTCCGCTAGCCCCTTCAAGTTCCTGCCACCCATACTGCAAACAAGTGTGATCACACAGACACTCTGAAGAGGACAAGACAGTTTTCCCAGAACATTAGTCAATGTTACTATGCCCACCACCTTGGGCCTTCCATGAGGCCACAAAGTTCAACTTTCCTGCTATCTTTCCTTGCAGCGCTGTTCCTTTACCCCCTCTTCCCTCATCCTGCACTACCAACCATACATCCTTCTATCTATCCACTCTGTCCAATTTATCTCTGCATGCGAGCAGCACATTAATGTACTTCCTAGAGCAAATATAACAAAAAACATGGCTGGATCTCTCACTATGAGACTACCTTTGAGAGAAGCCCAGATGTGCTTTTAACCTAGATGATATTGTGAAGATGCACCAATAGAGCCTCCAAAGAAGAAAGAGGCAGTGTTCAGTGGGAGCATCACCTGAGAGACAGAACAGAAATGCCTTCAAAAGACATAGTCTGCACAATCCTGTCAAACAGGAAGAACAATTACTCTTGTGCATTTGTCAGCATATCAGCAAAAAAGTATCTCTCTTTCAAAAAGTTTTTTCATAAGAAACAGGCATAACCCTTGTGGTATTGCTCACACTGGACGCACCATAGCAGAATATGATGGAGCTCAACTCTGCATGTGCTGTGACCAGCACACCCTCTCTCTCCACCTTTGCACAGTACAGAATCCCGTTATACTAAAGCCCGGTGGTGATTCAGAAGGAAAAATTTATGAACATTGTATTCCATTTAAATTAATGTTTCTGCCAGTGGAACCTATGTAGGCAAAACAAGGCTTATATAAAAAAACTACGAAAGGAAATTACTTTGTCACGTGTCCTCTAAGTGCCGCCACATTACATGGAGAGTCTGGCACATCCCACCTCATCCCCAAGGCCTTTGCCAGAAGTTACCACCCTTGCCACTAGCCAAGGAGCTTGTGCATGCATTCCCTAATCATCAGTTGAGACAAACTCAAGTAAAGAGACCTATTGCTTAACCTATTTGTTTATGCTAATCTGAATTACTTTTAAAAGAGATATCTGAAAGAAGCTTAGGAGGCACACCAAGGGGATATTAACTTTCAGCAGAGAAGCAAAGGCAGGCTGGAGGAACAACTGCTTCAGCTGCACAACTGCAGCTCAGAATACACACATATATTGCCTTGGCCTACAGCCATGCAGCGTGATGCAGATAACTACAGTCACATGTTCGGCTCAAGTGTAATGACTTGAGCTTTTCATCAAGCTATGATATGTAAACAGTGTGTCTATAAATAAATAAATATGCCTCTCCAATGCTTTCAGTAGCCTCAACAATTTTCTCTTATGTGTTAAAACAAACAAACAGACAGAAACTTTGCTGCTTCTGGATAAGCTCACACTGCATCCAGTACAACCACCAAGTATTTGTACTTCAAGTACTCGGTGATGTCTCAAGTACATCACCAGCAGAAGGATTTCAGAACAACCCCTAACTACGAAAGCTCTGTTGACTCAAGAAATAAATCAGAATCTCTTGGGATGCTCTGAAATTTATAAAAATCCCGGGCAGTACAGAGTGCATAGCTGGTATTTCATGAAGCAACATTCTGCCCTCAGTTCTGAGTCACTGTTGAATCCAAGCCCACACTTGATGTTAATGGAACACTGTGCAGATGCCCAAATCGCCTCTGAGGTGGAGCTCCTGACAGACCATGATTGCCTGAGATCCTGTAGAAGTTATCATACGAGTAAAATGGACACCAGGGACAGACCACACTCCACTAAAATTCACATGTGAATTTCACCTCATGAAAACAAAAGACAAACTTATAGGAAGAAGGAAGAGGAGCTGTGTGGTGATTTTGTAATACTCATGCTAGGCTGTGAGCTCTCCTGAAAAAAGCATTCACCTTCTGTTCCATCCACAAAAAATAAAACCCTCTCTACAGTGGGGTGGGAAGGGTGGAAATCTCTTGTAACAAAGCTTCCAGTAACAGAAATACAACCAACTTCAAAGTTCACATTCCTATCAAAAGGTTTTTAACCCCCTGTTAACAGGAGTCATACTGAAGGTCACTGTACAGAAGACACTAGGAAAAGCTAATGCACCTCTGTTCGCTTACACTGCAGTTTTGACAACTCTTTGCTTAAATCTGGATATTGCCATTTATTACAACTTTCATACAAAATGATGAGGAAAAAAATAATTTAAAACATCTAGAAGACAAATCTAATGCCTGAGTCTTCTGACTTTGAATTTCATGCTAGCAGTCACTTTTAATGCCTCCAGTTCAGAGTATTTTTCCATCTTCTTCCTCCAAAACTTGTACAGCCAGAAACAGACAATATATTTCCATGTTGTAACTACCCTTATAAATATTTTATAATGCACATATACTTGTACTTGAATAAACCCTATATGGGAAATTCATAACTAGATTTTTAGCTTTTATATATAACTCTGTGAACTAAAGTAAACTGCCTCCTCTCAAACACCAGCAATCTGGGGCAAGCACACAAAGCTGGCTAATTGTTTCAGGTCTAACTTCCTGCTTTGGGTGGTTTTATTACAGTTCTCTAGCCAGCCACCTTGGAATCTCACTAGCAAATAATTTCAGTTGTGATTTGGACACAAACTGCCTGGTCTGGCACTGCCTAGTTTGATTCCACTTGAGCACAGCCCTGCTCTGGGAGAGCAGAAACATCTGCCTTTCCTGCAGTCTCACTATCCCACAAGAGCACATTCACTCTGTTTTGGCTATTCTACTCCTTTTTGCAAGCAGGAATGTAAAAGCAATTTCGGAAATTTGTTATCCAAGATAGTTCAATTCTAGTAAGGACTCAATTTTCTTCTTATTAAATCTGAACTTATTTTGCTATTCCTACCTCCCTGATGTACAGCACAAAAATGAGAATCTGCACAAGTGCCTCTGCCTAGTGTACCTAACTTTTGCTCTTCATACTGATGGGACAAGTGAGAAGTGAACCCAGAGCTGTACTTTGTCTGTTAGATACCAAAGTACCATCAACTGGTGCAGGTCAACAGACACCTTGTCCATCATATTTTTCTCTACGTAGTTCATAGTTAACTATGAAGATCCATTAACAAAAAGTTACTGGCAAGTAATAGCATCCTTGTGAAGCATGAAAAGCCCCTGTTCTGAGCCATTTAAATCTGTAGTGAAGACTAAGGAAACTCAAGTTTTTCAGCCATATTTTTTAAATAAAGAGGAGGAAAAACCACAAAGAAATACATTGAGAGAATTTAATGAAACTTCCATCCTCACACAGTATCTTGGGAAACAAAATCCTGCCATAGCAGTCAGATTACAATACCACCACCACTTGTACTACAGTAAGCCTATTTCTTCAGGATCACATGAGCCAAAAGCTGTTCTGAAGAGCAAGCTACCTAAAGAGATTGTACCAATTTCTGCTGGGCATAAAATCCTCATCTAGCATCAGCTGCAATGGTGATGGTAGCACCATACCAGAGGTTACTGACCCAGTTTTGTTGAAGGTTTTCAATTTTCATTGAGCAAAAGAAACTGGGTTAGGTTGAATAGCTTAAACTGGTTTAAACAGAACTAAACCAGCTGATGTCGTCTGAAATTAAAGCACACAAACTGCTCTGCTAGGAGGCTGTTGCAGCACTAATTTCTGGAAGCAAGGAAGTCACAAGTCGCTTATAATTGCAACATCACTCATCAAAAGGTGTCTATTTCTGGACTAACTGCATTGGTTAAAACATGTACATGTTTAACTCAGTGTCTTTCCACATGATTTTATTTTCTTTTAGATAAGTAATGTATTGATTTACCTCTAAATCAACCGCTTACCAATTTACATATAGTTGAAATAATAATAAGAATCCAGGTATCTCACATATTCTAGGGCCAAGCCTGTGGGAAAGCTTCCATTCCTGATGACAGCATTAGACAAGCTCACCAGGAAGAAGATTTAACTCAACAGATCTGTAGATCCAGCAACAAGAACTAACTTCAGTCAAATCTATGTAAATGTGGAAAGAAACAAGCGTACATAGCTACAACAAGCCTGTAATAAAGTGTGTTATCTCATTTGTCCTAAAGAAGGCCTTGCTTCTGATGTGGAAAGCATTTACAGGGTCACAGAGTACAAGATATTCTAATGATAAATCTTTGATCCATTACTTAGTTTCTAGAGACCAAATTTGTTTCTGACGTAGTTCCACTGAGGTAAGAGTTATGCCAAAGATGAACTCCCTGGTTAAATATTGTTTGGAGAAAATACCAGGTTACAGGAACAAAACAAAAAGATTTCACCCCGTATAACTGTTAAGTATCTTTTCTAGCAGGAAAAACAGGGCTGTAGAGAAATTAAAGTGGCAGCTGACCTTAGGAAGAAAATCAAGGTATGTGTTAAGACTTCAGCACTTGCTTTGCAGAATATCAGATTTACACTTGTTGTATTAGCTAAAAATACTAGCTGAGAGCACTCTAATTGAGCTATATACTTGAGAACTTGAACTCTTGCCTCTTGCGAAAAAAGCAGCACCTGTTCATAAGAATTAAATGGATGGACCACTCACTGTTCAGAAGTGACTGAAACAATGACCAAGCCTGTGTTTTGCATTTGCTTTAATTCCCTCAGTGGCCATTCTTATCCTTGGCTCAAACATGTTCTGGAGCTTGTGACTGGCACTCACTAAACTCTGGTCTCTCACACAGCAGGAATTCCAGCCTGGTTGAAATTTTTTACTTACTCCTGTGATACATTGTGTTCCAGTGCAAATCCTAGGGACAGTGAGTGATGACGAGTGAAGCTGTTTCTCAGGTGACCATGAGCCCGTCACGTGGAGACAGAAATTCCCAATCAGTCATCCAGTGCTTTCACCAGTATCCTTCAGGACAGCCTATGGCACAGAGTCTTCCAGCTGCAGATCCCTGACTTCCCTTCCCCACTATTCTCATGAGTACCTTTGTGCTTACAGGGATGTACTGAGACTCCCAATGCTTCCCAACATTCCACCTTAGGTTACACAAGATGCTCACTCAAGGGCTGATGTGTAAATGTGAAGTAATTTGTTTAAATATGTATTTCTTTGGCCAGCCTTGTGCCGTGCCCCATCATTCAGTAAAGCCACATTAGATTCCCATCTCAGGCTTTTTTGTTGAGTTTTTTCTTTCCTCCCTGGAGTGACAGGCTAATTAAGGAGTGACAGAGACTGTCTCAGAAGAGTCCTGTTCAAATATCAAAGCAACAGATGCAGCAAGACAGACAGACCTTCACTGCTAGCTGAAGCAGCTCTATCTCAGCGCACCATGCCACCACTGGCTTGTCACATAACATGAAAGAGACTCTGGTTTTCTTTTATCACCTCTCTAAACCAAGAGAACTGTGCAAGTTGTAGGAATTAAACCAGTGAAATCCAGGAACAACAGGAGAATCAGGTCTTTGGTGTTTTAAAATGAACCTTAAGCAGACAAAGAAAAAGAAGGGGGGGAAAAGCAATCTCACATGTATCAGAGAGGAATGTTGGCTTTGTTTAGCCAGTGACTTCAGCAAGAATGAAATTAGCTTGTGATAGCTGCAAAATAAACTTGAATCCATTGTGCCATTGCTATCAGGCAATATCAGAGTTTGTTTTAACCGGAATACATTGCTCTGTAACCCACAAAGGGCATAGGCCACTTACTAATGAACAAGGGGGTGAACAGCAGAGTCGTGCAGCTCCCCAGAAACATCCTGCTCTGCTCCCCCACCGCCACTCTGAGCTCTGGCTGAACAGAGCAATTCTTGCCTCTTTCATTTTGGCCATAACCACCACTCAGTACATCATTAGGACTGCCTGAGCCAAGGCCACTGCTCTCCACAAAACCACAGCTACTCTAAAGCATTATGTCACTGGGATGGCTCAGGCCTTTGAGGATTCACCTGAGACAGGATATAGGAAACTGTGCATAGTACTGTAAGAAAAAGCACAGGATCTCTGTCCTCTCAAATAACACAGAGCCACGGTGAACACTTGCTGGAGGCCATACTGAGGTTAGTTCTGTGTGCAGATTTTCAAAGGAAAACTACATCTGCCCATACAAAGAATTTTAAGGATTTGTATCCCTCAGCCTGGCACAGATACAAAGGTGATGAACAAAATGTTCTTTCACAGGCTTCTGTTCTGTACCTTACTGTGGTCATTACACCGTCACACAGTGAAGCTAGACTTTCCACTGAGATCCTGACCACTGCCCAGAGATTTCCTGTTTGGTGCTATGAAAAGATGGCTTATTTATAATTATTTTTTAAAAATTGCTTAAACTGGGTGAAATTTTCACTTCTTGAGTTACTATATTTGCACAATTTCATAGGTGGGCATGCCACATTAAGGACAAATGAAACAGAAAGAATCTAATGTGAGGAATTTACAATCTAAATTAAGCATAGCACAGCAAAGGTGACAAAAACCAGCAGCATGGGAGGACACATGCCTCAACAGCAAGAGCTTACAGGATCTGTTCAGCAGGCATAATGAACTTAATGATTCTTTTTCTCCTATCATTTCACTCCTCACTTCCCCCCATTCATAATATTTAAATCTGCAGACAGTGAACTCAGTCGTCATCTCAGTGAAGCAAATGGCAACATTTCAAATTACTTCAGTAGCATTAGGATTTGGCTTCATATGTGACATAAAAGCCTGGGGTGCAGAACAGCAAAGGAAGGCTGGCCTGAAAGAAACGGATTTTGTGAATGGTTTGGAGGAAAGTTGAGCAGCACAGTGCACAGGGTCGAAGATGCATTGTTATATGATACCTGAAAATGCATAGAGACATTTATGGCAGGAGAATGCTGGAGCAACTCAGCAAGCTGAATTAGGAGAAAAGCTGGTGCAATAAATAAAGCATTCAGATACAGGAGGTGAAATTTTATTCCTGATTTCACCTATATAAAGCCACTGACTTGACTGCAAAGAGAAAAATATACAGTTGAAAAGAATCAGAAAGGTCAGGAGAGAGCAATGCAGTGTATTGAAGACAGGGATGTGGTGCCGGAGTTGGAGGAGTCCAAAAAACATCACAGGGGGTCTGCCAGGAGTGGGCAGGAGACACTGGTGGCCCAGGGGAGAGGAAGATGTGTTTTAACAATCATCCTGTTGTTCTTGTATAATACAAGAGAGGGGGAGGCCCAAAGGATGAGAAAAGGGGCACTAAAGAATGGGCTAATTAAAAACAGCAATTAGTGGCGCTTCAGCCTCTTAATTGAAACAGAAAGCAATAGAATGACCTTTGTTATATGTGAAGAGTCAGCATTCTGCTTGAAAAAAAAATATAAGTACAATCTACATGAGAGGATGTTTACAAAGGTAGACATGCAGCGGGTGGATGGGTGGGTAGATGTCTGTAGGAATGCAAAATAATGTCACTTACAACAGTATTGAAAAGCCATATTCCCCAGGTTGCAGGGAATTTCAGATCACAGACATTTGGGACAGGTTGGAAAGGGAAAGTGAAAGAGCATAGCAAAAATAAATATAATCCTAATAGGATCTTAAAAATCATAAACAAAAAATAATAAATCGTGTGTTCTCTTCTCCAAAAATACCACAGGGAGTTTCCATGGTACAGTAGAAGCATCAGGGAAGAGACTTCAGCTGTATCAAGAGCCACCATGGGAATTAGCACCATCTGCTCCACAAAGCAGAGAAGGAGGAGAAAGGGGAAGAGATGGGCAACACAAGATGAAACTTGGTAACAAACTGCATCTCTACCCTGCAGAACGGCTCACAGAACATCAGCAGCCCCACTAAGAAAAAAATAGGCAAGCAAATATTCTGTAGAACCACAGAATGACTGAGGTTGGAAGGCACCTTAAGGATCTCTTAGTTCCAACTTCCCTGCCGTGGACAGGAAGCATCAGCCACATATAAACACTAAAAGTAGAATACAATATACATGGTGGTAGTACTGATAGGGAATGAAAAAGGAATGACCCCATTCATTTCCTTGTGTACCCTGGAAAACTTCCAGCAAAGTCCATAAGGTGACCAAGATTTACAACAGTTGTAAGGATCTTGTTCAATGAGTTCATTTTCTTGCACTACTGCATCATGAATTTAACAGAGTAAGTTCCAGGGAAGGGTACTGCCACTATTACTTTATTTGGAATCAACAGCACCAGTACAGAGGTTCCCCAGTTGGTGCAGACATCATGTTTACACCAGAAAAGGAGAACCTCTAGGGGTCACGTTTTGTTTAATGGGAAGAACACACCTCTCCACACACATAGCCAAATGTTATTAGTCTCACTTAGCTGAGTAATTCCAGGATTGCCGATGAGAGCGAGGCACCCCAAAATACTGGGCTTGCTTACCTCAACAGCCTCACTGGCTTCATCCTCACTCCAGGACATCTACAGATAGCAAATGACCGCTGGTGATGGCAGCACATGGGTGCCGCAGCATTCTGAGCTATCGGGCGCTGCACTGCCAAGGATCTGTGTGTGCTGTTCAAATGGCTGCAGTGCATTAGGATGGCTAGCATCTCCTGATACACCAAGGGAAAGAAGCATGAAGAGGTTATAAGCCTGTAGCAGGAGCTGCTTATCACTTTTGTCCTATGAAAATCTTCTGTAAGTATCTAGTTAAAATACACATCTTCTCAATTTCTCTCGGGAAGAACAAAAGCCTGCATAGACCAAAGTGAGCCATCTTAACACAGATTATGTGAAAGGCCTAGAAAGCATCAAATGTCAGAAAGAACTTTGTTTTCAAAATATGTGGTGGATAAAACCCCAGCCTAGTCATTCTTCAAACTTGAGAGTAACAAAATATTAATTGTAACTAGATCTCAGCTTCAAGAGGAGGCCTATATTCACTAAGGCTGAATGCAACAGCCCAGGTAAGCATCTGAGTGTGCACACAAACTGCTCTGGAGCCCAGACTGGGATTTTCCAGCAGTGGAGCACTATTAAGTAAATTTTCCACATTAATCCCTGACCGTTATTCAACTGGATTTGTAGTCTTCCTCCCCATTTCATAGAATCATAGAATGGTTTGGATTGGAAAGATCATCTCATTCCAACCCCCCTGCATGGGCAGAGACACCTTCCACTCGACCAAGTTGCTCAGAGCTCCATCCACTTTGGCCTTGAACACTTCCAGGAATGGGGCATCCACAACTCCTCTGGGCAACCTGTTCCAGTGCCTCACCACCCACACAGTAAAAGATTTTTTTCTTATTTATCCAATCTAATTCTATTCTCTCTCTCAGATTATAGCCATTCCCCCTGGACCTATCACTACATGCCCTTGTAAAAAGTCCCTCTCCAGACTTCTTGTAAGTCCTTTTTAGACACTGTAAGGTGCTGTAAGGTGTCCTTGGAGCCTTCTCAATAGTGAACAAGTCCTACTTTCTCAGTCTGTCTTCACAGGAGAGATGCTATGTTTTCTTCATTAGGAAAACACTAGTCCCAGTCACAGCTCTACACAAAGCATTTACACTATTAAGACGTGTTATCAGACCAAGGTGAACTTTAAGTTTCAGCCAAGGGGTCTAGATGACGGTTCGCATGCCAAAAATGCCCTTATCCTAGAAACAGAGTTAGCACGGGAAGGCCCCAGGCAGAGTCAGGAAATTGAAGCATACCAACTGCTTTTCTTCATCTACTTCGTATCTCACACAAAACAAAGGATCACAAGAAACAAAGAGAGAGATGACACTGGTCATTTGAGTAACCAGAAGTTGAAACTGTGCAGCTCCTCCTGTTTGGGTTACTCTGAAACACTTCAAAAGCAGTTATGAAATCATGCTAAACCTAAAGAAATGCCAGAAAGGAAACATAGTCTCACCCCAGTTTTTGAGGCTGGCCCCAAGGGGAGAGAGCCTGAACACTTCCAAAGGAGCAGGGTACTAGTGCTACAATTCAAGGCTATCTTTAGCTCCAGCAAGCTGAGAACTATTTGCTGGTTATCAAAATAGTGCATGCATAAATGAGAGAAACAGGATGTGGCAAAACGACCAGAATCATTTAAATTTTATTCCGAATCAAGTCTCTGCCAGCCTCGATGCCATATATGGAACATTTCCCCTGCAGGTGCAAGAGGTTTCTGTAGGATTTGCTCTTGCATGTAGTATCCCACAGACTAATATTTTAATAGATACAACCGTTGATTAGTTGAATATTTTTTTCCGGTGTGGGGGGCGGGGAGGAGAGAAGGAAGAGGAGGTGGAGAAAGAAGTAAGCTGCAGGTCTGGGAGGGTTCTTTCCCTTTCGGAGGCCCAGCTGCATAAACCACATGTAGCAATATAAAAAACTACCTGGTCAAACTATAAACAAGTTAAAAAGGGGTTTGAGGGAGGAACACGTGAGGCATTTCCTGAGGGAATAGTCTATCTCACAAGGGGATGGGAGAATTGATTTTCATGAGAGAAGATAAAGCACGGCAGATAAAACTGAGTACCATGTGATCTGCCCAAGAGAAACTGGTAGCTGCAATGGTGACCTACCTGCAGGAGCAGGGATCAGGCTGGCAGAGCAGCAGGCAGGCGGACGCCATGCCAAGAGCGTGCTGCAAAAGCACCAAGGGAACAGATCTAAACTGCCCCTCCAAAAGGCACAAGAGTATTATTCACTCTACATCAACAGCACTTCCCCATCCCAGTCTCCACAGCGAGCCTAACCTTTAGCAGCCACTCCAAAAAGTAAGTTACACACAATGAAGTATATGTTTTTAAGAGAATCTTGTCAGCAGGAATAGTACATTAATCATTTGTCTTTAGATACAACTGTAAAGGAGGGAAAAGGCTGTCTTCGGAGTGTCCCCAGGGCCCCCCTCTGTCCTGCCAAGCATATCTAAAGACTTTACCTCTCTAACTGAGAAGCTTCAGTCAGCCCAGAGCCTGTGATAGAGATGCAGCATCCTTTGTTGATTCATGAAAGATTTAGCAGAAGACAGTTGCTCTCTGCCCAGCTGTGGTCTCTCTATGACCAATTCTCTGTCCCTCATACAGTCTCCAATCCAGTTTTACCTCATTCGCTCATTTGGGTTTGGAAGTCGGCCCAGCACAATGCCAGGAAACATCCCATGAATTGACACGTCCATTTGGTGCCTTTTGTACAAAATATTGAATCTAAGCAAGAAATCCCTGACTGTGAGGGGGACTGATCCGCATGTGAGGAATGAGGAAAGAGAGGGAAAAAGAAGATAAGTACTGCTGGTCCTCATTTGCCTGACCATTAGTCAGACTGGTCTTCAGAGCAAAAGGCAGCTGAGCAGATAGTTCAGTGTGTGACCTTGTATCAGCTACTCATCTTCCTTCCATTTTTGTTTATTGATCATGAAGTGGGGCAAAACAGGCACCTTTCCTGAAAAAAACAAAAGCTAGCTTCCAAACCAGGTGAATAAGTTATGGTAGGCTAAATATATTCTGGCAAGTGTGAAAGAGTCTCACTTTTTTTCAGTTTGAGATAGACTGTCATCATACACAAAAGGGGACCAGACAATAAAATCTACATGAATCGTGTTCTCTTTGCAACTCCAGGCAACTTTATAGGGAAGAATTCATTTCCACATGCCTTCTGTGTAGTCAGTCAGTCAATAAGCAGGAATGGTCAAGTACCTACCTTGATTCTCAGAAGCTATCAACAGTTGTCAACTCACTTTCAGTATGAAAAAAGCATAAAGCAGGTCTTACCAGTTCCCATGGATTGATTTCATGTTTTGTGCAATGTAGTGCTCTTCCTCAAAGTTCTACTCCAGAGTCTTATGATTAACACAGCTGTAGCTTTCATATGTCTATAAGTGTTTCTAACTCCTGTGTTTGCAGGGAATACCATGGACTTGTAACCTAAAGGCTCAAAATCCAATATGTGAAGACAAGCGTTCAAAAAGGCGCCATTAAAAAAAATGCTTTTAACCTTCCTGAAGAGAAGGATCAGCCTGTGTCACAATTTTCAGATGAGCAGTACTACAACCCTACACAATGGATCTGAACATGACCTAGCAGTGTGCCCAGGTGGCCTTGAAGGCCAGGGGCATTCTGGCTTGGACCAACAGCAGTGTGGCCAGCAGGACCAGGGCAGTGATTGTCCCCCAGTACTCAGCAGTGCTGAGGCTGCACCTTGAATCCTGTTTTGTGTTTTGAGCCCCTCACTGCAAGAAAGACACTGAGGTGCTGGAGCGTGTCCAGTGGAGCTGGTAAAGGGTCTAGAACATCTAGAACATAAGTCCTACGAGGAGCAGCTGAGGGAGCTGGAGTTCAGCCTGGAGAAAAGGAGACCCAAGTGTAGTCTTACTACTCTACAACTCACTGAAAGGAGACTGTAGCCAGGTGGGAATCGGCCTCTTCTCCCAAACAGTGACAGGAGGAGAGGAAATGGCCTCCAGCTGCACCACAGGAGGTTCAGGTTGGACATCAGGAAGAATTGCATCATAGAAGGGGCTGTTAAGTATTGGAAAAGACTTCCCAGGATGGTGGTGGAGTCACCCTCCCTAAAGGTGATCAAGAAATTAGTGGATATGACCCTTAGTGCTATAGTCTAGTTAGACATGGTGGTGATTGGACAAAGGTTGAACTTGATGATCTCAGAGGTCTTTTCCAACCTAAGTGATTCTGTAATTCTGTAAGCAGCAGCAGTCCTGGTTATAATACAAGCTCCTGCTTTGTTCAACATGGCATAGGCAGTCAGAGAACTATGATTAAAACTTCTTGATTTTGCATCTCTCATTTACTAAATCTGTTTGCAAAATTATTTTCTCACCTCTGGAGATTTGTTGCCCTCTCCCACAACAGTACAAGAACATAAAAGTCTTAGAAAAGGGCATAAACTGACAATACATTAAAAAATGTCTTTAAGTCAATTACAGTGCTTTGCTTTGATTTTAACCTCTGGGGCCTTGTGAATTATTAAGTAATTTCCACTTTAAAAGAAATAAATCAGAAAATATCAAATGTTCTTATGTGTTCTAAAACTTTTCTGAAAAACAACTTCAACCACTTGAATTAGGAAATTAAATCAAAAATCAACTTTGTTCTGCAAACTGGATTGGTTTTGATGAATTGGCATACTCCACTCCAAAACACCCAGTGAAAACAGCCCCCAGTTTTCTCTAGTTTCCAAATAATTACCCCAAAAACTCCCTGCTCCCTCTATCTACCTCACAAGTTGACCACATGGTATTCTGTTCTTGGTCAAACCCTAAAGAGGGTTCAGGTAACTCTTCAATAAGAAGGTCCAGTCCTGCATTTACATGTGTCTTAGACATTCTCTGGTTATAGACCTGTGAACATTAAAATTTTGAGTTAAAGAATAAAGCAGAGTTTCTTTGGGGTCTTCCATTTCTTTTCAAGGTATTAGAAGCAAGAAAATTTAAAATACATATAAAATCCAGAGAAGGGGGAAGCTGCCCTAGTAAAAGACTCCACCTCCAACCACACCTTTAATTTCTTTGTACTTCTTCTTCCAGATCAGTAATATCACTGAACAGAAACAAAAAGTCCACACCTTTCTATTAAATATCTGTTGTAGAACTTGAGTTACCAAAATTCATCTTTGCCTTTTCCACACAGCTTCTCATGACAGTGACCTACTCTTGCACGGATGGTATGCATAGCATAGAATTTGTAAACTGGAGGGGTGAGGTGCTTCGATTTAGTTTCCTGTGGACAAGCAGGCACATCACTAGAAACACCATTAGAGCTACCTCCTCTGGAGAGAAGCCATAGGCTTAAAAGGATTGTGGAGCATAAAATATCTTCTCATTCCTTTGAATGAAGAAGCCTTTGATCTTTTAAGGCAAGGTGAGAGAGTCTAGTAAGATCTTGCCTGTAAGCATGCTGTAGATAAAGCAAAGGATCTGCAACCACCAAAATACAGGGAGTAGTAATTCTTTTCCTCCTTCATCACCCCCTCATTTTTCTAAAGTCAATACCTCAGTAAAAGTCAACTCCCACCAAAGCAAGTAATTTAACATTAGCAGAAGACTTCACCTCCAGATCTCAGAATTCCTTTTTGAATCTGCTGCTGGGCAGGTGCCCTCAGCAGACTGAGTACCTGAACCAGCTGGGTGCATACATGTACACATACACATACACATGTAGAAGCAATCTCAGCTGATCATGAGGCGCAATCTCAGGTAATCATGATGCACATGATAATTACAGGCTGTCTCTCAATAGGCCCTTTTAAGGCTTTCTACAAGCATGCATCAGCCAACCCTTAAACACTCTTTCAGTGCATATGAGGTTTATTGTTTTCCTTATATACAAAATGAAACTGAATCCCTGAGCAGTTAAATAACCTGTCCAAGGACACTAAGGATGCAAGAAACACACATGGGTTTTTCTGACTCATGATGCCTGAAATCCAACTGCTAGGCATGCTTCTCATTCTAGTTTCTCCAGGCAGCTTGCAGAATTCATTAACATTCTCAGGAAACACAGAATCTGAATTGTCCAACTTGACTAGACAGAGAAGAGGAAGAAGGCTCATCTTTTATATAGTTAGCCTCAATTTTCCTCTCCAAATAGTATTCTCTGTGCTCAAGGGAAGAGAGAGAAACTTTCTAAGCTTTTTGGAACCTCAAACCTAGCAAAGGAGAGGTGTCCTCTTACAGCTTCAGGTGTTGAGTGGTAAGTGGAGAGTCTCATGTTATATAACTTTAGCAGGTGTCAGGTGAGAGAGTCAGAGGTTCTGTTTAAAAGCTTTGCGTTCACAGAAAAATGGGAGCAGCTAAGAAACATGTTCAAAAATTAACACCAGCTGGGGCAGAGCAGGGTAAAGGGAAGCGTGGCAAGGATTTCATTACATTCTTTTCAAATCAGGAGCTGCAGGCAGAAACCATTATCATTGCATTGCTACCTCCAGTGTATCCAACTCAACTGTTATTACTCTGTAGCTGTACCTTTTATTTCTGGCATTATGTTTTTCTTAGATTATGACTTTCTCTCTGTACAGTGCAGTTTTTCCAAGAATAACGGTTTCAAATTCATCTCGCTGCTTCAGAATACATGATCAAAAATGACAAATACAACATCCTGTCCCACGCAAAACCTACTGCTTCCACCACTCACTTAAAATGTCTCTGCTGACACCTGTGACAGGGGTTTCAGAGAGGGTCTGATGAAATGATGTAGTCAGGTGCACCTCTACCAGAGCACCTCACTGTGGCTCTTAACAGTCTGCTTCCAAGATGACTGACAGTCATGAGGAATTTTAATATACATACGCATACACGATTACATAAATAATAGCCAGAGAGAGGCATGTTTTGTCATGCTTAACACAAGTATAGGGACCAGCAGCTCCTAAATGGTGTGTAAATCTTTCTCAAGTCCCAGGCGTCTGAATTCAGTTCACCCTTCCTTTCCTCTCCCTTTCAATTCCTCAGTTTTAAAAATGGGAAGACCATTACATGGCTCCATCACAGGAATTTTCATATTATAACTGGTGGTGTGCTTTGAAGATGTGAACTGCTACTCTGAGTACTTTAATTCAAGACATGAAGAGTGGACAATGAGAGGCATCATAATGACGCACTTTTTTTTTTACTGCACTACACACAGAGTCACACAGCAGTGATTAAACATGCAAAATCCTGTACAGCATGGACTGGATTCAGCATAAAGCCTGGTAAGCCTGTTCAGTGGCTGCACAAAATTCATCAGCACAGTTCTTTAAAAGAGAGCTGCTTTCTTGAAGCTACTCTCCCACACGTAGTTCCAGTGGATGCAGAGAAAGCCATGGTAGTATTTAAGCAGTGGCTGTAAGCAGGTGTGGTTCCTTACCATCAAGTCGGTAATGAAGAGAAGCAAATATAGGGCAGACTGTGGCTCCTTTCTTCAGGTGTGTTAGGATAGTGGCAGCAAAAGAAGGAGTTTCTGAAGCACATTGCACAGGATTGCAGAGGTTTCCTGCTCAGAGTTGCCCTGGTCACCAGCTCAATGTCCACTGCCAGTTTGAAGCCCTGTCCTGGACAGGGGACAGAACTAAGCAGGGCATTAAAGTCATCCACCAAATTTCTACATTAAATTTGTGTGGCAAACCTGAACATTGTGTAGCAACTTGAACAGTTTTTATTTTTTTCTGCACGTAATAGATGAGTGTCACTCCAAACCATAGCTAGAAGATGATGTCTTTGGGACCACTGCAACACTGCAAATACCAACCTCCTAGAAAACCTTTCCTGACACAAAACAGCTTTATTCTTCCCCCGTAAAGATGAACAGCACAATGCCTACATTCCACTTTTATGCACCTGCATGGGCTGGGCTTTCCCATCCCTTTGTCTTACATGTATGATGTGAAAGACAGGAATATGTTTTCCTTGTGTGCACTAATCATTACTGCACAAACAAGAGTGCAAGCGTGAAACAGTAATTTAGGGCAACATGAAAGTTGATTCTAAAGCCAATATTTTATATACCAACAGAGCCTGTGTCCCATCTAACCCCACTTGGCACACCTTGTGCTGTTGTTAACACCTGGTCTGAATGTGACAGGTTTCAAAATGAAGTATTTTACATGCTTTGCTAGTGAACGAACCACCATATCAGGAAAAAAATGGAGACTGAGGCTCACTTACCAGATTCTAATTTTTACTGATCAGTTTGGAATACAAAAAAGCAAAAAATATGGAGCAACTCAAATTATTCTAGCAGAAACAGAGGGATGGTGAGGGTGGGAGACTGCCAGTGTTGTGTTTCATGATGAAGTATCTTGAGAGCGGTTGTTGGGCACTTAGGACTAAATGCATCCAGGTGACACAAAGTCTGCAGGATCTTTATGAGAAAGTCTGTCTGAGAGAAGCAGGGAAGGAGAAGAGCTGGTCAGGTCAGTTTAGCTGCTCGCAGGCAGGCAGACCCCAAAGGAACTACTCTCAGGCTCCCCCTCAAGACCTCCTTGCCAAACTCAGTGGGCACAGAACCTGTGAGCTAATGAGCAAAATAAATGGGATTACATTTCTCAGTCCCTGCCCAGTCCTGAGAGAAGGAAGTGGGAATGGGAATGGCACCAGAGAGGGAATCTGTTGGAGCAAACAGCACCTCTGAAGAAGCATTCCCTATCTCTTTAGCCTAAACAATTGGACTCCCATGATAAAACTTTCACTTAAGACCCCTAGTAGATATTCAAAATCCAGCTTCAAAAATGTTGCCCAAATAAGATTCTGGATGAAGCAGACAACAGGTCTGACTTGGCATGAGAAAGCCTGCTTAGCAACCCAAGGGCTACGTCCATGAGCCAGGCCAGCAGGCCCTTTGCTTCTGCTTCCTCCCAAAGCAGTAACCCACACTTCTACAGGACAGCTGTGCAGTTTGTGTCCATTCTGCAAGACCCTGGTGCAGAGGTATCCTAACACTCGCTTGCCCTTTCCTGCCTCCACTCTTCATTGGAAGGAGTAGGAGAAAGAGGGATTTCCTTCCCTTACCAGGGGGCAGAAAAGCAATCAGATACCCTGAGCTGTGGTAACCATTTAGTCTATAAAACTCTGAATGCAGAGAAGGGCTTCTGCCTCACACCTCCCCTCAGGAACAAGAGTACAATTATCACCAGCTTTGGCACCTGCTGCTGAAGATGTTTTACTCTCTTTTGCCATGAGAGTCGTCCCACCGCACTCTTCCCAAACTCTCTCTTTCCACTTTTTCACACTGGGCCTGGAAAAGACGTTTTGTTGTTTTTCCAGATATGAGCCATCTCATCCAAAATCCTAACCTTATGCCCAAGGATATCACACCAAGCTCCACAATCTATCCTCTCCAGGGAATACTGTGGACAGCTCATTGCTTTTGTGATCTTATTTGCTAAGGTATTCCCATCCCAGCAGTTCTCAGGGACCAGGACCAGTGGTAGCTGCCAGGTGGAAGTTCTTTGGGTCAGAAACTGCTCAATTAGTACAAGGAAATCCCAGCCTAGTGGGAGCTACTTACAATACTCATTTCTAGTTAATGGCAATTTTTAAAGGAATTAATTAAAGGAAATGTCTTTAATTTGTATTACAGTCTGTCTTTCTGTGTCTTCATTTCTCTTCTGGCCTACAAAACCTCTTTTCATACCTTACCATGTCTCTACCATGGTTCCTATTCATTCCCCAATGTCCTTTTGCCAGTCACTTCCCCAAACAAGGCCTTCCCTATCAGTTCTTCTTGAATAAAGCACTTCTGCCTTAGAATCCAGGCAATCATCTTCTCCAAGTTTTCCTGTGCTACCATTCCTTGTAGCCAGCCCTTAGATTTGTTTTCACATCCTCCGAAGACTTGACAGTTTGCTCCCACCACCACCATCTTATTTCTCATTAGCATACAAGGAGAGCACTGCCATGTGAACTTACATTTTAGAAGAGTCCCTACTGCAATTACAGGGAAACCGAGAGATTAGTTAGGGAAAAAAACTGCATATATGCCCCTATCCCATAAGAATATCAGTTTCTTCTAATCAAAAAGCTGCAAACCCTTTAAAGGATTGGATGCCTTCTTATCTGCAGTCCTTTTCTTTGACTTACTCTCAAAGCAAAGTAGCATACACATTTTCTTTCCAATCCTTCCCTCAGTCCTGACCTCTTGCCCTGCTTCAACAGTGGTAACTCATCACTTCAGGTTTTGTCAAGGGTTTGCCTATCTCTCTCCATCTCATTTTGGCCGTTCCAGGAATTAAAGAAATAGAATATCCTATTACCTAGAAATATTTCTATTTTCTTCCACTGAAAATAACTTCAGGTGAGGAAAAACTGAAGATTGGCAAGGAGACTGTTCCTAGGCCTCTTAAAAAGAAGGGTTAAACTGCAGAGGGGGACTCAAAATTAGTCCTTTCACAGAGTTATCAACTGCCTTAAAACTTCTAGATGATGGTTTTCAGAGACCCAAAAGATCGAGAAAATCTTTAACTAGAACTGGGATTGTACACAGATAAAGGAACGGGAAACTAAGGCACAATACTCACATAAACTGAAATATTAACACTGAATTACTGTTTGTGGTTTTATTTTAGCTTAATATATTTTGCTTCATTTTCATGGGCACTTCAGGTGTTCCATACACCCTTCAGTACTTCACTCAAAAAGTGTCATATCTTCAACTAGAATGTTTGTTTTCTTGGAGGGTTGGGTGTGGCATGTGCTGGGATTTGGTTGTGGTTGTTTGGGGTTTTTTTAATCCATGATTCTGCTTCACAACTGGATGCCTTTGGTCACTGGGCAGAGAGTGAAGCAGTGCAGCACACACAGACAATCAGAAGCCACATTAACAAGGGAAGCCTGAGACAAGACCACCCTCGAGCACACTCCTGGCAGCACAGGTGGGGTGGATGCCCTTTGCACAGAGCCACTGTTTGCACAGCATAGAATATCTGTTTGCTAGGCCATGCTTAGGTGCCTCTCTACACCTGTGCAAAGAGCAAGAGGGCATGATGGCCCTCATGCAGAGTTTACACGTGGGCAAGAGGAAACTACATCAAATTGAGAGCAAGATGTCATTCAAATAACCATTATTTTCCAGGTCAAAAAGTAGCTGTAACTGGCACACAAGCAGCTTGGAGTGTAAGTGGAAACAAATTCCAGGGTGTTGTGGTTTAATCCCAGCTGGCAACTAAGTACCACTCACTCACTCACTCACTCACTCACTCACTCACTCACTCACTCACTCACTCACTCACTCACTCCACACACCCTGCAGTGGGGAATAGAATCAGAAATTTTAAAAAGTGAAAAATAAAAAAAATGAAGAAATAAAAATTTATAAAAAGGTAAAACTCATGGGTTCACATAAGAACAGTTAAATAATTGGCACAAAATAAAATATATTAATATCAATGCTAGTTATTTTACTGCCAGCCTCTCCTCGCAATCCACACGTTTTCCTAGCAGCCAGCTGCAGTGACCCTGTGAACCCATCAGCAGGCACTGGAAACATGCAATGGCATCAAGAAACAATTGCACATCTTTTGCCTTCCATGTGCAATATAGACTTGCCTTCACAGAGTGACTGCCCCCGTATCCAGTCGGAGTATTCCACGTGGAAGCATGAAGCAGACACATTAACAGGAGCTGCTGATTTCTTCTGCTGCAGTAAGGTTCTCCAAGGAACCTCACAGTCCCAGCTATTTCATTTGAAAAGTGTTTAGAAGTTTATTGGTCAGACTTAGAGGAGGTTTGCAGAAGCACCTGGGTCCCCTCCCAGACCTCCTGACCTGTAGCAGCTTTGAGGCAGAGCACTGACACGATCCCAGCTCTTGGATCCTCGTAGTAAAGGCGATCAGGTGGGTCTTCTTAGTCTTGCTGCCAAAGTTTGTGTTTCATCTCTAGAGATTTCTCAAAAATATGATATCTAAGAGCTCAAATGCTGACATGTAAAAGGAGCACATCAGAGCTTCCTCCCAACTGTAGAAAGCTGTGTGAATACCTAGCTAGCACACTGAGAAAGATGGATTTTATGTCTTTCACCCAACGTGTAGAGTGTCCTGGAACCATCTACACATATCTGATCAAGTGGCTAATATGCAATTGCTAATCATTCCACTGAATACCTTTAATTTTGATCAAGAGAATCTCTTCTCATCACAATTCAGGCATGCTACTGCAGAGCATGAAGAGAGGACAACCCCCTCATGTGCAAGGGCCATCAGTTGCCTTTCATTATAAATATTAACTTATAAGACATGTCTGCAAATGGCCACAGGAGCAGAACAAGAGCCACATGGAAAAGCAAAGGTCACCTATGATTGTGAATTTTGGAGACATGACTGGAAAATTCATTCCACAAACGGCAACCTAGTGAGAGCAAAAAAATAAAAAGCAAAATGAAACTGCAACAGGAAAGAAAAGACAATAAAAATAATGCCTCCTCTAGTCAGATCAGACCACTGCAGATTTCCCAGGGGTTCACCCTGACAGCTTTGACATATACACACCAAACAAATGAGTCGTTAATAAGTATAGAAACAATTAAGATCTTTTTTTCCTCTAGAATGAGTCTGAATAATCTGAATATAGGTTTTCCTTCATACTCAGTCTGAATAAGAGGCCTATGAACAGACATAAGAGAAGTAAATTTCTTAAATGTAATGCCCATTGAAACAATCAGCATCAAACACTTTGCAGTCACTCACACGTTTTAGCACTTACTTAGCACTTTACAACCATGCATCTCAAAATTCTCTTTAGGAAGAGACACAAAGTATTTTATGTATTCTTTCCGTAGGGAAACACTACAGCACAGGACTTGTCTGAAAATATACAGAAAGTCAGTGGTGTAGGCAGAAACTAAATGCAAGTCTCTGCACTACCAGTCTGGATCATGCCATTTCCTCTGTACAGAAGCCAAAGTGTATGTTTAATAAACAGGTTGTCTCAGGTTGTTGCAAGACCTGGGTGAACTGGCACACCAACTTCCCCCTAGGGTTGACATGCAGGAGCAAACATTGCAAAGAACAAAATAAAGCTCCGGTTATTCAGCCAGTAATCATAATTCCATCTTGCATTTCTGGGTCTCTTATTTTGAAATTTCTCAAGGCCCTTCTTGCAACACTGCTAAGTACTATGTGACTGCCAGAGACCTTAAAACAGAAATGGCCATATCAGGTCAGACCAAAGGTCCATCTAACGTGGTCTTAAACTTAGGCCAGTACAGAATGGATATGGATATAGTGATAATCTGCAGGAAATATACTTACATCTCATCTCAGCCTCTAGTGAACTTGTGATTCAGATATCAAGGAATTCAACAGCCAATGAAGGACCTACCTTCTGTAAAGCTGATGCTTTTTGAGCCCAGGTAAACTTCAATATCCGATATACCCCATTGTAAAGAGTTTCACATTTTATTTAACATTTAGCACGAATGTAACTCCTTTTGTTCCTTTTGAACCAGCCTCTTGATAATCTCGTTTGATGTCCTAACTTTTGACTTCAAGAGGGTGAATGAACATACATCCATCTCCTATTTGCCCCTTCCACCATGCTCCTGATCTCAGGAACTTCACTCACAGAGAGAGACTCATAAATCTTTTCACAGGCTGGAAAACCCAAACCAATTTAGTAATTCTTCATACAGAAGTCATTCCTTTTGATCCTCCTTGTTTCTTTCTTAGTACATCTTTCAGCTTATTGTATCCTTTTCAACACAGGGAGACCAAACTGCTCATAGTTTTCCAGGATGCTTCAAACCTTGGACTTATATAGAATTACAGAAACGGAATCATTTAGGATGGAAAAGATCAGTAATGTGTCAAATACATTATCAGAGTAATGTTTGTTTTCTTTCCTTCGATACTAACTCCTAACATTCAGCATGCATCTCTCCCTTCCTCTCTCCGTTTCTTTTAATTATTACCTTATTGTTATCTTTACCTATTGTTGAACACAAATATCACGTTTTGGTAGATCTATTCCAGCTCCAAAACTTTTATCTTCAGTGTCAGTAACAATTTCTGTCCCCATTCCTGTATACATTAATTAATAGGGATATTTTTCCCTATGTGTCTTAATTTACATTTATCTAAACTGAATATAACCAGTCATTTTAATGACCCAAATAATTCAGTTTCATGGAGTTCTTCTTCAACACTTTGCAGCAACCTTGTGTTCTTCCCACATGGAGCATCCTTAGTATTATCAGCTTAGCTTGCCACCTCCTCTTCACATTCTTTCCCAGATCATTTGCAAATATCAGGCAGCGCAGGTCCAATTTCTGACCCCACAGAGCCTCCATGGGTGACCTGACCAGCTGGTCCTAGCCCATGTTTCAAAAGTTTTAACCACGTGTGCTTTGGGAGGACTTCCCAAGGCAGCTTAGGTTCTTTAAAAGCACAAGAGAAGAACATTATCAAAGCCATTTGCAAACCAGGCTGAGCATGCTGGTGGCTGCCAAGAGGGAGTGGCTGCCACTGGAGGAAAGCTCCCAGCTGCATGTGTTATTCCCATTTTCCCTACCCTCCTGGCTGGAAAAAGAGAAGCAGGAGTCATTCTCCCCTTGCTCTCCACTTCTGCTCTTCCTGCTTCTTTCTTCCCCATTACTGGGCTAGCACTGGCCTTGCCCCTTATCCCTGGAGAGACAAAGCGAAGCTTTGCCTGTGCTGCCAAGAAGCCCCAGATCCCCTCAGAGCACAGGCACCTGCAGTCCCAGGGAGCACCAGTGCCACTAGAGCACGTGATGCCCTATGTAAGCATGCTGAGGAGTGATTTTGTAAGACTTATTGCTATAGAGGTGTGTGACCAACTTACAGCAGAAAAAAAATGCTTCACACAAGCACTGTCCCCTACTGTGTAGCCACAGTTCTATTACAGCGTCACTTTCATCACCATTCAAACAATCTCCAGCTAAGCAAAGGCCTGCCAACCCCAGGACTCCTTAGTGATATCTTGGAACAAGTAAGGATTGGGTCCAATATCAGCCAGTCACTTAAGTTCACCACCATATTTTATGTTTATACATATGTAAAAGGAAACATCGAGTGAAACTCTGAGCAGGCCTGTCAGGAAACTAAACCACTCAATTTAACCCTTAAGTAAGAAATACCTCTTAGGGACCAACAGCACTTTTAGCTCCTCTCTGATCTAAGTGTATGCCCCTCTGATGCCCTTCCAAGTGTGAAACCCCATTGATTCTCCTCGCTGGGATGAGGCGCTAGTCTTCACACAAACTCTTTTATAATGATTCTTTCCCATTTAAAGTTTCACACATGAGAAACTGTTAAGAAGTAAACAAAGAAAACGAAAAAACCTTCCTAAAATAAAGTGTCATTTAAACATAACAGTAGGAACAAGGAAGAATTCAAAATATTTTAAATTAAAATTTACTTGTGCCTTTGCTCTCTGAATTCTAACCTCCCATGAAGATGCAGTAGCAGGTCTAGCTGCATGTTGGCCTGTTCCTAGTCAGAAACTATCCAAAGAAGCACCATTTCACCCGGGGAGGATTCTTCCCCCTCCCTATTTGCTGCGTTTATTTTTTTACTCCCTTAATCCAAAACAAGTTTAAGTGTGGTCCAGTGGAGACTTCCAGTGCCAGCTGTTCCCTGGCACTAGGTACCATTACTTGCAGTGTTCATTTATGGATGCTCTTGGTCTTGTTTTTGTACTCTAATTTTTTTTTTTAATCCTTCAGCGACAGAAAATATTCTGAGTATATATGGCAACCAAAACATCACAGAGTAGGTGCAAATCTCACAGTAGAAAGATGAAAATTTCTGAATAGTCCCATCCTGAAATAGCTTAGTGATGCAAAGTGCCTGCAACAACTTCTGTGCAGGAATGTACTGGGAAATTTAAAGGCAATGACTGCTCTTTATCATCTCAGTGTAGGGAACCACTCAGGATGAGCACAGCTCATCTGACAGAAGCAGTTCTGCAGGTAGCTCAAACTGGAAAGTAACTAGTAAGGCACAAGAGAATCATTTGAAAGCAGAGAGAATTAATTGTACAGTTGGTATTAACATATGGATGAAACATTGCTTTAAAAGTTCAAACAGCAACTGTCAGCTGAACAAAGTTGGCAGAAGAGTAACAAATGAGTTTTGCAATTGTGCTATTTTTACTATGTAATACCAATACTGTATAAAAGAACAAATGTTGTGTATAAGTTCAATGCCAAACCTAAACTATTGCTAGCAGTGTTGTTATGATGCAATTAAAATGTCACCATCATTATTTGCTGAACAGGATTTTATCTCCCTCCCCAAGCAAGTGTTTTCATTGCTGGAGTTTTACTAGGCATGTTTGTGAGAAAGAAAGGTGAAGGAATAACCCAACTCAAATATTTAGAAACATTTAACCATTCTGGCTCATTGACAACTGTATGCTCTCTCTGTGATTTTTTAAGAGCTGCTGACGCCTCATGGAAAAAACTTTGAAAAACATATTACTGAAAAACAATTTTGCCAATGTGTCATATTTTCTGTCTTATCCCTTCTCTTGCTTTTCACTGGTAGAAGGATCCACTTGAAAACAGAACCTTGATTCTTTAGGTAGACAGAATTTGGATCTGAGCTCTGCCAAAGCATGTGGGTGTTTGGATCCCGTCCATTAAAGACATTTAACTTCAGATCCAGGTTCAATCTTCAAAGCTCACAAGAAGTGCTGAGATCCAGGATTTTGTTCTGACCCACCCCTGTTATTAAGAACCTATCTGCTGTCTGTCCTGTCTGCTAAGCCATAGGCTTCTGCTGAGGATCTCATAGGTGGCTACTGCTGTCAACATTTGCTGCCAAATTATAAGCATCAGGCACTACCAAATATCTGAGAAGGACAGAGAGTCTGAAAAATTAAGGGGAGGGAGGAGGCCGGGTGGAATAAAAGGAATTTTCTCTGGTGGCACCGTTGTCTTGAAATAACATAGACTTGGTTTGTGTCTCACACTGGCATAACTTTTGGACTTCAGTGAAATCACACTGACTGAGTACAAACAAAAACCACAGTCTGTATGAAGCTGAAGGGTTTTTTTTTCACATTCAGTGTGTTGAAACAACACATTCCAGCCCAGCCATAGAAGCTCCTGCTGCCTTGTAAGCACAGAAAACAGAGATTCACCCCAAATCTTCCACCCTGCAAATTACTGTGAGGGGAAAAGAAGAGCAAGCCAAACTTTCTTAGCTCAAAAAGATGTCAAACTGGACATAATTTCAAAATAGAATCAAATTTCATTTTGGCCTTGGCTTTTTTCCTGAATTAGCTATGCAGGGCAGAACAATGGAAATTCTGGGTAGATACCCTCCTTGGGAACGTGGAAGAGGACAAGCTTTTTATGTGACCTTGCCCCTCTTTTTATCAAAACTCTTCTTACTTTCACTGACATTTACCCCAAGGACACTGAGGCAAAGTAAGAGAGGAAAATCAGCATGCACACTACCTGCCCACTCCAAGAAAAGCTTTTCATCAATGGATTTACCAACAATTGGGATATCTGAGGATGACTGACAGAACTCTAAGTGCCCAGGGTTTCTGTTTTATTGTTGCCAAGTCTTGAGACAAAGAGTACAAATCTAGGAGAAGACTGCAAAACTAGAATTTTTGAGGGGCAAGCTGACACCCACCATGTGCATTGGGAGACAGAAGAAAACAGCAACAGTACGTAAAGCAGCCTCCAGATTCCTGAAGTGCCATCCATCTGCCATCCTCTTATATTGTGTAGTGTCACAATATTAGACAACTTGTCACACAGGCTTTAAAGGGCTACTTAATTTAACTAGAGAGAGATGAATTTGTTCACAGAACTCCACTCTGAGGAACCAGCGACTAGCAGCAAATTGACAGATGAAATGGAAAAAAAAATACCAACTCTACTTCTTGTTCTCCACTGTCTTGCACTTCATGTGGTCATTTACATCTGGGCAAAGTGAATGTGTAACACTTCCAAACCGCAGAAGAAGTAATTTCAACTCACTTCCACTGCATTAGGCAAAGGGCTGAAGAATCAGGCCCTCTCTTACAAGCACAATGCCCCTGACAATGATTGATGAGTAAAATACAGGCTGTGTAATTCTACTTGTTTTGGAAAGCAGTCAATTTAGAAAGGTTACCACAAGACAGCAGCAAAAATCTGCCCCTGAACTCCCAACATCTCAAGCCATAGCCTTGTCAATAGTACACAGGGTGCAAAAGATTATGGCCAGCTCAGGCCATTAGTTTCCTTTCTGGGCAGGAATCCCAGCATAACAGATACTTATGCATATTCTGTCCTCATTTTATCAAATTACAAATATCTCCCTAGGGATGGGGAGGGGAGAAGAGGTTTGATCACACGATTTTAGGTCACTTATGCAAGGTCTTACTGGGATATGCATTGATCCAAAGACTGTTATATTTTAAAAGTTCCCAGAGTCCTATAGCAAGAAGAAGAAAAAAAAATAATATATGTATAATTTTTTCCTATTTCTATGAGTTTGTGAAACTGACCAGTAGAAAAGACTTGAATCATGTACTGCTATATATCAGTTAGGAGCATATGGAAATGTTTAAAATGCAAGGACATTGATTAACGAGTAAGACCATGTTTTCCTAAACACTGTGTGTAAATACATTCCTCCTTTCTACATTATATCTGTTATATTTATACATGTGTGTGTGTGCTACACACAGTTTTCTCTGAATGAGACCAATAACACTGGAGAAACATGGAATAATGTAATTTTAAAAATCAACTTTATGTTGCTCATTTGAATTCCTACTTAATGGTTGAAACTCTAGTGAAAGATGCAACATTGTTTCACACTGATGAAATCTTAAAAGCCACATTTAGGTATCATCCAATTAAGTAAAACAACTTAGTATTAAACAGAATCACCCCTACTTTCCCTGTATCAACACAGCCTAAGTCTTCTGCAGTCCAAAAATAGGTACAAAATTGTACAGTACTCATCACCATCACAAAGTACTTCAAACCTGTTCCTTAATCATGGGAGGAGCAGAATACAGCAGAACTTCGGGAATTTTTTTTAGAGGAAAAAAATGCAAGAATTGCTTGAAACTCATATGGAAAGATGGGAGAAGGTATTGGCTGAATAATTGCCTTGGAAAAGGACATCAGAATTAAACAGACACCCTTCAGGAGCAGAAAACAGTAGTAACAATTTAAAAAATGGATCTTAAAGGTCAGGAAGTTTAGGGAGAATTGCCAAAGTCAAGAGTTATAACTTGCAAAAGCTATTAAAAAACAGCAATATTCTTCAGGCATCAAAATAAAAGCGATCAAAGAAAGTTCAGCTGGTTTGCAGTTAGAATGATACATAGATTAAATACAATATAGGTACAAGCATAGGACTAGAGGAATGCTGTGCTTCACTGGAAGGACCGAGGTGGAAGCTACAATGACATCTGTGCAGCCATGGCATAAATTCTGCATCATCTCTGCCCAAGAACTGCACAAAACGATACATCTATTAGCAAGTTCTTTAAACAGATACTGCAATCATGGTTGCTACTATATTGCCAGAGTATAACAAGCAAAATAAGATCCTCATTGTTAACTGTTATAGAGCACAAGCCTTGGGAATTATTTCAGTAAGGCTAACTGAGCTAGAGTTTACTAACACGCAGTTTTTTAAGTGCAGAACAAGCAAGAACTGTCTTGAACAAGGAAACTACAAAGATGCAAGATTGATAACTTGTGACAGAGTAACTCCACATCTTGCTTCCATAAGATACTTCTTAGCTATTTGGACTTCTAAAGAATGTTTCATACAGTAATACACAAGGAATGTTTCATACAGTAATACATGAGAAATTACTGAAAATGGAGATCAGGATTATTAAAAGAATGGTGAGAAGACTGAAAAACTACCGATTGAGACAGTAATTGACTGATGGGAAGTTACTTCTGGAGTTCTGGAAAGGATTGGTCTGGGAGCTGAAATCAGTATTTCCATTAATGACCTTGGCTCAAAAAGTGTGTGTGTTGAGAAAAGCTAGCCACTTACATAAGCTGAAGGGACACCAAGGAAATTAAAAGCATCAGACAAGAAGAATTAGATGGAGTGAATTCAGTATAAATTTCACTTAGTAACTTGCAGATCATCATCTCAATGAGAGCTGAAAGGACAGAAGAAGAAACATAACAGGATTAGTCTACCACAGGGTAACTATGAACCAGCAGCACTATACAACCACAAACAAATGCAAAAGCAAGGTTTTCCCAGAAGAGATAAAAAAGAAAGTTATTGTAGAGGGCAAAACCACCTGGAACAAAGTACAACTGTCTACTCACACTCAAGAAAGCTGAAAGTGAGTAATCCAAGCCAGAGTACAGGCAACAAAGACAATAAATACTTCAGTGACCAAAGGAAAGGAAAAGATAGCACAGTCAGTCTAGGATATCAAAACAAATACTGACAGGGGTTATAATAGTGTTGCACAAATGTACAAGTCATAGTGGAGAGGAAGACATGGAGGGAGCGATAGTGTTTAAACTAGCAACTCCATGCTGGCACCAGAACAAATGGGAATAAACTGGTCACAAGTAGGGCTAGGCTAGGGATTAAAATGCTATTTCCAGCCACCAGAGCAGTGGGTTCTGGAACCTTCCCAAGAGGAGTAATGGGAACAAACAGTCCAAGTGGGGATTTAAGACATGGACTTTTCAGTTTATGAAAGAGATTATCTGACATGGTACCAGAGGACTGGACATAAGACCCAGGAACCCTCTTTTAAACCTACATTTCCATTAACTGAGCCACTGTGGCCAGTTTTGCCTTTGTCTTCTTGTCTGAAAGTGCCCACACAGGACCCAATCAGTGGCCACCAGGATGGCAGCTTTTATGATATAGGTACCTATAGAAACAGAGCCAGGCTCACCCATATGCTCAAGACAAAAAGCACAGACTCTAGCTTTAATAGGCAGTCTAGCCCAACTTGACCTTTGATCGTAGCACAAACTGCAAGGAAATCATGCTCAGGGCACTCATGGCCCCTTAGGTGCTTTGCCAAGGGAGCACTAGTGCAGCATCCAAACCGTTCTTCCAGAGCTGGGTGTGCAACTCCCTTCAAAAGTAGGCTACATCAAACCCCAGGGCTGAGCATCTCCCAGGCACTCCAGCCTCTAAGAACTCACTACTCTTTCATGAAATTCTGTTATCCAAGTACTCAGAGGAGAGCTCTGCACTGCGGGTGCTGCCTGGAACAGCCACATAAGAGCTACTGGCCAGCTTAACGAGGCCTTTTGGACAAGCAAAATTAAAACCCAAGGGAGGCAAAATGACAGAAAGCGAAAGAAATATCCAGGTTTAGCAGAATCTCCTCACACTAAGACTGAAATTTTCATGCAGCTTTTGGGCCCTATTGTAAGAAGTAGTACTTCTAAAGACAAAAGCAATAGGTCAAACTCCTACAGCTCTGAAAATAGATGCATTGGAGGGAAAAAACCTGACAGGTCCTGATTGATAACCATGCTTGAGGGAAGCTGCTCGAGGAAAACTGCTGCAGCAAAGGCTGCAGGGAGTTACTGCTTCAAAACCCTGCTGCGGCAGAAAAGGCACATGTGGCTGCTAGAGCAGGAGATGGACATGGTTAATTGACTGGGAAAGTTTAGCAGAGATGAAATTAATGCAAAGAGCTCAGAGCCCAGGCGTGCAATTCTGTTACCAGGGAAAGGAACCATTCGGCTGGAATTGCAATCCATTTTCAGGTCAGAGCCTTTCCCAAAGGCAGAGTGCTCACCCCTCATTCGCTCCTCTTCTCTTCTGAGGGGTGCATGGAGGAGAAGGTAGCTGGAAACAGCAGCCTGGGAAATACATTGTCCTTTGAGGGCCAGCCAGGTTTCAACTTTGCATGGTATGTTTTGCAGTGAGGAATTCAGAAGATGTGTCAGGAGGCAGTCTCGTCTAACCCTGGAACTTTGTGGATAAGTTAGTTGTGGAAACAAAACTAGAAAGTTAATAATAGGGGAGAAGGAAATTTATTTTCAGATCTACTCAGCAGAATGAGTACCTGAACCAGATATGTTTGCAATCTGGTCAGATGAGAATGCCAGGAGTTGGTTACTGTGGAATCGCAGCAAAAACACATAAAAATATAAATTCAAACAATTATTTTTTTAAAAGAAAAGCTGACTGCAGGAAAAGGTAGGAAAAATACAAACACAAACAACAGAGCAGATGACACAGATGATCTTACGCAGTGATGTGCTGCCAACATTTTGATAAGTAGCGCCCACGACTGTGTTCCTCTCAGCTGGTGTCTCTTTTTCCTCAGTAAGGGAGGACTAGATCTGGGAACTTCTTAATATGCTCTGCCATTTTAACAAAGGGGCTTTAAATACACATATTTACAAGCAGACACATAAAACTCCTCTCACACTGATGACTCTAAATCGTACTGAACGGACTGGTGCACAGCATTTATGTTTTGAAATGCAAAAGTAGTTGCCACTTGGTTCATTTCCATGGTAAAGTCTTTGCATCCCAAAAATGCCTTTATCAGCTCTGCCAATAAATCACTGCCATTAAGGATGGTATAGCAATAATTTTTGGTGAACTTTTTTCCATCAGAACCAGGCAGACAGTATTAACTCACTTTTCCACTCCTCAGTTTGGTCATGAAAGTACTAACAAGGAAGGATTCCCACTCGCCTTCAACACATCACTGTTATGCTCAACATCAAAAGCAAAGCATTGTTGAGTCAATGGCTGATGCTGTGACTAGTGTGACCATCACCAACTCAGACAGCGCATGCCATTTTTCCCATGGAAGAATGAAGGAAATTACACCACAAAATGGACTATGATGCTTAATTAAAGCATGTTTATAAAGCATTTTTCTGGCACAAAAGTGACGCATACATTACATTACAAATAATATACTTTTTCTAATTCTTTCATGCTGGAATCCCCTGAAATTGCTATTGTAGGATACGTAAAGGGGAAATTCCAGGTGGGAAAAATTTTATACAGCTGTTTTCCGCTCAATTTAAAGAAATTTCTCTTGGCAGAGATACTCACAGAAGACCAAGCTAGACTTTTGCAGGCAAAGAGAGACTCTCCTTTAGACCTGTATTTATACCTAAGAAGTTAACTACATTTTAGCAACATTCAGGCTAGTCAGGCTGAGAAGGGAAGTCACTAGAGTTAGACCTGACTGTGACAATGAGTTCATGACTTATCTATGTCATACAACAAGTCAGGGGGCAGATTTAATTTAGTAGGCACTCGTCTGCCATGCTGCAACCACAAAACAAAGCTGCCTCTCCCTGCACAGAGAGGCAAGTCACTGAAACAAGCCTTGCTTCAAGACAGCCCCAAAATGCATCACCTCATAATCCCCATCTGCCTCCAAAACACTCAGGTAGATCACAGAGAGTCCATCCTTCCAGTCCAGAAGCCATTGAAGCCTCTCTTCCTCATCCTGTGTGAGGGACCTGAAACAAACCTTTCATTTTGGGAAATGACTCAGGAAGAGCACGTGAGGAAGCAGAGCAACAAACAACACATAAGGTGGATATAAATCCAGATAAAGTATTATAATCATTAAAGGGTTGCTGCTCCCTGAAGGTTGGCAAAACGAAGAGAGTTAATTAAAAGCAATCTCCACACAGTGCTGAGCCAGCCTGCCCTGATAAATCAGCAGCCAGGACTGCACTCATAGAGGTCAATGGGGGAAAGAGGTTGGGAGGCAGGGGAAAGCAAGGAGAAGATAAAACATTTAACTGAGACTACTGACAAAAAAAATCTGGTCTGGTGACAGAAAATGGAGAAGAATTTTCAATGTATTTCCCCCACGAACACTATTTTGTTAGATTTCGACCTCAGGAATGCCTGTTTGCCACCAACATAACACCAGTTACCCGGCTGAGTTCCCATTCATTTGCATCAGCGCAGGAGGAGAGAGAAGCAAGAAGCCTTTGGGGCCCCATCCTGCCTGTGGAGGTATTAACACATCCATTAGATCACTGAAGGGTAACATCACCAACATTAACAGAAACATCCTTTTTGGAGAAGCACATCCTAAAAATTAAAGGATCAGTCAGATATAACAAAGCAGTAGAAGTTCCCATCACCGACCCTCAGCCATCACATCTCACATGCCTCTTAATTTGTACTGCCCCAGCTATAAAAGGTACCAATCTCTGAATTAAAATTGTTACCCTGATTTAATCCACATTTCACGACAATAGGTATATGTTAATGAACTAAAAACTTTGAGGACAAACAATCCATAGAAAACGCAAAAACCTACAGTCTTCAAAGCAGCTTTTAGTAGTTCAGAAAAAAGGGCAAAAGCAATCAGGGTAAGCTTGCAGATACAAGTGAGTTCATAATATTGGACACTGGGTAGTGATTTTTCTGAACACTCAGTAGAGCAACCTTGTACACGATGCCCACCAAAGGAGTTTAGTTAGTAAAATAGCTTTATGAACCTGTTTCCAGTATTCCTTATTCAAATTCCACAGGTTTTAAACTAATCATAAATATAAAATCTATTTGTCCCCATCACTGCGGACAGCCCTTCAGGAAACAATATTGAGACCAAAATACTTGAACCATCACAAATCCATGGAATTCTTTCTTCAAAACTGTTCTTGAAATAGAAGTGGAACGAAAATATAGATATGCCTTTTCCCTTGAATAAATAATACTAACTTTGTGTCTCCACAAGTTCCTTTTTCATAATGTTCACTGGATAGAGAATTATCTGGGCTAGAACTCCAGCCATTTTGATTTTTCTCCCAATTGTTTGACTAGTCACGCTAAGTAGATCCACAGGAGTACTAGAAACTCCAAAGTTCCTAGAAGCAGACCAAAAACTTCACAGCCCTATGACACAAAGCACTGAACTGGTGTTCACTTACTCTTCCAAAATATTTTCAAGAGACAATTTTGTTCCAACAGCTATAATCTATCTTCTTGTGGCTCTCATGAAGCCAACTCAAAGCATAAAAGCAGCATAAGCACTGTACTTTGCATTTTGGCAGAAGTAGCATGCCCGCATCTGATCAGATCAAATCAGCCCTGCCAGATGATGCAGTAGGGCAGGCTGGAATTAACCAACTCAGGGCACGGCCTTATTTCACTGCTCTGCACCTGATTTTCTTTGCACTGTCCAACCTATCTAGATTTCTGAGAACTAAATGGCAGGCAGCATTAAACCACGCGTTGGTAGAAAATCTAGCACAATGTCTTAACAAAGGCCTTGTATCTTGTACCACAGGCAGGAATCTGAGCAAAAACAAGAGGAGGAAACTACAAGTTACATAGAGTTCCTTTCTTTTGCAAACTAAAATTTCATATATGTTACAGTTAGAATGTTATATTAATTTATGAAAATTATCAGAAAATAAGTAGAAAGTTATCAGACTAATAAAACTCACGGTTTTGTATGAATGGAGAGATGATCCTCAGGTTGGATCAGTTCTGTCACAACAGGCTGTGACATTAAATATCACTTCCAGCCTTCCTCACCAGAAGAACACTGATGCAGTCACTGTCCCCATCCACACCTGAGCAGGAGACTCTCTCCCAGCTACAGCTCAGCAGAACATGAAATTAATGCATCAGGATTTGGCAAGCACACGTTGCTGATCACAGCCACTAGTGCACACTCATCAGTACCCGTCCCTCCCCTGCTCTTGCTGCTCCACTGGCTCCCTGTGAAGCCTGCCCTCGGACAAGGCTGGAGTGCCAGCAAAACCTTCCATGGGCTGGAATCGTCACTCTCTGACCACACCCAGCTCAGGCAGGTAACCTGAAAACTGAGACACGTGCTGACATACTCCTGCTATTCCATACTGGAGAGAGTGGTGGTGTGAGAAGGGTATTTGACAGCAGCCATTGAGACACTGCATGATGCTTTTCTGAGACATCTGCTGGGAATCTGAGGTTAAAATATGCTCTGCTGGAAAATAAATATATATAATAATTTTAAAAAAGTATTATCATTCTTTGAATAATTTAGGCTATTAAAGATAAACAAGGATTTTAAATTTTCAGTATTCAAGCATTCAGTTACGATATTTGTGTTACGCGTCACTCAGTTTGGACAGTAAAAACACACTGTGTAGTTCTTTCTTTTAAAATAAGGAAGAAGAAAACCACTTTCTGCTTCTCATGCACTCATCCAGCATGTATGGGGGTTTGTTCCACAAACTGTAGAGATTTTTTTTTAAAAAGAAGCACTCCCTTCTGAATTTTTTTTAAAAAGAAAAGTATTCCTAAAGTATGATTCCTTTTAGATTGTGTTAATGAGATAACTTTCCTTTTAAGAAATAAACCAGTGCAAAAACTGAGACCTGCACTAGGGAAGTGATTAGGAGTGAGACATTCCTCAGTCTCTGCATCCTGGGCAAAATTGCCAGGCAAAGCCAGAAGAGCAGCACAGTCCTAATGAAGCCCTCAGAGCAGGCCCCAAGCAACACTGCCTTGGTGCTGCTTGTCTGCACATGGGAGTATGTCACCCCAGACAGGGAAACCTCAGATCAGAGGTTGGTCTCTCCAAGGGAAAAAAACATCAACTCCCGGAACAGATTCATTCCACTCCTACAAGTCCTCGGGGATAAACAATACAGGAATGGTTCTTGCTCAAGGCAACATCACATACAGACAACACAGTGATGAGCCCAGAATAAATACCAAGATTGTAAAATTGATCTACTGAGCAAAGAAATTCAGCTCTGACATGAAAGACAAACCAGAGTGAGAAAATTCCAGATTCGGCAAATTACAATGCTAAAAGAAGGTTTATTCACAGCCAGTGGGGGCTTTGGAATGCCTCGTGTCAGGACTGAAGAGGTACAGCCAACTGTCATAAGCTGCAGAAGACAGACATACAAGATGGACACAGTCTGCTCTTGAAAGCAACCTTCAAATACCACACTTCCAGTTTCAGGAAAGCAGAGGAGGAAATCAATTTTCATTAGGCTCCACAAAGGATGAGCCACACGACCTTCCCCATGACTCAGACGGACACAGATCCCCACTTGTTTTGTGTACCTGACTTCTGTGTAAAGTATTCCCACTCGGACACTGTGAATCCTATCTAATGGTTATCATGCATCCAGCACATTGGACTCATGCTTACCTTGAAATTATAACACCCTCCAAAAAAAAATCATACCTTTGGGCCTCTGTAGCACAACCCAGCTAGTTCAATATTGCTTTCACACACCAGAAATAATATGTTTTAAAAACTTATCCTTCAGTGGCAATTTTGAGATACAACCTCCATCCATCCACACAACTAGACAGACTGTGAAAGACTGAAAGACCAACAAAACAAAATTACAAAAGCACTGCAACAACTAATCATGCATAAGTGACTGGTGGAATCAGACATAACACTGTAACAAGCAACATGCCATTTATCAGAGCCTCTCATATTCAAAACCAATGTATCCTCAGGTCTTCTTAACTTGCGTTTTCTGCCTTCCAATGACTTCGGTTTTATGCTTATATTTCTCTGTGTAAACACAGTAGCATTCATCCTATTTTCTCTGAAAGTTGCTGCTGAGATATTAGAAAATACGGTTTTCATGTGGACAACAGTTTTGATTTGAAGTGTGTCACATTAGGGCTCATTTACGTTTTTAGCTAACATCAGAACCACACTGGAATTGCTGTAGAGATTTTGGTACATGGTTTAATATGCCAAACAAACCATGTTCTGTCAAGCAGAAGAAAATTCCCTTTTGCAAGGCCACATTAAAATCACCTCCACATCACTTGTAAATACTGAACTGGCAACCTAACTCTCTGTCCATTTTATTGCTTCCACCTGCTGAAAGCAGCACTGCACATTATACTTTCACTTTAATATTAGAAATCAGCAACCAGATGCTTATGCAACAATGTCCAAAAAAAAAAAATCAGTCTTCATCAGCACTTAATCAGGACATAGGGCTGTTTCAGGGATGTGTAATGGGATACAGGACCTTCCAGTTTACAGTCCCCAGCCTGAGTTCAAGCCAGAGTAATCACTAAGGAAATACTCTCGCCGTACAAGACCCCAGGACCCACCTTGGTCTCTTGCCAATGTGAAACAGGGATGCATACACAGACCACTTCTTCACAGGCGTCTCACGACACAGAATTCATCATCACAAGGAAGGTCATTTGGCAGCCCAAAGGTCCAAGTTGGCTGTCAAGGCAATTTTATCTGAGAAGGTAGGGCAATTGAAAACCCAACTGCTGGCTGCATGTTTGCCGTGGGAATGCAGAGACAGAACAGGCCTGGTAGATCAGCTCTGGCACTGTGCACACAAATCTGTGATGATCTGCTCCCCAAACACCCGGCAGAGAATAAGTGTCCCCAGGTACATCAAAGTTATCCAGCAATGCAGTCAGCATTGTGAGCTAGCCTAGCAGCTGAGCCTGAGTTTGCTTCTTTTGTCCCAGAGGCCAGCCCTGAGCAAAAGGCAGAGCACTGGCTGTGCTAAACAGCTGGGAGGCAACAGCCCTCTGGTGAGTGTCCAGGCAGAGCACTGTACAGCATGGGGGATCTCACATGCTGAAATGGCAACAACCTAACCTGTGTTCCACTTAGTGTGTGTTTAATTGACAACCTGAAATAAAAGTCATTTGTAGGAGTAAAGACAGAGAAGGGGTGGGAGGAAACCAGCTCTGCTTCTAGACAAGACTGTGTAAATTACAAGGTCTTAATTACATTAAGTGCATTATGGTACCATATGCACATCACTAATAAGGCAGAGATGGAGGAAATGTGACTAAATGCTAAAACTGGAAGCTGAAGGCCTGCATTCTAGTCTTCATCTTTTAGAGAGATTCTGAACCACTTTGTCCTAGTTTAGCCATCCATAAAACAAAAGCAATAATCCTTTCTTCACAGGGGCGTTGAGAGGTTTAATTAATTAATGTTTACAAAGTCCATTGAGATTTCTGACTGGCATTTGAAGTAATTCAGAATACTTTTAAAATGCATTTGTTTCTTCTACTGCACCACTCAAATGTCTTCATATTAAAACATCCAAAGGAGAAGAAGATGAAAATAAAAAACATGGAGATACATATACAAACTAGCGGGGAACAAAACCAACAACAACAAATCCAGCGCTTCGAATTCACTTCTGTCCCATCAAAACTGTCAGAATACTGCCATTTCTACAGATGAAGAAGTGTGTGCTTCTCCAAACACCTGCCATCTTTACCTTGCAAGTCTGTTAAACTTAGATATTTTTGTCTGTTGTGGTGTGTTGGTAAACAACAAGCTGATAAATGGCAAAAATAACAGGCAGTCATGTCAGGTTGACTGGTTCACCAGAGGAAGTGGAGAAGAGCGAAGGGATGAAGCACCAAAAGAGAACCAGAAAGTGATAGGAGAGTGCTGGACAGAGAAAGAGGCAAGTTGAGTAGGGAGAAACCAATCATTAATAAGGGACTCCACACACTGAGCTATTCTATGAAATGCATTCCCACAGATGCTCAGGTACTGGAATACATTATTCAGAGAGACTAGTCTAGCATGAACAAGGCCACATGTGTGTCCAAGTGCCAGAGACAAACTGAATATCGAACACTCTTAAACGCACAAGCACACACAAGGAGCTGCTTGATACCTGAGCCCGGATCTCTCAGTCCCTACATTGTCCCCCATTTCGGAGCAAAACCTTTGTGTGGCCGGTTTCTGTAGGGGGCGTTTGTGGGTTCTGAGATACAATCAAAACGCAGACAGAGGAAATGCAAATGTCATTCAGCTCCCGTTCATTGTCAGGAAGGACACATGAGGATAAAACACTGTGCACTGCATCCCTCCCCTATTATGTGTCCTAGTGCTTTTGTCCTAATTTATCCCATGCATAATTTATTTACATGTGTATTGTTTCCCGATCAGCAACTTTAAAGAATAAGTGAAAATTATAAAATGTTTTATTAAACAAGTTGTCAACAAAATTACAGATGGTGTCAGACAGCCAGTACCAATTCTGCTTCCTCCACATAGCCTTAGTACTTTAAAAGGCACACAGAGAAAAGCGAACCCAGCACTTGATGTCTATTGTTTCCTCCTCTCACACCCCCCAGGGGCGAGGGGAGGAGAAGGGAGCTAATTATAAATGGCCTGATCCTGTCCTCCCCGACTTTAGCAGCAGCGGGATCGGGCC